>PPLY02000010.1:0-276651 GCA_003706665.2 Barnettozyma hawaiiensis | reverse complement strand
CTAAGACCTCTTCCACCTTCACAACTGTGAAGCCAGTCCCTTCAACCTCTACCACAGAGACAACCAAAGAGACACCAACTCTGGTGACCATTACTACTTGTGAGGACCATGTCTGTTCCACCACAGAGTCCACTGGCTTGATTACTATTGTAACCACAACTGAACATGGCATTGTTACTGAGTATACTACTTGGTGTCCAGTGACTGAAACTACCAGCACTACCTCTGTTTCCACTCATGTTGATGTTCCTTCTACTGCTACTACCATCAAGCCAGAAACTCCGAAGCCAGAAACTCCGAAGCCAGAAACTCCTAAGCCCGAGACCCCTAAACCAGGAACTGTCACTTCTACTTCAGTCACTGAGACTGAGAAGACCTGCGAAAGCGGTACTTGTGAGACTAGTCCAACTACCCATGCTCCAACTACTGAGATCACCTCCGCTTCTCAAGAGACCACATTTACAACTCCTGAGCTGCCAAAGGTTAAAACTACATCTACTAATTCTCCGTCAGGCACTACCCCAAGTATCCCGACGATCACCACACAGACCACCCATACCTCCAAGCCTCCAATTACTACTCAATCAACATTGACTACCAATATTATTACCTCTGGAACAGTTGTAACCACCATCACGTCAAACTCCTCTCCAGTTTCCACAGGTACTGTTGTTATTCCTTTGACTACAACTTCTACCATTCCAACAGTTGTAACTGTTTCTTCCCCTACTCCATCCACAGTTGTTACTGTGTCCGAGTTTGAAGGGGCTGCGCTTGATTTCAAGAGAAATAAAAGCAATCTTTTCGGGTCTATCTTGGTTCTAGTCTTATGCTTGGCCTAAATGTGGCATCATTGCGTATGTTTTGTGTGGTGTTTTTATTTTTTTGGTAATTATTATTTGGGATACTCGTTTTATAAATTCATTCCTGCCACTACAGGTTCATACTACATGTATACATCTATATGTTGTGTGTGTTTTTTATGAGATTATGGAAAGAATCAAGAACGTACAATATCCCAAACACACTCCGTTATGGACACTTCAGCACCAGCATTGTCGTCGTAATCGTAGAACTCGCCCTCATCAAGAAAAACTTCATTAAACTTTGCTACAGACTCAGCTCCCTTAGCAACAAACTCTCCAACTGGGATAAACTCCTTCAATTCCACACCTCTTGACTCAATGTCAAGGAAGGCAAGGGGCTTCCCACTGTCTTCCAAACAGTAAGACTTACCAGTGGCACTTATCTGTATAGAGGAGTCTCTACCGCACACCTTACACTTGAAAATAAAGTTGGCTTCACCTCTACTGTTTGGCAAGTCATGTTGTTCGAATCTGTTAATGTTGACCTCTTTGGGATGGATTTCATGACAAGATGTGCATTCAATCTTGAATGTGTACTCAAAATGCTCCTCGATAGTGTCCTTTGGCTTCAAATCAGTGAGACCCTCCAAATTGGCCTTGAAAACTAGTTGAAATCCCATACTAGCTGTTGTTGTCCTTGACTTGAGAGAATATAGATACTATCAAGCTAGAAAAAATGAGTGGCTCAGTACCAATCGGTGTGTGCTTTGACTTGGTACTGGTCTAGACCGCTCTGCTAGTCTGTACTGGACTAGACGGAGTTTCTAATTGTGGTGTCTGGATGTTATCTGGTAGGGTGAATGAAGGAAAATAAAAAATGGTCTGGTTTTTTTTCCTTCATTATCAAAAAGAGGTGACAGTCATTGGTCAGAACGTAAACACACACAACAGCAACAGCAACAGGGTTCCTGTCACCCTTCTCCATTGGTACCATGTCGTTTTTTTTCACATTTAACGGCTGCATGAGCCGGTTGCGGTCACCTAGATTCACATTCAAAGCTCGGCAATCACCGTTTGGATTCTCCTGCTACAAACGAGGATTCCATCACCTCAACAACTCATTCATTCACACACGACCACAGCAAGTCCGGTTCCAAAACACATCACAGCTCCTGTGGTCATATTTTAAAGCTCCTACAAATCTGCTATTCGTCACGTCGAATTTAATTGGTTTAGGAATCGTAACCACCTATAGAGGCTTGCATACCATGGCGAACTCAGATCTTGATGACTACAAGGTGGAAGGCAACATACTTTTTGCGAGCATGGAGGCACCAGAGAAAAAAATCGACTGGCGTGAGCATCATAACCAGATTATTGACGCGGAACAGCAGCAGCACCGTGTAAAGGAAGAGTGGGCTGAAGAATCAGAGAAGGACGACGTTGCGACTGAGTTCTTCCCAATCACTGAGAGACAACTGAGTAGCTTTGGGCCCGAAGGAACTATAGAACTACCAAAAGATCGGGTTTCTTATCTCATTGGTGAAAACCTGCTGCACTTGGGAGAGTTTTATCATCAATTAAGGGCCATGATCAGAAGGAAACATCAGTATGAGAAGGCTTATGCGTTGGCTAATGCAAAAACCCCAATCAGCAAGGGCAAATCCTATGAAGAACATTTGAAGAATGGAACCCTTTTTGATTACTACAGGAATCATCAATCTCTGCGAAACAAGCTGTTTTCAGAAATCAACAAACAAGTCACGTTTAACTTTATGAAACAACAACAACATGGCCACCAGAACTTGAGCAAGTTGGAGTTTCAAACACAGTTTGAAAAAATTGTGATGCAGCATTCCACCGTGCGTACATTACAACCCAAGTTTCTATTGAGGATGTCAAGTCTATTCTACAGTTATAAGGACCCTGATTTTCTCTGGATCTTTAAAACGCTGAACCCTTATAGAGGCAATGAGAACTTTCAGATCTTGCTTAACATCTTGAGTCTGTCCATGATGAGGGAGGCCACTGTGTTCATTAGAACTGAAGAAATCTTCTACCAGATTCTACGGAACGCAGTACTCTCCGCCAACAAACTCATCTTTGAAAAGTGTTTGTTCAACCTGAATATGACCAAGAATGACTTGAACAGGATAAACTTTACCAAGCGCGCAACCAAGGTTATTAGAAGAATCTCAAGCGGCGAGGGACTCTACCACATTACTTTCTCCTTGAAGACTTATATGCTCGCTCTTCATGGCATGGTGAAGATGAAGTACAGTCAGTCAACATTGAAAAAGGCGACAAGGAAGGTTATCAGTTGTCTTCAAACTCGGCCGGGTGGTGAGTCCCGTGTCTCTTTTGCTCTAATCCCAGCCAATACCAAGAGAAATATCACGGCCAAGGTCCATAAAGCTTTGCTGGAACGTGTTCCAATTGAACTGATTGACTTTGCTACCAAAATTGCATTGCAGACAAAGGACCAGTATATCATGATTTGGTGTATATTGGCATCGTCGAGGAACAGTTCATTGGACAATGTGGAAAGGATAAAGAGGCTGAATGCGCTGGAAGCAAATTGTGACAACTCTGACTTGAAGTTACTGATCCACAAGCTGCAGGAGGAGATCATATGACCCTACATATACTCTTATATATAAATAAATTTGATATATATAGAGATTCCTATACATAAATAGATGTATAAATTGATTCAATTCATATATTCAAAAAAAAAGTTACGGGCTAGATGTAGGGATGTATTAGTAATTGTTATTGGTTTCCACTATTGTTAAAGCATCTCGTAGCTGGTGATCCCCACCTCCACAATTTGTTGTTTGTTAAATCATATGAGCTGGGTTTACAAGTGTTTGTCCACATAGATGATTGAGGCATAAAAAAATGATAAAACAGTGGTCTTAATCACTAACAACAACAATATGGATATCAATCAGGCATCAGCTGTGCTTTGGGATGACTATACGCACCATACTGCCATTCAATTCAGTCTTGAAATAGAAGAGATTGAAAAAAAAAATTTTCCAGTTGTTGAAGAAAAGGAAGAAGAGAACAAGTAGAAAAAAGTTTTTGAAGAAAAAAAAAATAAAAAAATAACCAGCCCGTTTGGATTCTGGTAGAGCCACGCCTCATCGGCGAGAAGGGTTTTGGAAATTTTTCTTTTCATTTTTGACAAATGAAGCCAGAAAGCAGACAGAATACGCAGATTTGTGTCAAGTCACCAGACGTTTGAGAAGCCGAAAATAATGAAGATACTTACAACAAATTTCGTCAAGTGTTCTATCAAGACGTGTGACTCGTCTGTGGATTCTTTTCCACTAAAGTACCAGAACTGCCAACTCAACCAGCTGGAGCAAGAGTTCCAACCCGAGTTCATCCTCAACATTCTTGATCGTGTACAGTGGGATGCCCTAGTTGCCATTCTAAGGGATCTAGGAAACAGTTCGCTTCCTCAGGAAAGACCGAACATTACCATTGAAGACGTTGAATTGCTGAGAAATCTGCATGAGCTTCTGATCGAGACTAACATTTTTGAAGGGGAGATGGTGTGCCCAAACTGCCAACACATCTTCTACATCAAGAATTCGATCCCAAACTTCTTGCTACCACCGCACCTGGCCTAGAATCAATGCACCCATGCCACTCATTACATCGAACAGAATATAGGAATAAAATCCAGAATTCAAATCAAATCAAATCAAAATCAAGTCAAGTAATGTAGATGTAGTGTAATGATATTTGGATGATTATGTAATGTCTACTCCTCACGTGCTTTTTTTTTCTTCCGGTGCTTTTTTTAGAATTTAGGCCGGATCTTTTTTTTTTTTTTTGTTTTTTTGGTCTTTTGGTGTTTTTTTTGGTTTTTGGTTGTTAACAAAGAACAACCTCGCTGTCTACTGATTCATCCATCTATTTCTGGCATCCACTCTCTTTTATCTGGTTCTTGTTTTGAGTCACCGTGAGCAACACAATTTGAAAACACTTGTGTCGCGCATTTCCTCACTCAGTGTTAGAGCCTACCCTTTTCCAAGGAATCGAATCGAATCAAATCAAATCATTATTTCATTTGATGCAGCTGTTTGGATCTATACTTCTTTGCTTGAACGCGATTTCAAGGGCGTCTTCCCAAGCGGCTGATGCCGAATCGGAGCTTACTATTGTCGGTACTTGGTCCTCGAAATCCAACACAGTGTTCACAGGCTCAGGATTTTATGATCCGATTGACGAGCTTCTTATTGAGCCTGCTCTCCCTGGAATTTCATACTCCTTCACAGAAGATGGCTTCTTCGAGGAGGCTCTTTACCAGGTCACACCAAACCCAAGAAACCATTCATGTCCAGCCGCTGCGCTGACCTTCCAGCACGGTAGATACACTGTCTTTAGTAACGGGACGTTGGTCTTGGAACCAATCATTGTTGATGGCCGACAGTTGGTCTCTGAGCCATGCAAGGACAATGGCGTCTCTACCTACAACAGATACAACCAAACTGAATCTTACATCAAATACGAGGTCTCTTTGGACGCATACCATGGTCGTTACAAACTCAGACTTTACCAATGGGATGGTACTCCAACACAGCCGCTCTACCTGGCGTATAGACCACCAATGATGTTGCCTACAGAGACCCTCAACCCAACTGCCGATGACACCCAACCACCACCCACTGAGGAGACTGGCACTGCAAGCCAAAAAAGATCATTAAGAGAGCTAGTCAGAAGAAGGTTCGATAATCAAAAGAGAACTAACGCGGTTCTCCAGACGACTTTTGACCATGACTTTTGGTGGTGGACTTCAGTCGGCTTGATTGCTGTTGGTTCCACTATGTATGTTTACTTGTGAGATCTCCAGCCTGAATAGTTACGTTGTTGTTGTTTTCTTTTCTCCATGTTCTAAAGAGTAGTCTTGAAGCTTCATGACCCATGCTTCACACACACTCAATACAAAGTTGTATGTATATTTATGTATATGTATATAACAGATTATATAAGCTTGTTTTTTTTTTGTTTTTTTGGCCTAGATGAAACTTTTTACAAGCCCAATTGCGTGAAGGAACAACAACCATCCAGCAACAGCACCACACCACAGAATATGGCATCCAAGGAAGCATTCAAATCATTAATCAAAGCTCTAGAAACTTTTCCAAAGGAGAAGCTCACAGATCTTTCCTTCAAGGAAGTTCAAATGGATAGATTTAGACCTCTCGCGGGTCTTCCTTTGACATCAAGAGAGAACAAACCAAGCATAAAAGACATTGTCAACAAGGTGAACCCCTACGCCATCAAGGATATTGAGGTCAAGTCAGATGTCTCTCAGATGGATGAGGATGCTATTGTGCAGCAAATCAAGGCTCTAAGCACCCTCAAGAACAACACATATAGAGACTACTACAATGTCGGAGACAAATTGTTGAGGCCTCAAGGAAACCCAGTTTACTACGAGAGACTCCTCGCTGATATCAATGGTGAAAGCAAGGAGAACATTATCACTGGTTTGAGAACTGTGTTGTTGGGTAAGTAGGGATATGAGGGGTGGATCTTGTAAATATATATATATATACTCTCTTGAGTTTTTTCACTTCTTAGCGTAGTTGACAATAACCTTCTCTCCACGAATCTGCAAGTCTTTATTCCCCTGTTTCGCTGGTATCGCTGCCTCTTCTGATTCAAAATTGACAAATGCAACCTTCTTCACAGCAACTAGCGTTATATCCACAAAACCTTTATAAGTGTTAAAGAATGGGAGAAGCTCATCTTTAGTGATGCCCTCTGGTAAACTCTGAATCAGAAGAATATTGTGCGGTGGAGTGTTCAATACCACAATACTATTCCCTTTCTCCTTCAGTTTCTTTCTTCCTTCTTCATAAACAGTATACTCCTCCTTGCTGAGATTTTTCTGTAGCGATTGGTTGGAAGAGGCCTTTGCCAGCTCAACTTCAATCTTCTGGTTGAAAATAGTAGTGCCATTGAGACTCAGCGCAGCCTTGGCCTGTTTTGAATCTTCAAACGTTATGAATGCTTGCCCTCTCATTCTGAGGTTCTTGTGTGCTGTCACACTCTGTGGCTTGAATGTACAAAACGTCTCCATGAGCTTCTGTTTGAGCGTGTTTAATCCAACTTTCTCATTGATGTTTCTAATATAAACACTATTTATATATGGTGTGTTAGCCAGTGCTGTGATGTGATAATAGCATAGATATATACTTACGTGTCACTATACTGGTAGTTTGCTGCCATTCTGTACTCTAATCTTGTCCCTCACCGGTATGAAGTTAGAAGCACCACCCCCTTCCCCATATCATATATGGGATGGATGGGGTTTTACAAACAAACAAACATTCATTTCAGATTAGTAAGCGCTTAGTACTAAATTGGCTTAGTAAGTGCTTAGTAAAGATAGTGGTGATGTTTTTGCTTATGGTTTTTGTGGTTTTGGGGACGCGGTTTGTTTGTTTGTTTGTTTTGTTTTATATGAACTGCTGTCAACGTTCTGCGATTCTTACAGGCGCGTTATAGAATGTTACAGGTGTCACGACTCAATGTGAGCGCGCTGCATGAACCATTTCCTGATGTGTCTGAGCTTCCACAAGACACGAGGCGCCGACTATTCATAGAGCTAACAAAGGTGGGACAGCTGATCCCATTGTTCGAAGACGTTTCGGAAGAGGAAACCAAATTAGCGGATGTTGCATTGGACTACACGATGTTCTATTTGCTGAATTTCAAGTCGGCGGCAGATGTCGTGTTTGATGAGATTGCTTTCTACAGATATCTCCTCTTCTTGGATGCCAATTCCTTGGATAAGTGTGGCTTTCTTCAGATCGTGAGATATCTGTTCACGATACTGGAAAGATTCGATAAAAGGCTTCCTGATGAGGTTCTGGACCAAGCATTGGATGCTGACTCTTATTCCCTAAACATTAGTTTCACTTCTCAGTTTCTGAGGAAAGTGACTGCTGCCAGACGCCTCAATGACATGATGAGGACAGATATACGCATGAATGACAACTCCCAGCATACAACTACCTCCTTACAACCCGAAAGGGTTAAAGAAACTGGCACATTGTCACAGAATCAACGCTCCCCATCGCACCCACTGCTACCCAGATTTAAAGTTGTGAGCTCTGCATTATCCCTTCTTCCTAGGAATAGTGAAGAGCAAGATGCGCAACATCACCGGCAAAGGGTTAATGAGAGCACCATTGATTCAATAAGTCGCGGTTTGAAGGTATGTGCCAATGAAATTGATAATCATGCAGAGTTCCTTGAAACTTTAGCCCAGTCGTTTGAAGTGGAAATACCAATGCTCCAAGATTCTATAACTGCAGAAACTGACAACAGAAAGGAATCCATTAAGATCTTTGCTGATTTCTTTGATTCCAAAATCGAACGTATATTTGAGTCGGTGAAGAAATTTGACTTCTTGAGGGATATCAGCAACAAGCTTCAGATGGATGTTCTTCATGCCGATACCAATCTGAAAGCGCTGTTCGATATTGTAAATGATCACAACAATGTCCATTCTAACATGACTTTGGGGATTGATGAAATCAAGGAGACACTCAATTCTTTTTCTGGAAGCTTGGCTACGCTGTGTCAAACAGTTTCCAACACCAATTCAATGCATACTTCGTTGGTATCGAAAATTAACGAATCATTCAGCAAGATTGGAGTGGAAATTGAAAAACACTCAAGGATGTTATATGATATCCGTGTTTCCATTCAGCTGTTTCAGAACGAGTATTCTCGATTCAAGTCTTCTTTCAATGCACCAAAGATTCAAAACAGTGTGGATACTTTTACTGAGCGTGTTCTTGCCAATGAGTTTGATATTTCCTTGTTGAAGCAAGAGAACGAGTCACTAAGGGCAGAACTCGCTAAGTTTCAAGAAGGAACTCAGTCTGGTAAAATCCTGAGCAATGAGCAGTTGACTACGAAGGCTGCTGCTCTCTCACAGCATGTTTCGTTCTTCCATAAAGACCGAGAGGAAACTGAAAAGAAAACACGGGAGAGATATGAGGCATTGGAGAAAAGAGCAGCTCAGACGGAGAATCAACTTCGCACTGTTATGTCTTTACTGATAGCCAATGGCATCCCAGTAACAGGGTCTTCTCAACCGGTGCCGAAACTCAGTCCAACAAGGCTAGCTCCAACTCTCCAGACCAGACTCCCGAGACAAATTCCAACGGCAAACCTTGCAAGCATCCCTCTGATCACAACATCCAACACCTCACTCCAACTATCGGAACCACAGTCAGCGTCTTCGTCATCGTCACTTTCATTGTCGTCTCAGACTGCGGTGGCTGTTATGGACAATGAGGGTGACAACAATAAGGAGAATCGAGAAAAGATGATCACCGATCCACACTTGGATAAACGTAAAGCAGATGGTGTTCTGCGGAATCCAAATATCGTCTTGAAAAAAATCAAATTGACTAAAAGCATATCTGATGAGGAGCAGGTCCCGTCCCAGAACTCCAGCAGTAGTTCGGTACATTCACAACGTTACAACACTGAAGAAAATGCTCAAGACAATAATGACTCTGACAGTTTCCATTCTGCCTAAAAAAATACCCGTCAATAAACCCCCATGTCAGCACAAAGGATCAATATCATGATGAACTGACGAAACATTAGAGTGACACAGTTAACACACGAGGTAATGAATTCAAGCGTCTAACTATTAAGCAAATTACAATATAAAAAATTGTATGTATGCATGCATGTCTATATGGAGTATAAAATCTAATAGGTATTAAAGGGCGACAAGGACAAGAAAAATCAGACCGGGGATTGCGAACCAAGAGGATCGGTGTTGTTTTCGTTCTTTTTCTTCTGCGTGAACTGGAACTCATTCTCCTTTTCGAAGTCGTCGTACTGTTTAACGTACTGGTCCATTTCAACCTCTGAAACCTCCCTGTCGTCATCTTGTGGTTCATCTTCATCGTCCATCACTTGTGGCAATGCCAGGTTCAAAATAGTCGCAATGATACCACCAAGAGCATAAGACGACTCCATGATAACGACAATGGCATCAAGGAAACCTTTCAAGGCACTATTGTTACCAGAGTAAGTGAAAACATTGTTGAACCAATCAGGAACCAGAATGGCACCAAATCCTGGAAGAAGAGAGGCAGTGAGGACAAATCTGTCTCTTCTAGTGAATTCGCAATTGGAAATAATCTTGAGGCCCGATACTGCAACGGAGGTGAAGAGGAACGAGGTCATACCACCCAATACAGGCTTGGGAATAGCGACCAAACTGGCCGCAAACTTGGTAAAGATGCCCATGATAATCAAGATCAAACAGCAGAAGTAACCGACTGTTCTGTTGGCACACTTGGTGATGGAGATGACACCGTTATTTTGTGCAAAAGTGGACATCGGGGTGATGGTGCATAGACCAGCAATGATGGAGCAGAGGGCATCGCCAAGGACACCACCTTGGATACGGGATTCGTAGATAGGACCAGAGATTGGAAGTCTTGAAACTTCCTGTGTTGCTGTCAAGTCGCCAATGGTCTCCATCAACAAGACTGTGTACACAACAAGCATGGGAAGAACAGCAGGACCGTAAACGGAGAGTCTGAATGTCTTGACCCAGACAAAGTTGGCAGTGGTTGCTGCGTCAATGGGGGTTTTGTCAAAGTACCCACAAGCACCAGCAACGATGCATCCAACCAATAAACCCAAGACAACGGAACAGGACTTCATAATCGGAGACCCCCATTTCTCAAAGACGAGAATAGACAGGTAAACGAGGAAGCCCAGGCCAATGAACTGAGCAGAGCCGAACTGAGCTGCTCTTGGGGCACCCACGGCTGGACAGATCTTGCCGACACAGCCTGAACCGCCAACCCAGTCTTGGAATGCTGGCTTGATCAGCGATACACCCATTAGTAAAACAACAGAACCAGTAACTGTGTTTGGGAACAGTTTCTTCAAGAACTTTGGTGGGATGAACGACATCAGCACCTCTAGCAAGCCACATACACAAGAAGTACCCAAGATGGCACCATATCCATCAGGACAAGGTAGGAACGTTCCATCTTCAGCGACAGGACAAAACCCTGTCGAGTACATCACTGGCAAGATCTTCTGGACAACGACAATGACCCCGAATGAGGTACCCAATATACTCAAACAGCCGGAGCCAATATAATACGGTGTGCCATATACGTGAAATCTGGTGATCTGGACCATCGATAGGAAACCGGAAACGATCAATGAGGCCGATACGAGGTACTGTTGTGTGTCTGGTTCAAAGTACGTGGAGTATGAGATAATCAATGGGGGTGTTATCACACCGGCGAGCATGGCAAGCGAGTGTTGAAGTCCAAGAAGAAACCCTAGGAACACAGGCATCTCCGAATCCAGTTCAAAGAAAGGTTGAACAACACGCTTCTGTTTGAGGAATGGCACCTTTGGAGTGAAGAGATACTTGTAGTCATAATCCCCAAAGAACCCTGCTTTCGTTGTGAATTTGTACAGGAGAAATTTTCCCAGGGACTTGGCTCTCTGCGGGAGGCTGACACTCTCAGACATTATGATGATTAGGGGGTGGATGGAGTATCCTGGACCTGGTGAAGGAAAGCTTTCGGAGTAGTTGTGTCCCAGGTTTCTTCTTTTTAAAAATGGTTCAAATTTTATTTTTTTTTCTTTTTTTTGACTGATTTATTTTTTTTTTGGTGTGAGTTAATTTCTTTTTTTTAATAAGTCCGAGTCACTGTTTGCTTAATCGGGAAATCCCACCGTCCAGAATTCAGCTACATGACCCCGTTGTAGTTTAAAGGGAGCTTGAAAGGGTTCAAACCAAACCTCTACAACTTCAATCAACCAAGAAGAAATCTATAAGTAACAAAAGGTACCAAAACCTAAATAGAACCGGCTGATCTCTTGACATAGGATCCAGTTGATCTCTTAGCAACAGGAACGGCCACCGGCTCGTCATCGAGCTTCAACGTCTGCTCAGCAATAGTTGTGTTGATGAAGAAAACAGAATCGTTGAGGATAATAGGCACAACGTCTTTAGCCAAAGTGTACCTACTCAAAAGGACCTTGTCAGAAAATGGGAAGTCGTAGTCAGCGAGACTCAGACCCCCCTCGGTAACAGTTGGAGTATCGGTTGGAATGGTATCAACTTCAGCAATTGGAGCAGCTGACCCTGAGAGAGCAGCAATCAATGTACATAATACAAGGGTAGAAAGCTGCATCTTTTGTTTTTGTTCTGTTGAGTGGGCTATTGATGATAGATGGTGATATAGTGAGTCCCTAAACTTGAAGGAAACCTGTCCTCTTAAATATATAAAATCTATTTTGTTTCAGAAATTGGATATACTCGTATTGGTTCCAATAAGACCACCGCATCATGCAGGTTTTACCAAACTAAAGTGTTTTGAACAGTGCCCATTGGAGTCTGTTTTGGGTAGTTTGGAATTAAAAAAAAAAAAGAAAGCTCACAACTTGTTTGCCTCAAACTATAGACAATTTCCTAATTGAGTAGTGAAATGTGTTCTATGCCGCAGATAACTCAGATATACGATCATCCAGACTCAGTTGTCTCATTGTTTCAGAATTTGGAAATAGTTGGAGAACTGCGTATATACAGCTAATGAAATGTCCGATGGAGCCGTCGGTCTAAATAGTAAATCGGATAATAAAGAATGAAGAGGAATGCACATGTGCAACCAAGAGAAATAGAAATTTGGGGCAGATATTGTTTAACAACACAGCCCCGTCAGATACAACAGGCAAAAAAGATAGATAGAGAAAAAGACACATTAACAAGGACAAGAACAAGAACAACCAAAAAAAAAGACATTGACATTTGAAATAAAAACACAAGAATACTATAAATTCCCATTCCTTTTATATAAGTTTCACGTATAAGAACATTTTCTCTAAAACAGTTTGTTTACACACACCTTAGAAACATTTGTAGTGAACAATAGAAGGACCAGACTCGTCGTACTCTTGCTTTGAGATCCACATTTGTTGGAAAGTAGACAAAGAAGCCAAGATA
The DNA here is from genome assembly GCA_003706665.2 of Barnettozyma hawaiiensis. Classification (NCBI taxonomy): domain Eukaryota; kingdom Fungi; phylum Ascomycota; class Saccharomycetes; order Phaffomycetales; family Phaffomycetaceae; genus Barnettozyma; species Barnettozyma hawaiiensis. Next base: position 263,808 of record PPLY02000010.1, on the reverse strand, counting down.
GAACCACCAATCCAGACAGAGAACTTTCTCTCTGGTGGAGCAATGATCTTGACCTTCATGGAGGATGGGGCCAAGGCAGTGATCTCCTTTTGCATACGCTCGGCAATACCTGGGAACATGGTGGTACCACCAGACAAGACAATGTTACCGTACAAGTCCTTTCTGACATCGACATCAGTCTTCATGATAGAGTTGTAGGTGGTTTGGTCAATACCAGCAGCTTCCAAACCCAACAAAGATGGGTGGAACAAAGCTTCTGGAGCTCTGAATCTCTCGTTACCAATGGTGATAACTTGACCATCTGGCAATTCGTAAGACTTCTCAATGGCAGAAGATTGAGCAGAGGTTTGCAACTCTTGGTCAAAGTCCAAAGCGACATAGGACAACTTCTCCTTGATGTCTCTGACGATTTCTCTCTCGGCTGTAGTGGAGAAGGAGTAACCACGCTCAGACAAGATCTTCATCAAGTAGTCAGTCAAGTCTCTACCAGCCAAGTCAATTCTCAAAATGGCTTGTGGCAAGGCGAAACCAGTGTAAATTGGAACAACGTGGGTGACACCATCACCAGAGTCCAAAACAATACCAGTGGTTCTACCAGAGGAGTACAAGGACAACACGGCTTGAATGTTAACGTAGAAAGCTGGAACGTTGAAAGTCTCGAACAAGATTTGAATCATCTTTTCTCTGTTCAGCTTTGGGTTCATTGGGGCCTCAGTCAACAAAACTGGGTGTTCCTCTGGAGCAACTCTCAATTCGTTGTAAAAGGTGTGATGCCAGATCTTCTCCATGTCATCCCAGTTGGTCACGATACCGTGTTCGATTGGGTACTTCAAGGTCAAGATACCTCTCTTGGATTGAGCTTCATCACCAACATAAGAGTCCTTTTGACCCATACCAACCATGATACCTTGGTGTCTTGGTCTACCAACGATGGATGGGAAGACGGCACGTGGAGCGTCATCACCGGCAAAACCGGCTTTACACATACCAGAACCGTTGTCAATAACCAAGGCGGAGATTTCTTCTGTTGGAAAGATTAGTTAGTTAGTAAAAGGCCAAAAAAAGTCAAGATTAGATTGGTTGGTTAGAGAAGCAAATTCAAGCAAGCGGAAACAAAACAAACAAACAAACAAACAAACAAACAAACAAACACATAACATATAACAGTAGCATTGGGCCAAACACATGTCGCAGAGGTAAGATTTTTTGTTGTTGTTGGATACTCCTCTTGTGTTCTTGGTTTTCTCTCTTTCTTTCTATTTTCGGTGGTTGTGGTGTTGACCAACAAAAAAAAAAAAAAAAAAAAGACAGCACACACAAAAGCCGGTATCACCCAGCCAACTTGCACACTTGATCAGCAAGGCCAATGAACAAGGAGAGCGTAAACTAGTGCGACAAAGTGGCTAATATGTTGATTGGACAGACTCTAGCGGCTAATTGCGTTGTTTCTGCGTTGTTTTATTGCTGTTTTCCTGTCACCTCGATCCAACAACACAACAACAACAAACAGCCAACAGCAACAACTAAGCGCCAGCGGTTCAACCTGGAAAAAAGGAGTGCAGTAACTCCTAATTGCCTTGCGATTTGAGCGGGGGACTATTGACAATCACTTGTTTGTTATGTTTGGTAAAGGCGCTGTTGTTTTTTGGTTTCCTCTCTCCCTGATCTCTTACAGATCTGGAACAAGCAGCAGCAGCCACCGTCGCTGCAATTGGTTTGTTTTCACTAGCACACTCTCCCATCTTCTGTGTAGCTGGCTACCTCTCTTGACGCCACCATCTCACCGCCAACAACCTGTGTTTAGGGGGGCAAAACTTACCTTCAGCCATTTTGAATAATGTCTTCTTTTTTGTTGTCTTTGTAATAAAAAGTCGTTGGTGTAAAAGAAGAAAAAGGGAAATTCACAATTCAATTTTCTTAGCCAGTGTTTTTTTTTTTTTTTCCTTAAAAAAGAAAAGGAGGCGTTTTTCGTTTTGCCCGAAACAGAGATTTTTTTTTCGGCATTCGGCATTCGGTTTTGGCGTTTTGGCAAGAAAACGCGGTATGGGCAACACACGAACCACCCGAAACACGAAAAAAGAGAGTATATACAAACTGATTGTGCTTATAGCGGAAAATGCTTAAGCCATACCACAAGGATACGATATGGATCCTAATATAGATCCTGATATGGACTCTGGGGTAGATACGCGGTTCACCAAGTTTCCGCTCTCAGCAGCATCAGCAGCATCAGCATCACATGGGTTTGGCTCCTCCCACGAAGATGCGTTCTTAAACACTGCTCATCATCAAAATGCGCAAGCGTCGTCCACTTTCCGTACATTCACATCGATTGAAGATGACAATTCACAAGATTCATCGGCGGTAGCAGCAGCAGCAGTTGCTAACATGTCCAGCATCATCAATTTCAACAGTCTGGAGGACGCTGCTGGTGTTCACAAAAGGGGAAAGACTACATCCAGCAGCAGCAGCAAGCAGAAGTCCACCACCACCACCACCACCAGAGCAGCAGCAGCATCATCATCATCATCATCATTATCATCACCATCTCTGGGATTTCTACACTCTTTAGATATTGAGGGAGGCCAGAAGTCAACCTCTCAACCGTCTAATCCAAAGCAGAAGCTAATACGAGATGACGACTCTCAAGTTGCCATTGTGGTGGTGAATCCTGCTTCAAGTGAAGGAACAGGAAGACTTGGACGTCCACGAAAGCATGCCAAAACAAACTCCCCATCTACAGAGGTTTCTGCCTTTGACAATCAGGACAAGTCGATTGTTTCCCGATTCAGAGTTGATAACAAGCCACTGCGTGGCCCCGGCTCGAGAGGCGGGAGGAAAATACAGCCCACAAGGCCACGGTCAAATTCTGCAAAGCGAGCTATACAGCAACGCTTGAATTTCGACAATGTGAAGAGGAAAAAGTTTGAAATGACTAATGACATCAAGATCATACAAGTGGACAGCGACTCGGACAGCGATTCTGAAAACTCCTCTGATGAAATCGTTCTATTGAATGGTCCTTATGACAACAGTTATTTGAAGAAGAAGAATAAGAGCAAGATAAAACAAAAAGAGAAGGAAACCCCAAAGCCAGAACTAACAGAGGATCCGTGTGAATCTACTACGGACACTAATGTCAAGAGTAACATTGTTGAGACAGAAATAGCAGCAGGTCTTGACAATAGTGAACCAAGCTCTACTATAGAGAAGGAAGGTGATGATGATGACAATGAAGAGGCTCCTGTGCTCAATGTAGTCCTTGAGGACTACGAGTCGCTAAAGGCAAAGGGAAGATCCACTTCCAAAACAATTGATCATCAACCAAATAAGCCCTCATTCCTTGGTTTGACATCGAAACCGATCAAGAAAAGAAAGGACCATCCTGGTCCATTGGTTGGGATTTTCGATGATATCTACATACCGCCTGTTTCAGCATACAGTCCAGATCCTACTCGGTTAAATAAGATCGCCCTTGGGTACAAGATCAAACCAGCTCCTTACTCTAAGGACATCATTGCAATCCTGTCATTCTTCAACAAATTCAGAAACCACTTTGAAGATTTCCCGAATATCGGACCTCAAGATTTGGAGGTTGGACTGAAGCTTAACCCCAGTGTCAGGTATCCTGTTGATAATGCCAACCAAAGACAATCTGAGAGCCCACTCTACGATGAAAATAGAGATGGTGGCTCCGAAGAGGTTAATACTTTGGTGAACACTCTTTTCCTCAGACTGTTATCACTGGCATTGAACAAGACCAAGAATCTTGTGAGCCAACAAGAACCCAAAGCCATCAAGGAATTCAAGCAAGTTGTGGAAAGTTGGGGGCTTCCACAGGAATGGAGGGATGACTCAAAGATTTTCCTCGAGACTTTACTCAATGATAATGACAATGAGACAGAACCATTGGATCCAGAGCACACAGAGTGGTTAGAGCCTAGCATTTTTGACTTTGGACAGTCTGAAACCCCAAATGAGATACCACTAGACCACAAGGCCTTTGAGACCAAAGGATTGTCAGCCCTGGAACCTAAAGACCGTTTGATCCTGCTTAGATCGTTAACACATTGGTGTCTTTCAAACTCTAGAAAGATCAAGGAGGATATTCAAAAGTTCTTGGAAGACCAAGACTACCCTGACAGGGAAACGTATTACTGTTCAAGATTTGTCAAGGAGGGTGAAACATCCACTGCTACTTCCAATGCCAGTCTGCGGGTCTTGAACCAGAAGAGAAAAATAACAAAGCCAGAGTTCGAAGCCGCGTATGATGCCACATCCAACCCAATTGGCAATGGCTACTTCCTTAGGGCAATCGATTTCTTTGCTGGCGAAGGCGGGCTTGCTGGTAGATTTCATCTCTGCCGAACTTATGATCACAATTTTGGTAGCTTGATCTACAGTGCAGATATCAACAACCTGGCAAAAAAGTCCATTCATGATTTGCTCTCCCATCCACTGCCTTCCAGATTCAAGCTCTACGTCCAGGATATCACCACGACGCTGGAGACAGTGAACAATGCTGATTTTCTGGAAGAGAGAAGTAGTGGGGACGCGATTGAACCATGGTATGAGGTAGCATCAAATGCTGAAGAGTTGAATGATTTCGTTGAATTCTTGACCCAGAAGCTGGAAAACACAGTGTCAAGGAATCTGAAGAACATGTTGAATTACCTTTCAGAGATTGCGCCAATTCTTGGGAAATTTGAAGAGGTGTCTATGAACTTCAGGCCTGTTAGAACCACAAGGGCATCAAGACGAAAACCAATAACTAATTTAATTGAGCAAGATGCCAGATACAGAAACCTGATGAATTATAACGAAGGTTCTAGTGATGAGAATGAAAGTGATGAAATCGAAGAGCTTCTAGAGGATGACGACTATCAGTAATTCAGCCCAATATATATATATATATATACTGATAGAAAGTCTCATGTAGTTTTGGATTTCTTGGGAAGTGTGTTCGAAGCATTTTCACCTTTCACCTCTGTAAAGCGTCTTCCTTGTTCTCTTGTTGTTGCTGTCATGGCCCACAATTTCCTCATTTTCTAGGCTGCTGTTATTAAACTTCAGGACATGTGTGAAGATGTTGTCGCCATCGTCATCGTCATCTAAATTGTCAAAGTCTGAATCATAGTCTTCGATAACAGCTTTATTTCCTGGAATCGCCAGGGTGGGCTTTTCAGTCCCATGTTTACTACTGGCGATATCGGCATCAAACGATTCCAGTAATCTAAGCGTCTCCAAGGTTCTTTCAGATTTCGATGCGGGTATCTGTTCAGTAGTTAACTCTGTAGACTCAGTTGATAGCTCTGATTGCGACGACTCATCACCAGGAGACTGAAATTCCTTCTCTTTGGAGACTAGTTCGGAATCTTCACAACTCATCTGTTTCCTCTTCATGACATCATGCGCACTCTCCATTTTAACACTAAGAGCATCTTCGTCTTCCTCAAACTCCATCGTCAGCTTTACCTTTGTCTTTTTCTTCTTCTTGGCAGGCTTTATCCCTTTGATATCAGTATCAGCAGTGATATTGGTATTGGTAGGTTGTGGCACTATTAAATCCTCAAAGTACGGCACCAAAACTTCAGACTTGGTTACCGTAACTGGATACACTGGAGTTTCTCCCTTGAGTTCACCTTCTGCAATTCTCAAGACACTGAAAATACCACTGTCAACTACTTTTCCAAACAGAGTATTCTTCTGGTTCAGCAGCGGAGTCTCGTTCAAGGTTATGAAGAAGTCTCCGTTATTCGTGTTGCGTCTGTTGGCATTAACAGAACCCAGAAGCCCACGTCTGTTGAACTTCAGCCTGGAGCTGAACTCATCGTCAAAGACCTTTGGATCTTCAGGTTTGTGGTGGCTGCTGCCTAGTTGGACTATGAAGTTTGGTATCACTCTGTCAAATTCACAGCCATTGTAGGCACCGTCGTGGACACTTTGAAGGAAATGACGGCTGGTAATTGGGGTTTCTTCAGCCCAGAGCTCAATATCAATGGGGCCCTTGGTGGTATGAAGACGGCATTTCGCCGTTGTCTGTGGTTCAATCGACGACATTCCTTGTGCGACATTCCTTGTGTTTATTTCTGCAAAGCGTTATCAATTTTTTTCCATACACTTTTTTTTTATAGATGTGTATTTCAGCTTACCACTATAGGCAGCAGCAAATAAATAGGTAATAAATAAATAAGTGGCAATAAATAGAGATAAATAAATAAAGAATCACAAGGTAACGTTACGCTTGAAGTCCTCGGCCGTAGGAGGCAAATCTTGGGCGTGGAGTTGGTTTCTGAACTTTCTGGTGTACTCGAACAAATGGCTCTGCAATCTGCCAGGCAAGATTCCCAAATCGTTGAAGCTCTTAGCACTAGGATCAATGTATTGGTTGATGAATTGACGCTCGATCTGGTCAGGGCTCATCATTGGCCACCAGAACTTCTGGAGGAATTCGGTCCACTTCAAGGCAATGTTTTTCGGAACGTTGAGATTGGTGTATTTGATTCTAGTCACTGGCTCGATGAGGTCTCTGATCTCGCGGATGGAGAAGGTGTCTGGGCCAGCAAGCTCATAGAGTTGGCCAACTGTTGAGTCGTCGAAACCGATTCTCTCTAGAGCAGAGGTAACGTCAATGACGTGAGTTGGCGAGCAAGTCTCCTGCATGTGGTTCACAGTGAGGAATCTCAAGTTGTCACCCAACTCATTGAGGAACTTGTCCTCAGCACCATAGGTCAAACTTGGTCTAACGATTGTGACATCTGGATAGATCTCCTTAACCACTTGTTCACCGATACCCTTCGTAGCATAAAAGACAGAGGTTGAGTTTGGGTCAGCATTGTAGGAACTGACATGGACCAATCTTGGAACACCGTGGTCGCTGGCAGCCTGGGCAATTCTTCTGGCTCCTTCAATGTTGACATCTGCCATGGAGAAGTTCTTTGTGTTCGCATCGGTCCCCAATAGATTGTATACAATGTCAGAGTGTTTGACAGCCTCATTGATCGCCTCAACATTTCTCAGGTCAAACTCGACAAAGTTCACTACACCCAAATCACCTGGAACCTTTAAAAGCCTCTTCTTCATATCATCTCTCCAAGGCGCAACGGTGATCGTACCGTTCTTGGCTAGTCTGGTGACAAGATAACGACCCAAAAACCCGGAGGCACCAAACACAGTGGCCGTGTAACCACTTCTGGAGGAGCGGCCACCTGAACCGGTTGCAAACTTCACCTCGCCATTTCTAGTAATGTTGATATCGCTCTTGAGCACTCCACTGGAGTAGCGTCTTGTTTGTACCAATGTGATCCTGTGTCTCCACATTGCTGTCGTTGATTACAGTAAGTTGGCTGTTATTTCTGTTTCTGGTGGTGGTGATTTTTTTTTTCCTTCTCATTCAGAAATCAAAAGATTGGTGGGGACTTGGTAGGGCCACTACAGTATATATACGTTTGGTGTAATAAGCACAGAGCACAGAGCAGATAGCCTACATCGTAGTGGAAGCGATACAAGGCTAAACAATACATATATACATATATCCTTTGATGTACAATAAGCACTGGTAGCTATTTTCTGGATCTTGGATACAGCAAGAACGGCTTTTCCAATCCAACAAGGGTTGTCATCTTGGGCAATAAAGAAGGGCTTCATCCAAACAGCTTCATTCCAGGCACTTACAGGAAGATCTTTAAGATTTCCAAAACGGCACCACCAGCAATCAAAAACGCCAGAACCACTGAGATAAAAATTGTTAGTACTCAAAAACAAGACATAAAGATCATGAAGATGATGTTGCGGTTAGTCTTCTCTCTCGAACTTACAGAACCAAGTTTTGGAAATAGGAAGTTCCTTCTTAGAAACAGCCTTAGGCTTGCCTCTTTGTTTCTCGTGTCTCTTGTAGTACTTCTCGTTAGCTATACGCTGCTTTGGAGTTTGTTGCGCCTAGGTGGAGGGTTTTGATGTTAGTCTCGAGCTAATAATTTCCAAGTGGAAAAAGTGTCTGCCCACTTGAGGATATTATAGTGACACAAAGAGAAACTCGTGGTAAACGTACCATTGTTCAGAAGGAAGGGACGATTGGTGTTTCAGTATTTACAAGGAGAGGGTTCAAACGAAGAGACAACAGCTGCTGTCTACGTGTCAAAAAATTGATTTCCAAAAAGCGTCCCGGAAATCGATCAAATCGCGCCGGCAGACAACCAAAGGTCAGAGGGGAAAAAAGAATAGCGCCTCCTGGTTTCGATCCAGGGACATCAGGGTTATGAGCCCTGCGCGCTTCCACTGCGCCAAGGCGCTGCTATTCGTTCTTGTTAAATTATCCTACTCGACACACCATTCGGATATTCTTAAAAACGGCAGATACATAGTTCCCATGAATTAGAGTGCAAGCTAGTACACTCGGAGTTTTGACAACTTCTGAATCCTTTCCATGATCTAGATCCTTCTGAATCCATAATGATGATGACGTCGATTTCCACGTCCGTCGGTGTTGGACCAATTCGAGTCAAATCCGCGTTTTGGTGGTTAACGTTTTCTTTTTTCTTATCCTGATTCACCATGGGCATCACCTTGCATTCAGATAACCCTAGTGTTGACGTTAAACGGTTGCGATAAAATTAAGATTACACACACACACACACACACACACCATTGGAATGTAACATCAATTACAAATTACAATACACTAATTAATCTAATTTTGTTAGTATACAACTTTTCCTGCTTAGGTGTCTAAGTGAGCCTAAGTTTGTTTGAATTTTAACCGATACCCTTTGGTTTCACCATTGAACAGGGTTCTAGAACTACAACATTATGAGATGAGTGACCATCCTTTCTGTCGCAATACATTTCCTCACAGATTCTTACTTTCTCTGGATCCGTTCTAGAACTGAATTTATCTACCAGTCACAGATGAAACCGTTAAAGTATGTGCTTCTGACTGCAGGTAATTACAGTGCTGAATATGGTCAACCGAGTATATAGGAAGATGCATCTTGGGATCAAAATGTTGATTGTTTCGCCAAACAGTGATAAAATGGCGAAAGTTAACAGACTCCGCATTGGTGACTGGTATTGATGTCCTCTGGCTTACAACCGAGATTAACACTGACATCTTTATTTGTTCGAAATAACAAACACCCCCGTCTGCTCAAAAATCTACATAGTGCAAAAATAAAATCAATAACACTGACAGTTTCAACAAGAGAAGACCCTGTATCCTTCTTGATTGATTAACAGAGTGAACTTCTTCATTACTCCAATGTGTGTTTGTATGGGGATTTGTCTTTTTCTTGAAGCTCGGCCGTTTGTTTGTTGCCCAGGTTACTCCATGCTAAAAACTCACTTTAATGTACTACGTCGTTAGTAGCAAACTTCAATAACTGTAAGTTTTCCTGGGAGTTCAACAGTGAATGAAATTAAATAGTAGTATATATCAAGGTTCAGGTTCAGGTTCAGGTTTGATTTAATGTAATGAGGTTTGGCTGTTGACACTAAACAGGTGATGGATGCATCACCTGTCAGGAAAAAAGAAAGAAAAAAAGAAGTGACATATGCTGATTAGGGGGGACCTATGCACTAAATACAAACAACGCGGGAAGTCAACAAGGCTAAAGGCTAAACCCACATTGATTTGTGGATGAACTACTATGGCCAATTGGATGCTGCCAATTTTCTTGATAAAGACTGGGCAAAACAGTGTAAAAACGTCAACGTAAAAATATCCAGAAGATTTGTCAGGCAGCAGGTCATCCACATTGCTTCAATGCCAATGCAGCAGTCTAATATCCTGTGGAATACGGGTACAAATCTCCTAACACCACAACAAAACTTTGGGTCTTCTCAGTTCCTACCTACCCTCTCCACTTCAATCCTTTCGCCAAAGTGAGTACAAAAAAAAGAGCTGGTATTCCCCATTCAGAAATTGGCGAAAACACACGCGCTCAATTTGGTCTTGGGACAATACCCTATTAGGAAAAAGTTTCGTTTTTTCTATTTTGATTTACTCCTGTTTTTTTGCTGGTTTCTGCAAGCGGACGCAACTATATGCTGCAGGAGTGGTGCTAGTCGCGGTTGGGCCACACTTTTACTCGTGTTAATTTCCCTTTTCGGGGTGGGCAGGTATAAAACAAATCTGAAACGCACTATTCGCCTTTCCCTTGATGAGGGTGTGTTGTTTTTTATTTTTGTTTCAACCTCCTTCCTCTGCCTTTCACTTGATCACACCAGACCTTGTTCTTTACCCAAATTCACCCTAAGTCACTCCTTTGTAAAGAACACACCAATACTTGTTGAATCATTTCCTTTCACTTCTTGTTGTATCTGTCTCTAATCGATTCTCAACCAACGCCTATTGCTTTGTTGTTATTGTTACTATGAGATTCTCCAACACTATCTTGGCCTCTATTCTATCTGTGTTGGCCTCCCAGGCTTCCGCTGGCTGCTCCTACGAAGGTGGTAACTATTTTTGTAACGATGTCAGCGCTGTTCGTTACACCAATGTTGGCTACTCTGGTACCTACCAGGATGTTGTTAACATGGATGAGACTACTTGTGAGTGTACACAGCAGCCAAAGGCATTTTCTGGTTCCAACGCTCCGTTGAACGAGGAGGTTGCTATCCATTTCAGAGGTCCTGTCAAGCTTCGTCAGTTTGCCGCCTACTACCCAGCCTCCAACAAGGCTAAGAGAGACACTGAGCAGCTATGTGATGAGGACAAGAAGAAACATGTTCACCACAAGCACAAGCGTGAGCCAGCCACCGAGGTTGTCCAGATCACCCAAACTGTTTTTGTCAATGCCGGAGGTGACGTTGTCACTCCAACTGCTGCTGAAGCTACTTCCATCACCAAGCCAACCACTACTTTGGTTGGCGAGGAGAATGTCGCTGCCCCAGCACCACCCCAGCAGGAGGCCTCTTCTTCCAAGCAAGTTGGTGCCCCACCGGCTTCTAAGGCTGACGGCACCACCACTATCTCCACTGGTGCCACCACCTCCACCTCCACTTCATCATCATCATCATCATCATCATCATCCGCAGCAGCAGCAACCACTTCGACATCTGGTGGGAACAATGGTGGGAACAATGGTGGATCAGCCCCAGCCGGATCAGACTGGAGCAGATTCTCTTACTTCACTCCGGGTTCCACCGATAACTGTGTTTTCCTGAACACCAAGGGTGGTTCCAAGTCTGGTGTATGGTCCTCTTGTTTCGGAAACTCCTTGTCTTATGCTGCTGCCAACGGTGTTGACGCAGCCTCTGCTGCCACTCCGTTGGGCGATGTCCTGTTGAAATCCGACCAGGAGTACGCCATCTTTTCCGGTGAGTCTTGTTCCGGTACCTCTTCTTCAGGCACCCAGTGTGGCTACACCAGAGAAGGCATCCCAGCCTACCACGGGTTTGGTGGTTCCCAAAAGATTCTTGTTTTCGAGTTTGAGATGCCAAACGAGTCCAGTGCTGGTGGCTCAAACCCAGACATGCCTGCCATCTGGCTGTTGAATGCTAAGGTTTCTAGAACTTTGCAGTATGGTAAGTCCACATGTTCTTGTTGGTCTACTGGCTGTGGTGAGATGGATCTTTTTGAGGTTTTGGCCAATGGCGATGACAGAATGATTACCCACTTGCACAGTGGCCAGGGTAACGATGGCTCCCAGTACGGTGGTGGTGGTTCTCAAGACTACTTCCAGAGACCAACATCTGGCTCGTTCAAGGGTGCTGTAATCTTTAACAGCGACAAGACGATTCAAATTGCCAAAATCGATGACAGTTTTGACTTCAGTTCTGGCTTGAGCTCTAGCCAGGTTTCTCAATGGATGTCGATCCAGGGTGCAACTGCTCAAATTGCTTAGGATGTGTATACCCTCTAAAGCACTGTACATTAGTTTTTGTTTAGGTTCTTTCAGTTAGAGACAATAATGTATTCTATTTTTTAATGAGTTTTGTAGGATACACACACTGGCTGGATGCACACTGGCTCGTCATTATTGTATACAAGGGGAGATGCCGCAATAAGTTCTTTGATTGATTAAATATTAGCATGCCAGTACAAGTGAGGGAACAATGCCTTTCTAGTTAATGGACAATGGTCCTTCGTAAACTTCGTAATCTGTGTTTCTTTCGATTGTTCCTTGTTTCTCCAGCTGTTGCTGCTGCTGCTGCTGCTGCCAGTGCGCCGCCTGCGACTACTCAAACCTCAACCTCGGCTGTCTCCTGGGAAATCATCTCATAGCTCTCAAGGTTGGAGTTCTTGCGGTTTCTCTTGACAGATGGCTTAGAAACATACTTCTGCCATAGTCGTGTGATAAAGTTGTTCTTGTACGCTCCAGACACCAACCAACAGTACAGTCTGTATTCGCCGTAGAGCAAGACACCCGCAACCAAAAACCCAGCCACAACTGCCAGGGCAATGTGGTCGCCCAGGGATTTGATAAAATGAGCATCGCCCAGGTGCCACGATGAGCCCTCAAGAATACTAAAGAAGGATCTGGTGTGCTTCTTGTAGTCCTCTGGAAACATGATTCTGACCTTGGCCATCTCCGGCACGACGGTCCAACGTCTATACTTCTTCCACAAGACAGACAGAAACAACGGGCCAGTGGAGTACATAATGGTAATGTATGGAACAAGGTAGTTGATGTCATACTTTTGCAAGTTGTCCACCACCTTGGAGAAGAAAGGGTGTCTAGGGATAGAGCCCATCACGTCATTCGAGACACCGGTTGGCACAGTTTTGCGAACAAAGGCAGGAACAGCCAGCAGTGGATCCAGACTTCTCTCGCATGCTACATCAAGATCGATGTAGATACCGCCATAGTGCATCAGAACAAAGTATCTGATAACGTCTGCTCGCTCAATGTTGTACTTGTAGCCGTCAAAGGTCTTCAAGAACCAAGGGTACTCCTCCTTGATGAAATCTCTAGCCATTTCGTCTGTCCACATAATGTACTGGTAGTCGGGATTGAAGTCCTGGCACTTCTGCTGGGATGGGAGCCACTTCTCTGGGATGTTGGTGTCCTTGTACGTCTGGTGGATAATCTTTGGAATCAACTCTGGCTTTATTGGCATATTTGGGCCCGGGTTGAGGTCAATATCTAAAAGCTGATCCTCAAAGGAGTCATCATAGATCAGTGTCATCAGGTCAAACACATTGTAAAGCAGAAAAACTACCACCAGGACGTGTCCCCAGATAAGATACTGGAGTTCTTTTCTCATGGCACACACGCGTGAACAACAACAAAACAAAAGAGAGCTTCGTTGACACGCAAAAAAAAAAAAAAGAACACAGCAAAAAGGGGGATAGCTAGATGTTTAAAGCTATTTCGGATGAAATATAGGCGCGCCGCAGTCGACTGGGGGATTTCAAATGAGCACCTTACTTATCTCAACCGGAATGGTAAAAACCTGGTTGAAGATGGCTGAGTTCCAGTATTAAAAATAGGGGCTGCTTTTCTTTTAGTCTTCTCGTGGTTTTTTTTTTTTTTATTTTTATATTCTTTTTTTCCGGGGCTCGTTTTTTGTTTCTTTTCTTAACTGCGGTTACTAAAAATTTCTTTTTGAGACAAAAACAAAAGAAAAGAAAAAAAAAACACAGCCGGCAAACGCCAGAAATGACGTAATCAGAATCACAGGGTTCGTAACCATGAGGGTGCGTAACCGGTACTGATCCCAATCCATCCGGTTCCTTATTAGAGTCGGACTCTCATGTAGACATAGATTCAAATCATTTCAAGACATACCTGGGAGAGAGAATGCTTGCGAATGCAACAGCGATTTGACACGGGTATTGAGTTTGTGGTGGCATTGCCCGGATGCATCCCAGCCAGGTAAAGCAGAAAGAGCATACATTGCTGATATGCTGTAGACCCTCTGGCAAGTTGGTATGGGGGGGTTCGGAACAGGGTCATCTTCCTTAGCAAAAATGTGAACGATTTGGTGGAATTGCTATATATATAAATTGAAATTGTTATTGGTAGGAGAAGCATTGCCTGTCAGTCACTCGGTAAAGATGGGATTGGACACACCGCGGGTGTGTGTCCACCAGAATCCAACTCGATTCAATTCAATTCAATTCAAATTCTTGTTCGCTGAATAGAAAGAGCCCCACCTCCATAGTCTCCGCAGTGAGGAAGCAAGTGAATCTCCCTGTGCTCTGTTCTGCCCTGCTGGGTGCTGGTCTTAAAGAACAATCGACTAGTTCACGCACGTGACTTCGAAGATCCTTGGTGGGGTTTTTTAGTTTTTTTTTGTGTGTTGTTGTTGTTTTCACAAATCAAAGAGAGAAAAAAAGACAAAGGTGCGGCTATATTTCCCAGTCAACAAGCCTCCTCGCCTCCCCCAGTAAACAGCTAATGTCCGCAGAGAAGTACTACAACCAGGGTGGCAAAGAAGAGTACAGAGCCCCACAGGGTCCCCCACCGAGCTTCAACCAGAACCAACAAGCTCAGGATCAAAATTCCAGAGGGTTCAATGACTACAATTCACCACCGCCACAAGCTTACCAACAACAGGGTTACTACCAACAGGGCCAGCCACAGCAGGGTTACTACCAACAAGGCCAACCACAGCAGGGCTACTACCAACAACAGCAGCCTGTTTACGTTCAACAGCAGCCACAAAAGAGTGGTCCTGACGGTGGTGACTGCTGTCTAGGTTGTTTGGCAGCAATGTGTATTTGCTGTACTTTGGACGCTCTCTTCTAATCATATGTTTGTTATATATGGCTCTTTGTTTTTCTAATACCTACAGCGTTGTAGCGTACTGCGTACTGAGAATGTATGGTGGTGTTGTATTAGTCTGTTGTCTCAGATTGAGGCCTTCTCATTAACATTTTCGGGCTTGGTTTGCTCCTCTCGGTGGTGGACTCGTCTCCTTTCTTCATTATCTTTTTAGTGGCTAATAGAAGGGTAGGTGCAGTGCTTTGCTGCTGCTGCTGCTGCTGCTGGCTGGTATTTCTCGGGTCTGTTGTCTTCTTTGGTTTCTTATCAGTGGGTTTCTTCTCCTTCTTCTCATTTCTCTTTGCAGGTGGCTTCTTTGGAGTGTTCTTCTTTGGAGCGGGTGCTACAGCTGGAGACTCCTCCTTGCTTTCACCACCATCTTTGCCCTTTTTCCGTCTTTGTCTCTTGCTCTTCTCGCCTGCTTTGGTCTTCTCCTTACTATCCTTGTTCTGCCGTTTCTTCTTGTCATCAGAGCCCTTCTTCGCTGTGGCCCTCAGAAGTCTCTCCTTGTCCTCTTTCTTCTGCTTCTTCTGCTTCTTCTGCTGCTTCTGTAGGAGCGATTCAGGCCGTTCAATATCACCATTCAAGAACTTCATAAACATTTGGAAAGCAGGGACCTCGGACAGCGCTGACTGCTGCTGCTTCTTCTTCTTCTGCGCATCAGCTGTTACACTTGTAGCGCTGCTGCTCTTTGAACCTTGCGTAGGTTTCAGGAGAGTCAAATCGGGCATCCTGTCGTACAGACACTGGGCGAATACGGGTACCATACTCTCCTTCTCATCCTCGAATACAACACCTTTGAAATTCTGTACAAACTTCTCTGCTGCTGCTGCAGTCTTGAACTGGATGTACGCCCGTGAATAATCTGGAGTCTTGAATGGCTTATTGCTGTATTTACCAGGGATAAAATATTTTGCAAGGACGCCGTAGTGACCAGTGGCTGTAGTGCTACTATCGAGTTGAAGCTTCTGCCATAGCGACTCCTCCGCCAGTGCTGGAGGCAACAGTCTAATCACAATCTTAAACCCTTCATTCCTTGATTTCTTACTACGCTTTGTCTTCTTTTTCAATGATGTAGATGGTCTATGCTGTGATGATGATGATGATGATGATGATGTTGGTGTTGGTGTTGGTGATCTCGATGTCTCCTGTGCTTGCAGAACCTTCTGCTTTAGTTGTTTGAGAATTTGGTCTCTTGTCATCTGGGACTTTTGTCCAGGGGGTGCTCCTCTGGGGCCACTGATGTCCATAGTACGGAATCGTTTGGTTTGTTGTCCTCTTTGATATGGTGGTGGTCAAGAGAAGAAGGAAAAAGTCGGACCGGGGGTTTTTTTTCCCTTTCTCACTGTTTGTTTGTTTGTTTGTTTTCAGTAAAGCGCTGGGCTGGATCTTTACGAGAAAGAATCGGGGCCAGTTATATGTCCCACACTCAAGCCCTTTTCAGCTCATTGAGCCAGGCAGCGTCCCAGGCAGTTGCAGGGGCGAACGTATCTCAACAGCTGTATCAGCTTTTATCTGTCAACCTGGAAGATGCCCAGCAAACAGCACAGCATATGGGACCTCTCCAGGTGGAGTTGCAGCCGTTGTCCGACCAAGCCATCACAGATCTTGTGCAAAGGGAGAATCTGTTTGACGGAGACTGGCCTGCATTCAGCGGCCTTGTGGAGTCGTATCTGAAACTGTGTCGTGATGTTGATCCCAGATCAATCCTCCAATCGCACGACCTATTCCTTGTTTACTTCAACGACCTCACAGTGGCGATAATGAACAACACATTTGGCAACCACCTCGCCAAACTCTTCCACCAGACCATAGACTACATTTATCCATTTATCAAGAGACTGGATCTAATACTGAATGCGCATATCGAGGGCAAGAAGTTCAAAAGGCTGATCTTTCTGTCAACGTGTCTCTCCAAACTATTCAACCACCTGAGAAGCTTGAAAGGCTGGAATGACAAGAAGGCGTTGATCATCTTCATTGTCAATAGACTGAACAAGATCTATTTCATCATTGATAATCCACTGCTCTGCGCCAACGTCTTCACCAACATGAACCTGTTGAATCTGAATTTTCTAAACTTCCCAAAGTCTGAACAATGTGAGTACAGGTTTATCCTTGGTAAGTTCTACCTGATAAAGAACAAGTTGTTCAAGAGCTATCACCATTTGAATTGGGTCTTCAACAACCTTCACAGATCCGATGAACGGAACAGAGTCAAAGTTCTTCGGTTCCTGATCCCAATCAGCCTTCTGGTGGGGAAAATACCATCCAAGGGGAGGATTATCAACATCTACCCGGAGTTCCAGCAGATTTATGGCCCATTAATCATCCATCTTGTCAACGGTAATCATCTCCAATTCCAGCAGCATCTCCTGCAAAATCAAAACTACTTCAAAGCTCACTCTTTACTGATTCTTCTCTGCACAAGGGCCAAGGTCGTCATACTCCGAAACTTGGTCCGTCAAATCTTGGAATTCAGAACCGCTTCATCCAATAATCCAAAGGCATTTCAGATCCCTTATGCCTATATCCAGGCAGCTGTCTCAAAGTCATTTGGAACAAACGAACAGCAAAACCAGATATTCGGCAAGTTGCATATGTACAAGATACCAATACCTGAATCACAACCGACCCAAAACTTCTTTGTTGAAAACATTTGCATCTCTGTCATTGAGAGCGATCTCATGAGAGGCAACACATTCACTAAGTTACAGACGTTGGTGTTGAGTAAATCAACACCTTTTCCAGATATGTTTGAACACTACAAGGAAAAGTATGGCGTAGGCCATGATGAAAAGTGGATGGACTTGTAATCACTAACCTGGCACTGGCACTGGCACTCGTACTGGTGCTGGTGCTGGGCTGATACACTGGTTCTATGTATAGTGTATTATCTAATACTTACCTAATCATTCTTCAACACCCCGACGACAAAAAATTGCTGAAAAAGTCAGACCGCCGCCGCCGCAGACCGGAGAAATCTTTGGATTGGATTTGGTTCTCTCATCATCCAGACAGTTTAGCTCATTCTCATATCATCTATCGCATCAGTGAGGTCCCAGATATAGAGATATTTTCCGCAGTATTGCATTTCATATCACCATAATCTCTTCTTATTGGTTTGTTGGCCTGCACGCCGCCCCCCTCAATATTTAATCAGAATAAACCACGACAGCCATGGTGGAACGAGGCCCAGATTACTGGCTCGAAACGGTCAAGACGTGCCAGTCATTGCCGGAAAACGATATGAAACAACTCTGTGAGATGGTGAAGGAACTACTCATGGAGGAATCCAACATCCAACCGGTGCAGAGTCCCGTTACGGTGTGTGGTGATATCCATGGCCAATTCCATGATTTGCTGCAATTGTTCACCACAAGCGGTGGGCTGCCAGACAATGTCAACTACATCTTCCTGGGTGACTATGTGGACAGGGGTTACTTTTCCTTAGAGACGTTTACGCTCTTGATGTGCCTCAAGGTGAAGTACCCTTCGAGACTGACGCTTGTCAGAGGCAACCACGAGTCCAGACAGATCACTCAGGTGTATGGGTTCTACGAGGAGTGTCTGACCAAGTATGGCTCCACAACTGTGTGGAAGTACTGTTGTCAGGTGTTTGACTTTCTGACCCTCGCTGCCATCATTGAAGGCAAGATTTTGTGTGTCCACGGTGGCTTGTCACCAGAGATTAGAATGTTGGACCAGATTAGAGTCCTGTCCAGAGCACAAGAAGTTCCACACGAAGGTGGGTTCTGCGACCTGGTGTGGTCAGATCCAGACGAGGTTGACGCTTGGCAAGTGAGCCCAAGAGGTGCTGGGTGGTTGTTTGGTAGTCGTGTTGCGCGTGAGTTCAACCACGTTAATAACTTGCAGTTGATTGCCCGCGCACATCAGCTGGTGATGGAAGGGTTCAAGTATCACTTCAAAGAGAAGGATGTCGTCACTGTGTGGTCTGCCCCAAACTACTGTTACAGATGCGGTAACGTTGCGAGTGTGATGAAGGTTGATGATGATTTAGCTCCAAGGTTTAAGATCTTTAGTGCTGTGCCTGACGACACCCAAAAATACGCACCACAGAAAACTCAGAGAAGTGAATATTTCCTATAGTTTCCGTTTATGATTCTAATGATTGAATTAATATTTGTTTTCCCGCTACTCTCTCTCTCTCTCTACTTGTGTGGTGGTACGGTAATCCTTGTAATAGTCTCTCTCTATAAAAGCTCCACGATTACAAAGTGATTGGTTCCTTCTTCTCTCTCTTGGCCTCACCGTACTTCTTGATTCTGATGGCTTGAACAGCAATGAAACCAGATGCAGCTTGTGGCTCAAAGTCAGTCAACTCATCCATAGAGGACTCGGTGGCATCGTACAACTTCTCGGTCTCAGAGGATCTACCCAAGATGATCAAGGAGCCCTTGTATAGTCTGGCTCTAACCTGACCATTGACAGTGTTCTGGGATGGTTGAATCATAGATCTGGTGTACTCACCCTCTGGGGTAAAGTACAAACCATTGTACAAAATCTTGGAGAAGGTTGGGGTGACAAATGTGTCTCTGATGGCTCTAACCTCTCTGTCAAGGGTCAAACCTTCCAAGTCAATGTGAGTAGATCTCAAAATGGTCAAACCTGGAGTCTCGTAACAACCTCTAGACTTGATACCGATAAATCTGTTCTCGACAATATCAACTCTACCGACACCGTTTCTTCTGGCCAGCTTGTTGGCAGTCAAAAACAAGTCGACTGGCTCGGTAGCCTCCTGTTGGGCACCATTCTCAGTGTAAACAAGCTTTACCGGGTTACCCTTCTCGAAGAAAACTGTAAAGTCCTCTGGCTGCTCTGGGGCATCCAATGGGTCGACAGTTAGCTTCCACATGTCTTTTGGAGCAGTGGTGTCTGGGTCTTCCAAGATACCAGCCTCGAAAGAGATGTGGGCCAAGTTCTCGTCAGTGGACCATGGCTTAGCCTTGGTTTGGGCGACTGGAATGCCCTTTTCAGCAGCATACTCTAGCAAGTCCTTTCTACCGGCAAATCTCTCAAAGAAAGTAGGGTCTCTCCATGGAGCAATAACGGTAACGTCTGGCTTCAAGGCGTAGAAGGAAAGCTCGAATCTAACCTGGTCGTTACCCTTACCAGTACAGCCGTGGGAGACAGCGAAACAGCCCTCTTGTTCAGCAACTTGGATCTGGGCTTGGGCAATGACTGGTCTGGCCAAAGAGGTACCTAGAAGGTAGACATTCTCGTAAATGGCATTGGTTTGGATGGCTGGGAAGCAGACATCTTCGACAAACTCCTTTCTGACATCCACAACAACGTACTTGGATGCACCAATCTTCAAGGCCTTCTCTCTAGCCTCTTCAAAGTCCTCCTCTTGACCAATGTTGGCCATAAAGGCAATGACTTCGTAGCCTTGTTCCAGCAACCAGGCTAGAATGACGGAGGTGTCCAGACCACCGGAGTATGCGAGACAGACTTTACCCTTGGACATGATTTCGTAATTGATTTAATTTGATACACTCTCTGGTGGGGAGTTTGGAAAGAGAGTAAAAAACTGCTTTCTTTTTTTTGGTGAACTAATCTTGGTGGGTGGTTTTTTTTTTACCCGCCCCAGCCCAGCGGCGGCAGTCACCATTTTGGTGGGCGGCGTTGGGTTCGCAATTTTTCTTTGACTCATAATTGGTACACACACGTAAACAAAGCTGCTGCTGATTGGCTATTGGGGTGATATCTCTCTATCAGTGACAATTCCATCTTTTGCTGCACCTATATTCCAACAACAACAGCAGCAGGTAGGGTAGAGATAATGTGTGTAGTATATATACATTCGGGATCTAAAGTACCTGTGGAGTTCATTATTGGAAATGCTTGCCGTTTCCCGTATGGTGTTCCCAATGAAGTGGTTTCTTAAGACCTTGGACATCATAGTATCTGTTGGTACACGAGTAGTCTCTGAATGTGACATCAATGCTCTGGTCACAGAGACAATTGTTATTCTTCCATATATCGTCATCGATGGGGCAATTGTTCATCGGATTGTGGAAGTACCCTATATCATTAAAGAAGTGGATCTGGTCTCTATGAAGAAGCAAACTGGCAGCAATAGAGTGCACCGGAGCATCACCCCAACGCTCATAAAAGAACCCCTTTTGTTGGTCTAGAAAGTTGAAGAACTGAGTGTACGCCTCACTCCTGTAGAAGTCGAGGTTCACAATCTCAAAGTTTGTCCAAAAGTGACACAGGTTGTAGTTTTCACCCTTGTCGTTTGAGATGAAATCAAGGAGGTTATCAGGGTTCAAAAACTGAGGAAACAGTTCAATAAACGTTTGGACGCTGCTCCACAGACTGGCAATGGTCTCTGGGAATTCTCTCAGTGTGATTGTAAACCCATACTGCTTGTTGTTCTCCTTCATGAACTTGAAAACATCATACTTGACGTCACAATGCAGTCTCGTCTCCGGCTCCACCCTCCACACATACTCATACGATTGCAACGCATCCATCTTGTAAAAGAGCCCTGAAAAGAAGCGGCACATGAATCTGTAATTCTTTGAGGCGCCATACATCATCTTGGTTCTTGACTTGATTCTGGTTTCCTTAGCAAGCTCTTGGTCGATGAACTCGGGGAAGTCCCAAAACTCCTGAGGCACCAGCTCAAACCGCACCTCCCCTGAGACTATGTTTGTGATCTGTCTCATGAAATCCTCACTGAACTCTTCGTTGTTCATAAATATCCAGGAGTAATGGAATCTCTTGTTGAACCGGTCTTCATACGATCTGATAGTTTTACTCATTTCCAGCAAGTCATCATTGCGCACAAGCGACACAAACGTCGCGTTAGCTCGCACATAGTTGCTGCTATCTAATGAGTTGGAATCCTCGTACACAACTTTGACGCCCTTGTTCTCTGTGCGAAGGTCATTGGTAATGTCATAGTCAGAGTGGCTGAGTTGTTCCTTGAGATCAATGATCTTTCTGTACTCTCGCTTTGATACAAACTGATGAATGGTGATGAAGGATATCAGCAGCAGAACAGCAGTGAACCTTACCAGTCGGCTCACCCTTGCCATTGTGATACAGAAACTGATTATGAAGCTGAATAGCCGCTGCCGCCGCCGCTTGGAATTTTTTTTCGTTAGTGAAAATTATATATAAATTGACACAAAAGCCGAGCGGGCGCCTATTTTTAACAAACCGTTCTACGCCACCACCAACTGAACAACCGGCTGAACAACAACCAGCCGACTGACCGATGTACACACCCAATCTCATCCCACGCGACGTTCACCATCTCTGGTTGCATCCAAACTCGATTAGCGGTAATAGCAATGGCACGGCCAATAACAATAACAACAATAACAACAACAACAACAACAACAACAACAACAACAATAATAATAATAACAATACCAACAACAACAGCGGCAGCGGCACATCCACAGAAGCTCGCCACCATCATGCCGATGAGGACACGCATTCCACAACACAAACATACGCACCTCCGTTGTCCTCTTACTCCTCTGAAAGGCCAGGCGCACTATACTACCCATCAAAGGGCACCGAATTCATCAGTGATGATTCCAGTCTCATTCAGAGTGATATTCGCTTCCGACTTCAACAACTGTGGTCTATTCGCACACTAGGGTATGGGTATCTGGCCCCGCTGGGGGTGTGTAAGACAATGGATACTCTTTTAGAGGAGGAGGAGATCAAGAGAAGACAGAGTGAAGGAGGTGCTGAGGAGCAAGGCGCTCCAACCGTGGAGAACCTGATGGGCGAAGCAGATACCAGTGCTGTTCGCAGTAGCACCGGTGGTACCGGTGAGCTGGATGAATCACTGCAACAAGAAGCTCCTGCATCTAATTCACAAGAGCGTGATGGTGATGAACAAGGTGAAGAGGCTAACTTGGACGATGACATTCCGGATGCTGAGGAGAACTCCTATTCTCTTGCCTATGATGATGACGATGACCTTGAGCCTGCCAATGATGGGCTCCAGTTTGAGCGTCAATACGATCGTGGCTTTATGGTGTCTGAGCAATACGAGACACAAGAGCCTGAAGAGGAAGTTGCACATTCACCAACAACTGCGCAGTTTGTAACGCCTATACGTGAAACCCGTGAGTTTGTGCAGAGGAATCTCAATAATGATAGCAGCTTCAACACCTCCACTACAGAATATGACCTTGCAAACGCCTCTATTAACGAATCTGATTTAGACATGACCATTGATGAGTAATATCCACCATCAAATTATTTGACCTTGAATGCATCAACCTTGGCTCTCTGAACACTCAGAGCAGGAATCATCCATTTCCCACAGCTACAACGGGATCCCCTCCAGCTGTACCCGCCAATCTTTGTCTCGCAGTTTGGACAGTTGAACTTCCCCTCCACCTCTGCCTTGTCCAACTCTGGCTTCATCCATAGAATTGGCTCCACGAAATGATGTGAGCAAGTGTTGGACGCGGCTTCAACCGAAATAATCTTTCTCTTGTTTGGCACTCTTCGGATGAAAAGGCTCTGTTTGGAGTCGTCGCTTGGTGGTAAATGATAGATGAACTTATTGGAATTGCAAATGACATGTCTGCATTTTTTGCACTTGAGCTGTATCAACTCCTGTCTATCCTTCAATTTCTGGAGCTCCTCCTCCTCGTTCACGGCATTCATCTGCTGCTGTTCCATGAATAGACGGCCCGTTGGATCTATCTTGACAGAATGCTGTAGTTTCCACTGCCTGTACTCAGAGTCATTCTCTGTCAAATCACAACCCAACTCCTCGTACAAAGATAACTGTTCCATGAAATTCTCGTTTGGTTTCACTTTGCGTTCACGCTTTCTCTGTATGGCATGTAGGGCCTGCTCAGCAGACAGGCCATACTTCTTCATCAAGTATGCAGCCAACACAGTGCAACTTCTTGACATCCCGGCCTGGCAAATAACAGCAACACACGTCTTGTGCGGCTTCTTCACCTTAACCGATATCATGTCACCGACTTCATCGGGGAACAAAGCATCGTTGATGAATCTGTTCGTGTCTTCAAAGCGAGAGAGCAGATCTGTGTACTCATCGTCATCAACCTCAACTGGTAAGATAGTGAAACGGCCATAGTAATCTTCAGGAAGTGACCCCTTGAAGACTGTGACTATATGGGTAATATGGTATCTCTCTGTGACATCACCCTCGCGAATGAACTCATCATATGAACCGAGGTATAACCCACCCAGAATTCTGTCCATGGTAAATTTCTCTCAAAGAGTTAATGTGGGTATTATTGTGGGTACAAATGTGATATTAAAGGGTAAAAAAATTTTCGGGTTTTCTACCAGTATCAAATCATTAAAAGTGTGGTGGTAGTAATACAAAATTATCAAATCAAACATTAAGTGTCCTTGGAGCTTGCCATCGACAGACAGCTCATTTTCTAAACTCCCTTAGCTTCTCTGCAGCCTTTTCATGGCCCTGTGTTGCGGCTCTCACATAGAATTTCCTGCTCAACTCCACATCCATCTTGCATCCCAGCCCAACTTCGTAATAGTACCCCATCGCGTATTCAGCCTTGACAAAGCCACTCTGAGCTGCCTTTGAGGCCCATAAGAAGGCTTCCTTGTCATTGGGCTCGAGAATCCCCTTTGCTCCAGTGAGGTACCATCCACTCAGTGCCATCTCTGCACCCGGATAGCCCTGCGAGGCAGAGCGTGAGTACCATCCAATGGACCTCTTTGCATCAATTGTGCAGTTCAGCTTGCCATACTCGTACGCCCAGCCAAGCTTGAACTGAGCAGGAGGATACTTGAACCGGGCAGCTTCCTTGTAGCAATGTATCGCCTTATTGTCGTCCTTGGTGTATCCCAACTGGTCCAGCTCTCCCAAGTACTCCCAGTCAGAGTCTGACGGAGGAACACCACTAGTTCGCATAAAGGGCAAATCACGTTCATAAATCTTGGCCATTTCAAACAATGCATGTGGATTCTCCATGTTGGCAAGCTCGGCAGCCCTCTCGAACCAATAAACTGAGTGCTTTGCTGATCGAATTGTTTTCAGGCTTCCTCTTGAATAAATCACACCCAGCTTGAACATTGACGGGACACAGTTGAGGTTTGCTGACTTAATGAAGCAATCAAGGGCTCTGTTTTCATTTACTGACGTGCCAATCCCCAGCTCATAGCTCACTGCTAATCTGTACAGTGCCAAATCATGGTTTTGGAGAGCAGCTTTGTGATAGTAGTCAAACGATTTCTCATAACTCTTCTCGAGGATATTAGCTCTGCCAATCTTGACTAGTGGTGAGTTTGAATAAAGTGAACCTAGGAGAAACTGTGCCTTTGCATACCCGGTCTCGGATGTGATCTTTTTCAGCAGCTTTATGGCTTGTTTGATAAAGACATGCTCATTCTTCTTGATCTCGTGTGCGGATAGAGGTATCTCCAGTCTCTCTCCATTGATGTTATAGTTTCGTAAAAACTCAGTATCCGCAGTGTACTCCAACAGCAGCTCCACCCAATCCAGTTGAACCTGTGGGTTGAACCCTTGCGAACTGCTGTAGTCCTTGACAGACAGCTCCCTCATTCTGTTAAACCGCTGCAATGCTTCCGGGTACTCTTCAACAGTGAGCTCAGCAGAAAACAACTGTTGTTCATTAACGTCGCTATGCTGCTGCTGTGGTCTTTGGTATCTCTGTTGTGACTGCTGTGGCGCCGCCTGGACAGGGAATCCGCTATCCAAACTCGTCATGGAGTTCATTCTCTCTCCTCCACTACTGACACTGCTTCGAGGCTGTCCAAACTCTTTGTACCTCTCTCCTTTGTTACTAATCCTCGCCGTCAGAGAGTCTGTGCTCTGGGAGCTTGACTCTTCCCAGTTGTTTGCAAACCCAGGAAATGGCATTGTCGGATAGGGCAGCAGCGGTGGATTCTGTTTCTGACTGGACTCTATTAAAGGCGGCGGGTGGTCCACTGGGTACGGAGGATCGCCGTCGCCGTCACTGCGATTCATATTCCTATATTGCTTATACGCTCTTGTTTTTGAAGGGAATGTGCAAGGAACTCCTTATGTGAAGAGCGTGCTCCTATTACCAGACTATCGTGATGTTGTTAGACGGTGGTTGATGATGTAAACGTTGAAAAAAAAAATGGCTGGTGATAATATTCTGTGGTGGTGATGGTGGGCAGCACAGGAAACAAAACCACAGCAAGTTATGTAGATATAGATATATATACTGACACAGTGGTGAAACTAGGCAGTGGAGAGCTGGAGGTGTCGACAGCTTCTTCCATTGTCTTTATAATCCTGTCTGTCTAAACCCCGGTAGCCTGCTTGCTACCTTGCTTTTTTGACACATGTAAAACACCACCCCCACCCCGCAGAGTTAAACTGATTTGGCAAGAAAAAAGTAAGGCAGAACAAATTCAGTAATGTGTACTTTTACTAGAGATCAT
Organism: Barnettozyma hawaiiensis; assembly: GCA_003706665.2. NCBI lineage: Eukaryota > Fungi > Ascomycota > Saccharomycetes > Phaffomycetales > Phaffomycetaceae > Barnettozyma > Barnettozyma hawaiiensis. The sequence goes on along the minus strand of PPLY02000010.1, from coordinate 237,664 downwards.
TTCCAATATCATCATCATCATCATTCCCTCTTTTCATTAATTATCATTATAGCAGATAGCGTGGAGTTGTGGAACTAAAACCCATCCGTCGGCCCGTCGGAGCTCTTCTTCTTCTTCAGAAAGGCGGATAATGGCAACAGACTCTACACATACAGCTGAATGCAATACATGAATGCAATACAAGTGTTTATCCTTATTCAACCCATCACCATTAGTAATTTTTCTTCTTTCGTCTCTCATTAGGCCACTTTGGCACGATATCTATACTTTCCACTGGGTAGAACCAGTCCAACAAATCCAATATATACAAGTCTACGATGAAGCACAGGACATAGAGCCACCCACTCAAACCACCTAGCGAAAAGAGTCTCTTCACCATCTGTCTTTGGCTCAGTTTTTCCCGCATTTCAATCGATTCATACACATTCTGAGTCCTTATAGCTACATCCTTCCAGTCGTACATCGCCTTGACTTGCGTGTGGAAGCTTGATGTGTCCACTTTCCCCTTATCAATCAGGTCTATCGCCCTGTTTATGCTCTTAACTAGCGAATTTACAGAAGGCTCTGCAAATATAGTCATTTGAGGGGGTAAAACTTCAGGGATACCACCAACTCTAGTAGTGACAACCAGTAATCCACAACTTGCTGCTTCAACAAGGACGGTGCCAAACGCCTCAGTGAGTGAAGGGTGCAAGTAGATATCACCCCGAATCATCACATCTCGCACTTGCTCATGCCGAACACTACCAATTAGTTGAACTCTATCTTCTAAACGGTTGGATTCCAAAGATTGTTGGATAGAGGTAAAGTATGGACCATCACCACCAATAATGAACTTCACAAGGGGATTACATTTGCACACGAGGGGAACAAGCTTCGTCAGAAGTTCCGCACCTTTGTTAGGAAACAATCTCGATATCACAACAATAGTAATATCCCTAGGGTGGTGTGGTGGGGTGGATGTCGCCGATGTTGGTTGTTGCAACGGTGACAATTGCTTCTCAGCACGAGGTGAAAAATCAGCACTAACAACAGCATTCGGGATCACACTAACTGTTAAAGGGTCTATCTCACCTCTCAAGACAATATTCTCCTTACAGGTATGCGACACGCAGATCAGCCTGTCTGTCGAGGCCAGCGTGAACTGCAGAGTTTTATTGCCACAAATACTTCCAGGATCAGCAAAGCCATAAAGTGAGTGATCTGTGAGCACAGTGCGTAGTCCCATTAAATTTCCATGTAGAAGTGACTCATGAGCCAGCGTGGACATAGATGCATGGCCATGGACTACTTCAATCTGTTCCCGGATGAATATCTGCCTCAGGTATGGAAAGGCGCTGAACACTGTGGGTAACGTCGTTTGTCTGTGAAAAACAAAGAAGGGAACGTAGTATACCTTGAGACCATTGGTGAGGTACCGTATGCCTGTCCTGTCTCCATATGAATGTGTTATTACAACAACTGAGTGGCCAAGTGAGAGAAGCTCCTGAGCAAGATGGTAGACGTGAAATTCAACCCCACCGGCCTGTGGGAAAAAGAAGTCCGAAACCAGCGCAATATTCATATCTCTGTATACAGAGAGGAGGGGCTAAAGGTGATACTGATATCGGCTATATTGTGTGATTCTTCATCTCTCTTCTATCAGAGAGGTGGTTTGTTTTGTTTTGTTTTTTTAGTTGATAGAGGTTTTCTCCTGGAGACAGGGTAACGACAACCTACACCTTCTTCATTATACAAAATTTCATTTCTGTCTCTCTCTTCGTGTGTGTGTGTCTTTCAACTGACAATGTACTTAGAACCGTGCTTGAGGATGTCTCCAACACGCACGATTTCATTTTCAACTTCCTCTTTCGAAGCACCATTTTCAACGGCGTCTCTAATGCCAGGGAAACTGAACCAATCAACGTTATCGTCTCCTTCTGGTCTAAACATTGCTGGTCCAGAAATGAGGTTACGGAACCATCTTCTGCCAGGCACACCGGTACCATCCAGGTCAATCATGGCTTTGCCGATAATGTGTAATCTCGAGTTCCAATTCCATCTGTGAACTGAGAGAAGAGATGGCTCGATACCACTATCATCTGAAACCAATTCTTTCCAGGCCCGTTTCCACATCTCAAAATCCTTTCCGAATTGCTTGAGCTTCAGCAATGGCTCCAGCACCGGATTGAAGTTTATATTTTCATCGCGGAAACGATCTGTCACCGCTGCCTGGAGGGATCGCAAATGGATATCCAAGGTGGTAGTGTACTGGCTTAAACTGAATGGAATCAACGGCTCATCTGCAATAGACAAGATCAGTTTGAGCATGAGTTTAATCAGCTTTGTATGGTTTTGGTAGTCTGGGTCAATATCCCTCAGGTCGGCAAAAGTGGATTGACATTTGGCCTTGGAACCTGTGAACTTTGGCTTGACAATGGGGATGCCTGCATTCATCATTGGAATAAAATTGTCAAACTCGTCAAACAGTTCATTGATTTCAAGGTTTAGATCATCCTTCATAGTGTCAAGTAACTCCTTCAACAAACCGGAAACAGTGACTTCGAGATCACCATCGTTCATCATGTGGCCAGATAGATCTATATACGCAATCGTTTCCTTTCTTACCTCCGTAGCTTTGGCCTCGACCAATTCTGTAATCCCTGCAAAGTCGTATTCGGATGCGTCGACAGAAAGGAAGTAGATAGATCTCAAAGGCCTCCAGTTGAACTCTTGTTTCCACTTGCTCAAGATATTTATCAACGAGAGCATGATAGCAGTGCCAGAGTTTGGATTGATACCACCTGAGCAAATCGAATCACGCTGAACACCAATCAACAGTGCCTTGTCTGATTGTTCCTTGCCTTCAATCTTACCCAATACATCCCAAATACTATGATCAGGCGTATAATTCACATCATTTATGAGCTTGACGACATTGTCCTTCATGTCACCGCTCCACTCTCTATTGTCAAACTTAACACCCTTGTTGTACAATTTACTCAACAATGGGGCTGCTTGTGTGCGTGACAGAGAAACAGACGGAATGCCAATCATATGTGCCTTGGATTGATCGAGACGGTTGGGTAGCACGGAGCTACTCCAGCCTGGTGTCAGTGGGTCACCAGTACCAAACTGTGGGATTGCTAACGACACTCTCTCATACGTGGAGTTGTAAGCACCTTCAGAGTCAATGAACAATATTCCCCTGACACCCTTGAGTTGGGCAAGTTGTGCGGTTTGGGAAATGGGTATCTGGTCGTTCAGGGTGATGACAGCTATGGAGTCTTGAATGCTTACATCGTTATCCTTGAGTCTCTCATAATCTGATGGGAAGCCATTGTGGAGATAAACCAGTTGTCCCTCAGCTTCACCCTTGAAAGAAAGAGCGTTGAATTGCTCAGAGACATCCAGGACAGTATCGTCATAGGAAACAGAACTTGAGCCTGGAAAGTTCAAAAGAGTTTTCAGTTCAGTCCATTGGACATAGTTCAGACTTCCCTGTCCAATCGCCTTGTGAACATACTCAGCCACGGCGAGGTCACCTCTCGTTCCAGCGATATGGTCAACCGAAGTCAAATACTCTATTGCCTCTTCCAGCTGCTTATAATCAATCGCAACTGAATCGAGCAGTTCCTGGTGATCGCTGAACCCCATGAACTCTACGCCATCTGTCAGCAAAACACCTGTGAAAGAGAGCGCGTAGAATATCAGCGATACCACGACCACGTATATCAGTCTCTTCACAATGAGCGGGTTCCCCATCTTGGCAACGAGCATCTCAAGTTTGAGGGAGATGTGTGCATACGCTTCAACGCAAGGGTCCAGAAGGCGAAGTTTCCACCGTTGAAGCTTCTGAAGTGGTGTATGTGGTGGTGTCATTTGGACTGCCTCGGGGTCGTACTGGGACAGTAACGAGACCGACGGTAAGTCCTCCGAGTAGCCTGGAGGATTGGGAGGTGGTTCCATTTGTGTTGTTATTGCGATGACTCTCCCAGGCGAAACAGGATGTGTTTGGTTGCCGTTGCCTTCTGCTTTAATTGTTGTTAAGATTCACAATAAAAAAACACAACAATACGCTTAGTAAGCGGCCTACCCACCATTGTCCTAATTCCCAATTGGCCATGGGCCATAAGGAGCTAGCCAACAGTATAAACAATTATATATATACATATATAAATATATATGTACATATTTGTGTATATATGTTTGTATGTATATGTGTATATTATAGCACTCTAGTGGTGAATGCAGTTTCAGTCTTGTGAACTGCATAGATCTGTCATCAACATTTTCTCACCATGAGGACCGCATCTGGCTCCTCTAAATCGTGACTAGAGTAGTACCCTTGCACAATCTCACTTATGGCAAATCCTTGACTCTCATACCACTTGATGGTGTTCTCTTCATGTTTCCACACGTGCAGGGAAACCTCGTGGACGTAACTCTCCTTTGCCCTCTCGACGACCCACTCAAGCAGCATCTTTCCTGCTCCTCGGCCTCTGTACGCCTCCAACACAGCCAAGGACTCAACATACACGGTGTTTGGCACTGTTGATCCCTGAGGTGCAACCAGTTTGGCCTTGATTGCTCCAATGGGCACATCACCGTAGTACGCAAGCTGAGCAAAACCTGTACTTGAGGCACTTTTGTAGAACCCTTCTGTGTACTCCGTTGGTAGGGTGGCTCTGTTTATGACTTGGAGAGCACCAGTGTTGTTACTGGTGAGGCTGTCCAATGCGATAGTAGGCGGCATCGCTTCTTTCCTTTTTTTTTTTTTTTGGTTGACGGCCGGGCTTTATTCTCCTTCCTTTGTTGTTGTTTACCAATTTTTTTTATGGTGATGATGGACAAAAGAAAATTTATATAGGTCCCGATTAGAATTATTCTCTACAGTCAGCAATAGCATCAGCATAGCATCCACTCAATTTGGGCAATTCCAACTGTGTATATATTCTGCTGCTGCTGCTGCTGCTATTTAAATTGCTTCACTCCTCGACATCGGTGTCGGTGTCAATATCAGTGAAATCATCCTCTGCTTCCCTTTTGTTGTCATCATCATCATCGTCTTCGTCTTCATCACCACTGCTCTCATACTCATTCTCAGCAATGGAGGACACTTCCTCAATTTTCGGTGGTTGTTGAACATTCATGACGATCGTTGTATCGATGTCATTAGTGAAGTAGTCTAGGGATTTGATCACCACCCGGAATTGGTATTTCCCAACCTCACCAGGAGTTGGCTGTGTCAAGGGTATCTTGAAAGTACCAACTTCAACCTTCTCCCCGGATTTCCACTCATCTTGAGTCAGTGATAGATTTTTGAGTGAGAGGTTGTGGAAAATAGAAGGTACCTCAGCAACCTTACCATCCTTTTGTAGAATAACCAACGCTATATAGCTGGCCTGTCTGTCAACTGGCGCATATGGCGAGACTGTTGTAGGCAGCAGTGGCTGGTCTGTGACAACCTTGTAAGGGTTTCTCAATGTTTCCAAGGTGTCAACCTCTTGAATCTTCAATGGGTCTAGGTTTGCCACCAACCCCTTGTGCAGGGCAGACTTCACAAGGAACTTGACAGAGATGTAGGCGTTTGAAGCAGGCGTGATAACAGTCTCGCCGGCAACTTTGAATTCAGCCTTCAACAGTTGCAAATGCGGAATCTTTGACGCAACAGATAAAGTCTGTTTTAACTTAGCAGCATCTTTGATGCCCAATGTAGTTTGAATATCCTTCTCTGGAAGAGTCAACAGTTTCCCCAGTTTGGCAATCCCAGCTTTGGAAACTGCCTCAGAACTGAGATTTGGTAGTTGTTGAATATCAGCATTGTTGGTAGCAGTTGTGGCTTGTGAGAAATGTTTTAGCGCATTAACAGCCAGCACAGACAGTTCAGTGTTTCTGAAACCAGCAGCAATATCAACAAAGCCGATGAGCAATGGTGGAACTTTAGAGATCAGAGCATACTCCTTGTCCATTAGCTCTCTTCTGGCAAAGTATCTTTGGAATACCTCTTCGATCTGTTCTGGGGTGCCAAAGTAGGACAGTTCGTGGGTTTGACTCAACCAGCCCAAAACATCACTCAACTTGGCCACCTGTGATGGATTCCAATTTAGCAACCTTTCAACAAACAGATTGGCAGTATAGTTGTGAATTCCCTTCTTGGTGTACGCTTTTGTGCTGTTCCACCAGTTGGAGACAATCATTGGCAAGATAACGCCAATAACTAGAATGTAGGCCAAGAGAAGAACCGGAGAGGACAACTTGCCTTCAACCAAAAACTTTGGCAGGGCAATACCGTGAGACGTCTCTTGTGGGCCATCCGGATGGCCATACTTTTCATAGTTCTCCTTGACGGCTTCATCAGTCAACGCTTGGTAAGCCTTGGACATCAAAACAAACTTCTCCTCCATTTCTTGCTTCAACTCCTCTGTGGCATCTGCAGCGATTTTATCAGGGTGAAACTTCACCGTCAACTTTCTAAAGTGAGATTTAATCTCCTTGTCTGTAGACCCAAAATCAATCCCCAAAATTTCATACGGATCAAAGACGTTCCCCACTGCCTGGACTTCAGTGATGGAAATATGGTAGACAAGACAAGCAATTGCCAACCATCCAAACAGTAGAAATCCAAACCTCTTGCTCCAAATACCTTTCTTGCCAGCCCTGGATCTGTAACTCTTTACCTTGTCATTGGCAACAGCAGCGGCATCATCATCATCATTATTCTTCTTCTTCTTCGTCAGGCACTTGAACAAAGTGCTAATACTAAGGGGCACAACAGAAACAGACAGAACCGCCAAAGCGAAAACTGGCCATGTCTCTGCCCGAGAGTCGTATTCGTACGTGGAGTTCATCGGACCGAATGGCGTCTGTCTATAGTGTCTTTGTTTTTCTAATGATTGGACTTGAATGTATAAACAAAGAGAAGCCCGTTGATTTTTATTCTGAATACGTGTTTCCAAAAAAAAAACAATCAAAAAAAAAAAGATTTGTAATCGATTACCTAATAATTCGCGAAGTTTGGTTTTGTGGTTATTTTTTTTTCTTGGTTTAAACCAGAAATACAGGAAAAAAACTGATTGATTCTTCTTCTCTCTGTTTTGGTTTTATACAGTGAGAGACGACGATCGAGATGTCGTTTATGAGACAGAATGGCACTAGTGGTGTACAGATCGAAGTAACCGGCTGGCAAGGTGCCACTATGCCTGAATTGATTGCATTTTTGGAAAGAAAGACGCGGATTAAGGTCACCAATGCTCAAGTTGAAGGTATAAAGGTATGTGGGACTGTCCGTTCACAAGCTGAAGCAGACTCATTGATGAACTGGAACGGCGTGCGGTTTGCCGGTAACGCTTTGAAGTTTTCTCGAATGCAAGGTGCTCCAAATCCGCAGACGATGAATACAGTTGAGATCCTAAAAGGCTTCCTTTTCAGACGTTACAATGCAGACGTGAAGCTTTTGGACTTGACAAACATTAGTTCTGATGCCATCCTTCAACAGAATGGGTTGTTCAGCTCAATTTCAACACAGAGTAAGATGTTTCCTGCGTTGATGAAGCTTGCGTCAAGCGAGAGCTTTGTTGTTGAGAGTGTATCCTTGTCTGACAACAGTTTGACGGATTTGAATGGTATCACCACCTTGGCCCAGACTTATCCCAACTTGATCAATCTGTCATTGGCAAACAACAAAATCTCAAAACTCAGTTCATTAGATATTTGGAAGAACAAGTTCAAATCCCTGAGGGAGGTCATCATTGCAAACAACCCCATTTCGACAGATCCAAATTACAAGAATGAGGTGTTGAAAGTGTTTCCAAAAGTGGTTCTTTTGGACGGCGTAACAATCAGAGATGAAGCAAAACTTCAAGCGATCTATCAATTACCTATCAACAGGAAGCAGTTTTTCTTTGAAGACACTCAAATTCAAGAGATTGCCACTCAGTTTTTGGCCAACTTTCTCAATCTATGGGACTCTGATCGTTCCCAATTGCTACAACTTTACCAAGAGCAATCACAATTTTCAGTTTCGGTTGATTCTGCAGCCCCAAATGATGCCATGAATACCACCTCCTTTGGCTTTTACATTCCATTCTCGAGAAACTTGTCCAGAGTCTCATCTGAACAGCAACGCAAACAACGCTTGGGCCAAGGTCCTCAGCAAATCCAGAAACTGTTCCAACAGATTCCAAAATCCAAGCATTCGCTCACTGAAAAGCCAAACCTCTACTCTGTCGAAGCTTGGAGATTCCCTCAAGTTCAAGGATTCATAATATCCCTGCATGGGTCCTTCGAAGAGGTGGCCAGACCTGAGCTTGATGCGACTCAAAATAACCGTGGTTCGCAAAGAAGGTTCTCTTCACAATCTAATGCAGGGAACAGACCGACGCCCAAATCTTTCGACAGAACGTTTGTTATTGTGCCGACAGCCACAGGGCTGGTCATTGCATCTGACTTACTCATTGTGCGTTCACTTGCTAACGCTAACTCGTGGTTAGAGAAACCAAATGGCGGTACTCCAGCATCTGAACCCTCAGTAGCAGGGGGAATAATAACGCAACAACAATCAGCTCCTCCTCCTCCTTCTTCTTCTGCTTCTACAGTATCTGGAGCACCAGTGACAGCAGCAATCCGTACTCCACAACCACAAGAGATTGCCCAATTGGCCCAAACCTTACAACTTCCTCCAAATATCACTCCATCACAACGTGAGATTGTTGCACGGTTGCATTTGCAAACCAAATTAAACCTGCAGTTTACACTAATGTTGGCTGAACAAAGTGGCTGGAATTTTGAAGCTGCTGCCCAGCAGTTCCATCAGAGCCAAACTAATGGCCAAATTCCTCCCGAGGCATTCACTTAGATGGAAGCACAACTTGTGACTAACTATAAAATCTTCATTCTGGTACAGTATAATGACGGGATGCAGTGGGCGGGGGAGGCGAAGGAGAGAAGCCACTAAAAAAGTTGTTGATTATAAACCAACCAAATACAAAATGGTTAAAGCGAATGATTATTCTTCTGTTTATATAAACTCCAAACAAAACAAAACCAAAAAAAAAAAAGAATAAAAACAAACAGTGTCCGAAAGTCTGGTGGTGGTAGGTAACTACCATTAGACTCTGTTACTATTATCCTCATTGTAGTAGACATCAGAGCTGTTGGTAACTTCAAGTTCCTCGAGAACCTCTTCCTCAACCTCTTCTTGCAATGCGGCCAATCTGGAATTCTCTTCTTGAGCCTTCTTGAACAAGGCAGCGTATCCATAAGTGGATTTGGCTCTCAGTTGTGGACCCCATCTCTCAAAGCACCATGGGACGGGAACCATAACAAGTGTGATGAAGCCAAACAAACTGCTGGCCCAGTCAATATGTAGTTTTTGGTACATTTGCACGATGAACAATGGGAACACAGAACCAAGCAGATATCTGAGCAAGTTGTTAGCTGCCAGGGCAGATGCTAGGGACAGCGGAGGGTATGCCATAGAGAAGTAGATGATGGTGGAAAAAAAGATCAAAAACAGACCGCAACCAAAGGGAACACCAGCAAGCACGGCAGAGATCCAGTGTACTGAGTTCTTCGAGGTCCAACCCAGCCAGAACAAGGAGATTGGCATAGCAATGGCGCCAATCTTACATAGAATCAAACGGCTTTCTGGAGTTGGCATGATCGGCTTGCCATTCTCGTCCTTTGCCGTGCGAGTGCCATCTTCTTGAATCTTGAAGAAGTAATATCTGTCCATGACAAAGTAGAACGCGGTACCAATTATGAACCCCACCATAACACCAATGAATGACAGACCAGAAACACCTAGACTCATATCATACACTCCTCTAAAGATGATTGGATATGCTTCAAAGAACCCGAATAGAACGGCAAAGACAAAGGAAATGTAGATGGAGAAGACCATCACTATCGGCTCGACAAACAGCATCTTGATCGGAGTCATCAGAGTCAAAAAGACAACAAACTTCAAGGCCTCCATTCCAGAAATAGCTGGTTTGGCAATCTTGACACCTCTCTTCTTCGCTCTCTTCTTCAGTAAGATTGGTTTGTAAGTCTCTGGACAGGCAAAAACTGGCAGTAGGATAGCACCTGCAAACATCAGGTTGACCCACAGGGTCCACTTCCAGCCCTTTCTCTCGGCAACAAACCCACCAATGATCGGGCCGAGAACTGGACCCATGAATGGAGCCAGACAGAAACCTGCCATAGCGAGACCCATATTCTCAAAGTCCCACATATCTGCAATAGTACCACCAGCGACAGCCATTGCTGGAGACGCAAAGAAACCCGAGAAGAATCTCAGGACAAGAACCGTGTGGATGTTTTTGCTCAAACCAACACCCATAACAAAGAGCATCGAGATAGGAAGCGAGATGATGTAGATAATTCTTCTGCCCAATAGTTCAGACATTGGAGCAGCCAAAGCAGGGCCAAAGGCAAGACCAAGAAGGTAGAAAGTCAAGCCAGAAATGGCCAGCTCTTGCGATATACCAAACTTCACGACCAAATCTGGAACTCCACATATATAGAGGGATGAGCCGAGAGACACAACAAGACAAATAGCTGCCGTTACCATTGTGATCGCCCACTTCTTTGCTGGAGACCAGTTCTTTGGGTCATCTTTGTCGTTTATACCGTCCCACTCCAGTGTGGATGGATCGACACCTTCATCTTCTTCATCTTCGAGTATCTCATGGATAGACTTTTCAGCATCCGACTTTAAAGACTTTCTAGTCAAGGACTTTCTAGAGACAGTTCTGGTGAGTGCCAAATGGTAAGCATCGGACGGGTTCATTAGATAGTCTGGTTCTTCAGTAACTGGCATACCAAAACGAGAATCAGAGTCAAACGACTTTCTGGAGCGCGCTAGAGATTGCATGGACTTGATTCTATTAAGGGCCACTGGCTCAGTAGCATAATCATCATCTGAGGGATGGAAAGTCTTTTCATCATCTTCTGATAGGTGTTGTGCAACAGCTGCTTTAAGATCCTCTGGAGAAACAACGTTGCTTGGAATTGTCTTCTTCTTCTCGTCGTCTTCGTCCCGTAGAGAAATGTTGTCATTGCTTGAGTTGGCCATTGCCTCCTCCTCCTCCTGCTGCTGCTGCTGCTGTAAGGTATCCACAGAATCAACATCACCATTATCAGCAGTGAACTCCTCCACCATCTCTTCAATGTCATTCTGTGGCTCGCTATCCATATGTGAATGGGCACTTTCGTAGTCAGTTGTGTTTAGTGAGACAGAAGAGCTCTGTTCATGTGCACTGTTGTTGTTGTCGTTGGAGCCGCCATCTGTAGGGGCTGCCTCCTCTTCTTTTGTTCTGGGGATTACAGCCATGTCTCTCTGTGTCAAAAGATTATATAGTAGTGTAGAAAGGCATGGAAACAAATTTTTTTGATGGGCCTATTGTCTATAATATAAAGTAAAAAAGAGAAACCGGCAAAAGACAAGCCGTGCTGCAACAATCTGCACCTTGACGCGGCTGTTCAACAGTTGTCGGTTTGTGCCCTTAAACGTGTGTTGCTATAGTTATCTGTGAAATGTGCCGAGGCAATGTCAAAAATACACAAGCTTTGGTCCCCTCTATTAGATAAGCAGCAGTGCTGCTGCTGCTGGTGCTTTAGACCAAACTCTTTTGAAGGGGGGAACCAAACAAACAAACAACAAGAGTGTGGTTAACAGTATATAATGTTGTTCTGTGTGTTTTATCTACCCGCTCCCTGCTTATTTTAAGGCCGTGCCGACCTTTAATGAAACCAGCCGGTTTGCTAAGCGGCAGAAGACTTGGGTTCTGCCGTCCGTGGCGTGGGCACAGCCCACCCAACGTCTAACCTCGGAGTTACTTGTCAGTTTGATTAAAACCGAGGTTTTGCCCGTGTAAGCTTACATTATATATATTTTTAGGTTTGCTTGTCTGGAGATCCAGACCACGATCCTCCCTTTTGTAGATATCTTGTTCTTTATTCTCTCTCCCAAAGTACGAAGATGAAAACAGTAGAGTTCACTTCAAAATATAGAACAAATTGACAATAATTATGCTTACAACTATATAAAGACGGCAGTTTAACAAATCATTTTTAGTTGAACCAAGCGACAAGGTTAATTATTGTTGCTGTGACTGGGAAGAAGCTTCTTGGCCCGCCGGCGGCTGTCAACCGACGGTATTATTCGCGAAATTATCGGATTAACTCTCTCCGTTTCTCACTTTAATCAAACTTTTACATTTAGGAGAAGAACTCAGAAAGGAAGGGAAAGAGAAAGAGAGAAAGATAGAGAGAGAGAGAGAAAGGGCTTTGGATTCATACAGAATACTAACATTATCAGTGCTATTGGTTATATCCTTCAGATATCAACATTATCAGTGCAGAGCAATGGTTGGCACCGGATCAATTATTTATGCCGCTGTCAAGCCCATCTTTAAGATATATCTTATCATACTGTTCGGGATCTTGCTAGGTCGTCGAAACATTCTTACTGTGGAAACAGCACGCAACCTGTCTGATATAGTTATTACATTACTGCTTCCCTGCTTGCTGTTCAATAAAATGGTCAGTAACCTGGAATCTTCTGATATCAAACAGATTGGGATAATTGCCTTGGTTTCTTTTCTACTCATTTGCACTGGCGGTGTCGCATCATACCTCTCATATCTAGTGGGGAAACCTCCGTATTGGAAGGGTAGTTCTATAGTTGTGGGGATGATGCCCAACATTAGTGATTTACCCATTGCTTATCTCCAGACATTTGCAGTTGGCGGGCTTATCTTTACAGAGGAGGAAGGCGAGAAGGGGATCAGCTATATCTGCGTCTTTACTATGTTTCAAATCCTCTACCAGTTCAATTTTGGCGTGAATAACCTCATTGGTTGGGATTTCAACAGACAGTTGAAGGCTGATGATGGTGATGATGAGGATGAGAATGATTTGGAGCAGCTCAAGAAGGTGGACACAGAGAGCTCAAGGGGAAGGGGAAGAACCGGAGAAGCAGATGATGATTACGAAGATGAAAATGACGATGAAGATGACGACGAAGATGACGATAACGATAACGATGACAGCGACTGCGACGGCGGCGACTCAACTGACCAGAGCAGAGACCATATACCTGATCTAGACCCTCTTCCCTTGACACATGTTGCCAGTGGACTCTCCAGACATGTATCGCAGGCTTCAACAACACTAAATATTAGAAGACAGCCATCGCAGAGCATTAACGACCTGATCAATGAGTATTCAGAAGCTGCATCGATCAATCGCGCCACATCTATTGTGCGTCCAGGAAGAAGTACCGACTTGGAGATTGCAGAGATTCCCAAAACCGATTCGTCGCATCACCGATTTAAAACCATCCTGCTGTTTCTCTTGGACAACATGACCAAGCCAATATCCATGACGTTGATAGTGGCGATCGTCATTGCCATGATTCCATGGGCCAAGGGTATATTCGTGCCTTCAAAGAACAGCCATGTTCATATCCCCAATGCCCCTGATCAACAGCCACCACTCAGTTTTATTATGGACACTACTGCCTACCTTGGGGATGCTTGTGTCCCGTTGGGGCTTTTGATCCTCGGGTCTACACTCTCAAGGTTATCTGTTGGCGAGATGCCTCCAAAGTTTTGGGTGACACCGCTTTTAATATCACTCTTCAAAATGATAGTTTCCCCAGTGATTGGCGCAGCAGTTGTCCTTGGGCTGAGTAAAGGACGGCTGTTCGAGAACGATCGCATCCTACAGTTTGTGTGCACAATTGTATGGTGCTTACCCAATGCAACCAGTATTATTTACATCACTGCCTTCTACACCCCATTGGAAAACACAGAGAGATACAAACAGATGGATTACTTGGCCTTGACATATCTAATGCAGTACCCCATGCTAGCAATCACTCTTCCATTCCTAACAACATTCACTATGGAGGTTATGCTATAAAGAAATCCCACTAAAGCACATCCATCTCTATGGATGACCCTTAGCAGTCAGTAGAAATAGAATATCTCGCTTGCGCAGTTACCAACCAGTGGTCAAAAAAACATAATATAATTATCCACTGGCAGAGTATGAGGTCGCTCATGAGGTTTGTTCTAGCATCTCTTTTCCCCTCCGCTCACCAATCTCAAAAGCTAATGGCGCAGTGAATAGAGTGCGTACGTATCAAAGAAAGGAAAAAGTCAAAAGAATCTAAAGAGCCAAAAAAGTTTTCCTTCCTTCCTTTTATATGATGATATGTGGTGTTTGGGTGTTTACACAAAAGTAGGGCAGGACACAAAGAAAAATTACATAATCAGATGATGACTAACAAATTAAATAATCAAGAGATAGATTGGTGGTGACTAATACATTACATAATTCGAAGTAGTGGCCATTAGTACTGCTGATAGAGAGGTTTTGTACAGTGGTGGACCCAGAAGGAAGCTATCACACACATCTACAAAAGCACCCCAACAGGCAGTAGAAGAAGAAGAAGAAGAATAGACTGTGCTGTCTTTATAGTATACTATGGGAATTTTAATCCGTTCCATTATAGATGGACAACGACAGCGTTCTCGCAAGAGAGTCAGAATTAGTGAGGACAACGAACACGAACTCGGCGGTGCTCAGCGACAGCGACATCCACTGCCTGTGCCACTGCCTGTACACAGAAGCACACGCGGTCAACAGTATCCCAGCCCAGCTTTAGTTGGAGCTTCAGTTTCACAAGGAAGCTCCAACGTTCCACTAAGGAGACGCAATGCCCGCAGGTGGGAACGCAGTGAGATTCCTGTACTGAGTATTCCTGGCTCTACCAGAAGCAGCCGGGTGGTGGACTATTCACTTCCTATACAACAACAACAGCAACAAGATGATGTTGGTGATGATGAAGAACTTGCGTTCCGACAAAACATCTATAATTGGGAACAGAGAGCTAGTGATCTGCGGCGTTCAATTGGAGGAAGAGATAATGACATGATGGGCTTTGACTTCTCAAATTACATGCCTAGACAGGACGAGGAGGACAATGACTACACGTCCCAGCGGCTGCGGTACGAGATGAGGAGGCGTTCCAATACACAGGTGAGACGAATCAGGCAGCGAATGGCTCACGGTCCACCACCACACTTGAATAGTAATTCCACTGAAAGCATGGCGGACTTATTAGAGATGAATCTGGACAGCCCGTTGATTGAGGATACTGATGGTGAGCGGAACGAAGACTACGTTAATGTCGTTGACCTGGATGGTGGCGGGAGGGTGGTGTCTTTATCCAATGTACGAAGTGATCCAAGACAACAAGAGAGCAGCAGCCACCAGCACCACCACGAGCGAGACAGGGCACCTCCATACCGGCCTAGAAGATCAACCTTTTATCAACATGACAACAGTCACTTATTAGATGAACAATTTCAAGCAAGGTTGCCAAGCAGAACGAGAGCGAACACAAGCGCAAGGAACAACAGAAACAGTTTTGTCATGCCAGGTGAAGATGATTCTTTCGAGATCTGGACCGTTCTTAATGATAATGCAAGTGGAGGTGGTGGCAGTGGTGAAGAAGAAGGCACTTTCAACAATGGGTGAATATTCGATAGAAAGAGAAGTATTACTACAAAGGACAAGTCCATCTTTCTTTCTTACAAACACACACAATCATGTACTTCCAAATCAAGCGTTTAGTCTCGCCAAACTGTCCTCGTACACCTTGCAATAGTCTTTGAAGTCACAATACACGCACTTACTATTCACGTTGTGATATCCACCGTCAATAGGTCTTGGATCTCTTTCACCCATCCAGAACTCCACTGCTCTCTTACTATTCTCTTCCAATAACTGTTCGTCAAACTCAAATCGTTTTTCATGGAACATCTGGTCCCTAATGTAATACTGAACGTTCAGATCCTGGTGGTCAACCAATCGACCAATCTGTGTCATTAGCTGTGCGTTACGGAGAATCAGATATCTCATAGTCAAGGGTTGCTTCCAACCTTTTGTGAAGGGCAAAAGAAGTTCAGAGGAAATTGGGTATTCAAACTCTTTGCACTCATAGTGACCATCATTGTGCGGTGTCAAATAGGGATGGAGAAGTTTACCTGAGTGAATTTGAGTGTAGTCCTTCAATAACATTTCAGGTTCCTGTTCAAGCATGGAAAGCACAGAGTGAAGTGGGATAGGTTCATCAATATCGATACTCTTTGCCCTAAAGTAAGACTCGAAAAGCTGAATGGATTTCTCCAAAGACGTGCTGAACTCCTTCAGCATCCTGGCGTAGTACATAACTTGAAGCTTTGCACCATCAACAACACTCTGCTGAACAGGTATCCGGCGTATTGAACGGGTTTTCACATCAATGACAGCCATTGCGGTTCCAGAAAGATCTCCAGTCTCCACTTGTTCCACAAAGTCTGCAATATCCGATTCATAGTCTAATAACACTTCGTTCAGCGCAAGGTAGTCGATGATTCCAGTGACGGGAATACTTCCTTCAGGATTTGAGGTGATTTCTCCAGTCTTCCTATCAATAAAACTAAAGATGTAAACCTCTCTAGCCTCTCCCTTGACAATGAGAGATCTTAGTCTTAGCAAGTTGTCAAAAAGCCATGTAAACTCCCCCATGCTTGGTAATTCAACAAGGTTTCCCCCATCAAGCGTATCCCAATCAATTGGGGGGTGCAACTCATGCTCCAAGGTCTCATGCACCTTTTTACCTTCAGCCATACGCTTGGTCTCAACAATACCACCACGTGCAAAGATCTTGTACCACTCTTGTAGTTCACACCAACTCTGAGTAAGAAGCCTTGTCACAGACAACCGTGGAAAAGTCTGTAATGATACCCTTGCTTTCTGAGGAGAATCTGAATCCAGCTTATTGACGCTTTGAACTTCATGATCTGTCGCTTTGTACATCTCAAACGGTACCATGAGACCACCGCTCGATGGTCGCTTCGTCGTCAGTAGTCCATCTTCATCTAGTGGGATATACTTCGTCAGTTTCCTTATTAAAGGTGGGAGTTGACGCTGGCGCTTTTTCTTGATGCTATCATTTATTGGTTGGAAGAATGGATTCTGGGATATCTCATCTCGCTCTTGGGAACTGAGGACAAATGATGGTAGCTCTTTGAGGCAGGCTGTGGTGACCTTAGGTACATTCAGTGAAATCTTGGTCAAATTCATCACTTCATAACGGAAAAATCTAAAGCGTAGAAGCAACTAGTAGAAACCTTTCTGTATCATGTTTCATAAGTTTCGCTTTCGCTTTTGCCGCTGGCGGCACTGTTTCTTTTTTGTTATTATTATCTATATATATTTTCAATTTCCCTAATAGGAAGTCAACAAAATGATTACATAATATTCATATTTATTACATAATCAACAATGATTACATAAGCCAAAAGACACTAGTTGTTTTGGTTTCTCTCCTTTCGAAAGTTTTTTGTTTTGACTGTTGACACTAGGCGAACTTCTTTGTGATTAAAGGCTTCTTTTATTGGTGTGGCGCAATTGCTGGTACACGATGGAGGAGAAATCTGAGACATTTGCAGAGCCAACACCACCAGTACTAGCACCAGCAGCAGCCCCTGCTATAGATGCTGAGGGTGATGTAGCGCTGGCCGAAGCTCCTGCTGATATTGACATTCCTCTCGACACTGCAGTTGATGATGACAAGAAGGATGATAGTTACAATGATGAAGAGGATAGTGATGAAGAGTTTGGCGAAGGTGGTGGTGATGGAGAACGTGTAAGTGAAGGCGAAGGCCAGAAAGAGGAGGAGGAGGAGTCAGGCGAAGAAGAAGAAGAAGAAGAAGAAGAAGAAGCTGAAGCTGATGCTGATGTTGATGTTGATGTTGATGTTGACTCGACGGATCAAACTAAACGTCCCACACCTAAGATAAAAGTTGAGGAGGAAGAGGAAGAGGAAGAGGAGGAGGAAGAGGAGGAGGAAGAGGAAGAAGGGGAGGAAGAAGAAGAACACACCAATAGTGTACCACTAGTGTCCCAAGAGAACGATTCACCTTACATTCCTCAGACTCACACAATTGTTATCCCATCGTATGCATCTTGGTTTGATATGACCAAGATTCATTCCATTGAGAAAGACTCACTTCCAGAGTTCTTTACCAACAAGAACCCTTCCAAGACCTCAAAACTGTACACGAAGTACAGGAACTTTCTCATCAACGCATATCGGTTGAACCCTAACGATTACCTCTCAGTGACTGCGGCAAGACGTTCGTTAATTGGTGATGTCGGAACTATTATGCGCCTGCATAGGTTCCTAAGCAGATGGGGTCTTATCAATTACCAAGTGAATGCTGAAACCAAGCCGAAGGCAGTGGAGCCACCTTATACTGGCGATTACAGTGTTTCTTACGACGCTCCTAGGGGTCTATTCCCATTTGAACCATTCAAGGCAGAATTAGAGAACCACAAGATTGAGAAGCTGAAAGAGCTTGTAGTAGGGAAGAGAAAACTGCATCAGGATTCCAATGACGATGATGACGTTGAAGTGAAGAAGTCCAAAACAGTGGGTTCTACCAATGGTGGTAGTTCGCCTTCAAATATTGAACTCTCTTCTTCTTCAGTGAACGATGGCTGGTCCAAGGAGGAACTCAAGAAGCTCTTAGAAGCCCTGCTGAAACACAAGGGCGAGTGGAAAGTTATTGCTGAATATGTCGGCACTAAGACACCTGAGCAGTGTATCTTGAGATTCCTGAAGTTACCAATTGAGGACAAGTTTCTCGATGATCAGAAATCAATTTTGAGATATGCTCCTTATCTTCCATACTCACAGTCTGACAACCCCGTGCTATCAACATTGGCCTTCTTGACATCCCTCATGGACCCTGAGGTGGTTAGACAGACAACCCGCAAGGCTATCACGTTCATCGATGGAGATGTGGAAAAGACACTAGAGGCAGAGTCCAAGGATGATCAGATCAATAACTCACTCAAGGAGGCTGGAACGATTGCGCTATCCACGGCCGGTACCCGTGCACATGTTTTCAAAACCAATGAAGAAATCGAAATGAACAAATTCACCAATATGATAATAAACACACAGCTGAATAAAGTCGATTTGAAGTTGAAGAAACTGGAAGCCATCGAAGAACAACTAACGTTGGAACGCAAACAGGTACAGCAGCAAAAGGAGGAGTTGTTTTTGGACAGACTCTCCTTTGCTAAAGTCACAAACTCCATTGTTGGAAAACTGGAACTACTAAAACAGGGCCAGAAGGATGGCGATGCTATTCTTGGAGATGTGAAGGACATTCTTTCAAAGAATCCACGCTTTGAGGTGAGTTCATTGAACGATTTTGGTGTTTGTTCCAATGATGCGGGTGCTAATAATGACCCAATGGTTGAAGAGGATGAGGATGAGTTGATGAAACCTGTGAGTATCGAGACTCCACAGACTTATAGATACTGGAGCGGTTGAACGTTGTCCACTGGTGCGTATCTTAATGTATTCTAATTAAAATTTTGAGGTTGTGTTCTCTTCCCACACTGTACACCTGTTAGTGTTCCGGATTCAATTTATTAGTCGACTTACCCAAAGCCAAGTGACATAACAGTAGATTTATTCCTCCCTCTAAAGAACTTGGAGTTCGTATAGTGAGGAATGACAAATTAGGACTATTAAATCAACATGTCCTATTTCCTATTTCCTAATTTAAACACATTACATAATCTGAGTTTCAGTTTTGTTCTCCGTTGATTCTGGAATCGATCCAAAAGTGCTGTCAAATAGAACCAGCATCATCAGAACCAGCATCAGGTCAGATCGATCACAACGTATCAAACTTCGAGAGAATGGCTGAATTCGCAACTCAGATCTCCGAGATAAAGCAGTTACAACTTCAGTCTGCGCAAAACAGAAAGAGGCTAGCCACGGACACTAAAAACTTTAAGAAACTTGACTCTGATGAGTTGAAATTGAAGGAGGTTAAGACGCTCTTAAAGCAGTACCAAGGAGAGATTGACTCTCTGACAAAACGTTGCCAGATTTCTGAAGACTTCATCCTGAAAGCTAGTGAGACCTTTAGTGATAAATACGACGAGGAAGAAAGAGTTGCGAAAGAGAAGCAAGCGCAAGAGAAGGACGACCTCATCAACAATGAGCTGGAATTGAAAGAGGAGAGGATCTCTCAACTGTTGGCAAGAAACGAAGAACTAATGGACGAGTTGAAGAAAAGCAAAATCGAGAGCAAGAGGAAAGAGGGAAAGGCTGTGGACACCGCCAAGTTGAGCGAGTTGGAGTTTGGCAACATTCAGCTGATCAACAAGTTGGACCAGTTGGAGAACATTAACAAAGGCAATGAAAAGAAGGTTGAGCAGCTTACCAAAAGGGTAGACTTTCTGCAGCATGAAAAGAACGATTTGGACAACAAACTAAAACAGATGAGAGACTATGATGACCTCAAGAATGAGCTGAACACTTTGCGTTTAATTTCCTTTGGTGACGAAAGGGACTCTGATAATGATGGAGATGATGGAGATGATGGCCATGGTGATGATGAGGATGAAGAAGAGGAAAGTCACGAGCAGTTGGATGTGATACTTATCTCTAGAAACAAGAAGCTCAATGACGAGTTGATCAAGTACCGGTCTGAAAAAGAGACCTTTGATTCCAAGATTGCCTCAATGGAGTCTCAATTGAGAGCCTCTAATGCATCCATTGAACAACTCACCAAGACAAATAGTCAGCTAGAAGCTGAGTTGAACAAGCTTGATCAAACTATTTCTGCCAATAAATTTGACACGATGAGTATGATCTCCACATTCACAACCAAAAAGGCCAACACCAACGGTTCTGTCATTGGAGGAGCTGGGCCAGCTGCCATCTCCGAAGAGGAGCACTCCTCTGTTCTACCCATCATTACATCTCAGCGTGATAGATTCCGCTCCAAAACGATTGAGCTGGAAACACAGCTGAAGAAGCAGACATCAACAATAACTGAGCTGAAGTTGGAGATCTCCAAGATGAAGAAGACCAACTCGGAGTTGTTTGAACGTACACGCTACCTGGCATCGTTTCAAAAGGGAGGAGCAGTCAACAGATTCGACGACAATGCTGATTACGAGAACCAGGACAACTACGAGGAATCCCTGCACCCATTGGCAAAGTTCCGTGAGATTGAACAACAACGTATTGCCTCAAAGCTGTCCCCATTGGAGCGCATTTTCCTGAGCTTTGCCAAAGCCATTTTGGCAAACAAGACCAGCAGAATGCTGTTTCTGATATATTGTTTTGGTCTACACTGTCTAATCATGTTGATGAGTATCTATGTTATGGGTCTCCATGGAACTCTCACACCAGAGGTTGGGAAATTGGACAAGACGGCAGCTGTCATTTCATAGCAACAACCTCGCCCAGGCAGAGGGTATGTTCCAGTATCAAATGAATAATATTTTTACACACAATGATAAGGGCTTTATCAACTGATCTATATCAAGTGAAAATGAAAATAAACACATACTTCTGTATAGTTTCAGAATACTAGTCTCTACCTTCTCCTACAACGTGTTTCTGGTCTGGTCTGGTCTGGTCTCTAGTTCACAAAAGATTTTTTTATTTCTGTACATTAAACACCGAAAACATATTACCACATATAAAGATATCTGAACCCATAAAAAATGACTCCTCTAGATTTAAGCAGTGATACGCTTTTGGGTGGCCAATCTACCTCTTTGTCTGGAGGACAACTTGGCAACGGTGGACTCTGGAGCCTTAGCAACAGACTCATCCTTCTCGGTGACAAACAACTCAATGTGGGATGGGGTGGATTGGTAAGCGTTGATTCTACCGTGAGCTCTGAAAGTTCTTCTTCTTTGCTTTGGAGCGTGGTTGACTTGGATGTGGGAGATGTACAACTTGGTCAAGTCCAAACCCTTAGCATCAGCGTTGGAGGCAGCGTTGGTCAATAGATCTTGGATGAACTTGACAGACTTTGCTGGCCATCTGGCCTTGGTGACACCGAATTCCTTACCTTGAGCGGTTCTACCGATAGAGGAGTTGTATCTTCTGAATGGGATGGCTCTCTCGTGCTTAGCAACTTGGGATAGGTACTTTTGAGCCTTCTCCAAGTTCCAACCGTTGATGGCTTGGGCAGTCTCTCTGGTGTTCTTGAAAGAGACACGCAAGTAGGAACCACGAGCGGAGGCAGACTTAGCTGGGTTAGTGGCGGTGGCAGCGTAACGGACCATTTGCTTAGTGAATGTTTTTGACTGGTGGTGGTGGTGTTCGTCTTTCAGAGGAAATTCGAGATTATAATTTTTCAATTTACACCAAACCCAACCAAGCGGCGAGCGAGCAGAGAGCGCAGTGCCATTAAAAAAAAGGCAGCGATTTTTAAGGTGTATGGGTGTAAAACACACAAAAAACACACCAAAAAGCCCATAAAAAAACAAAAAAGAAAAAAAAACCTCTCCGAGAACAAATGGTGTGTGGGTGGTCATGAGGGCTGCTTGACATATCACCTGATCTGTGAAGATAGGGCTCACACATACCATCCGCCCAGATTGAAACGACGTAGCCAACTCAAAAGAAAAATCAATCTGAAATGTGTGATATCATCACATATCTCACAATTGATAAGAAACTGGAGCACGGAGGAAATGCATTTAACACAATCATGCACAGAGCTGGCAACGGGGCTACTCGTACTGCTCAGCGCGCTACCATTGGCGCTTTCACTGGACTGTTCACGAGACCAATTGGACAAGTATCGGTTGAAGGAGGTGTTCAGTGCCGTTACTTCTAACTCTCAAACCCATGACACACCGCCTTCGCAGACAAAGCTGACGTGGTATCTTAACCTATGTGACCAGGTGGACGAGCTAGCTCCGGAGTGCCCCAAACACGCACAAATCTGTGGTGTGCAGGAAGTGCTGATGCCAGGGCAGGAGCCGATAAAGGCTCAGGTGATTGCCTTCGGCAATGGGCTGGGTTACAAAGTCCGCGATGCGAACGACACAGACGTCGTAATCGACTTGGATGAGTCCAGCTGGGGTACCAATGCTATAAATGCACGCTTGGAGCTTCATTGTGGCGAGAGCGGAGAAAACGATGGCGTTGACGTTGCCTGGGATGGCAGCTCACAGCTGAACCTGAAATGGGAGACACCTGCGGCTTGCTTGAAAGGAAACAAGGCGGTGCCAGTGCCTCCTAAGGATGGGGACGACGTGGATGACTCTTGGGGGTGGTTTACTTGGCTGTTTATCATTGTGGTGCTGGTGATTGGCGTCTACATTATCTTTACCTCGTGGGTATCCAGCTCGAGAACCCCTGCCGACTTCCAGGACGCTGCCCACGACTTTGTCGACACTTTGAAGTCGCTGCCAGGGCTCACCATTGAGGTGCTGCAGAGAATCACAGGTGCCCAGGACAGAGGTGGGTACAGTGCTGTGTGATGGACCTAATCCTCTACGGCTAAAAAAGAAAGAGAAAAGGAAGGAAGGCCAATGTAATGTTCTAGCTTTAATAAGTAATCAAGATTGATTCCCTGTAAGGATCTGCTGCATCGACTTGGCCGTGGTTTCCACACTCGTCTTGAGATAGTCTCGTTTCACCTTGAGAGCCTTCAGGCTTTCAGTCGTATCCCTCTCTTGACTCTCAAGCTTGGACGTGTACTCCTCCACTGGTGTCAGGGCAAAGACCTTGCCAATACCCTCCCAAACATGCTGCTGGCCCTCCGCTGGTGCTGTCGATTGGTTGATCTCATTAACTGTGGCCTTTAAGAGCTTGGAGGACGACTCTGCCTGCGCAATTTGCTGGGATACCTGCTGCAGAGCAGCACTCTGCGCTTTGAGTTGTTTGTCCATCTCGAGAAACATCTGTTGCAGGGCCTCTGTGTTCATTGTGGAGTGAAATTAGAGCTGTGTATCCGCTGGGATTCGACTGGTGCTGATGGGTGTAGAGGGTTTTCAATAAGGGAAAAAAACATCAACAACAAGAAAAACAACCTCATCAACAACAACAACTACAACAACAACTACAACAAAAAGATGCTGAGAACAACTGTGCTTCGGAGCAGACTGCTCTCATCGAGATACTACTCTACCTCGGCTGCTCCATTGGGAAGAGATACCACTGTTGAGTCAAACGTTGTTTCAGAGTCCAACAGGCTGGCAAAGACGCTGACCAAGTTTTGGGATCAGGTTGACATCAGCACTGTGGATAAGGACAAGCTGGAGGTCCAGCTGGACTCCAAACCACTCCGCACGCCTCTAGGACACCCGCTCACTGTTCCTCAGTCCAGAGCGATTCTTGCCAATCTTATCAAGCACGAGTGGAGCTCATTGACCACGCTGAACATCAAGCCGCACGCCTTGCCACTCACCTCGCTTATGTCCCGAGTCATTGATCTTGAGGCGTCCTCAGACCCTTCAGTCGCCGTCAAGGTTGGTGACAGAGCTGCAATTATCGAAGATCTTCTTCGTTATCTGGATACGGACACACTGCTTGTGTTTTCGCCAAAGGCTGAGTATGAAGGGACTCTCCGTGAGGCACAGGAGGAGACGTACAGACCAATCATCAAGGAAATCGAGGAGTTGCTCAACGTTGAACTGACCTACCTGGACTCTGATCGCGATGGACTGAGGGGAAACTCCCAGCACCCGGAGACTAGAGCCAAGGTTACCGAGTTCTTGAACAAGCTGAACTACTTTGATCTTGTCGCCTTGGAGAAAGTCACACTCTCTGCCAAATCACTCATCTGTGGGCTGTTAGTGGTGTTGAGTAAGAGCAAGGAGTTCCAGCATGTCGGTATCAATAGATCTCTGGAGGAGATTGCCCGTGCTGCGACTCTGGAGATTATTTACCAGACTGAGAGATGGGGCGAGGTTGAGGACACACACGATGTTGATTATCAAGACATTAGAAGAAACATCTCCAGTGCCGCAATCCTGTCTTTCCAGGAAAGAGAGGCATAAATCTTTACAAGAAGAAAATTGTACATACAAACCTGTCGTCGTCATCATCATCATATGCAAGTAAAGTTGTATTGTATTATGTCTATTATTATTATTGTTATTATCCCTCCAAAAGTTCAAATATGTCATCACACTCAGTCTTGTTTCTAAACTCCAAGAGATACTTCTCTTCTTCTCCTCTCTCGCTCAGGCATTCGAAAACAACACCACTCTTTCCTATTCTCGAGCACAGCGAATTCTTCACCATTATATTCATTGATTCCTGCTCCTTCTTCAAGAGGAGGATTTCAAACTTGGAGTATTGCGGGTTGACCAGATTGGACGATATTGACAGAGAGCCCAGAGAAACAGGTATCCAGTCCATATCGTCATCGAGTCTGTGCAGCCTGACTCTAATGTCCTTTCTCAACAACAGGTGCTTCAACTGTAGTGAGCCCGAGCTCTTTGCAGAAGTTGGGGCGGATATGCTCATAGGCGGCAACGGAGAGCCGTCTGTTTTGAACCCTCCATAGATACTGGCAGCAGATACTGGAGTAGCAGCCATGTTGATGTTGCCAGGATTTGGTATACCCAACTCCGCAATCTCATTGATGTCACCAGCCATTGAACTCATTGAAGTAGAGTTTGATGGACCATCTGTGTCGAACACAGATTCATAAGAATCACTTCCCTTGATGCCACTACCAACACCACCACCGAAGCAGGGGTTGCTGGTAAACTCACAAATCTTGTTGATTTGGTCATAGATATCCGTCAATATACTGTTGCTCTGGCATCTCATTGTCAGTGTGACAGTTTCATCAGAGTCAATTCTTCTCAGGCAACGAAGTTGTAGATCCTTCCCATTACCCTTCGTCACAGAAGTTCGCTTGTTTGATAGTGGGATGAACATATTTGGAATTCCTGAGGTATAGAATGCCATATAGAATTCCCTGGTTGCTCCATGAGCAAGGAACTTCAACGTGCTCTGGGTTGTATCGGTTTGAGACCCCACAATGTTCCACGAGTAGGAATTGGAGTCCCACTGAGACAAGATGATACTATTCTTCAAGACCTTAATCACATTAGAGGATGCCAAAAGAACTTCTTCAGTATTGGTCAACGTGTTCTCTGTTTTGGACTGATCACCAGCACTGAAGGGAGATGGAAGTTCCGAGTGCTCTGAACTGGTATTTACTGAGGCTATCGTCGTCGACAGGTTGGTGGTACTGATGGTTAGTTTCTTCTTGAGGTTTCTGGTTAGCGAGGCCATTGATTCTTTTGGAATATTGGCATCCTCAAGCGTAGCATCGCTTGGCTGTGATAGTGATGGTTTTGTTGAGTGGCCTTCAGACTCAGAGTCAAGAGAGCTGGTTGATGACTCCTTCTCAACTTTGGTGGTGAACTCAGGCAAAGTGGTGCCAGTCGACCTCTTGAAAATGTTGAACAAGCTGAGGGATTTCTTCTTCTTGACAACCTTCTTGACTGGCTTCTCATTATCAAATGGAGAGATGTACTTCTCCAATTTGCTTTGCAAGTCAGACGTAGATTGGGTAGCAGTTTCGTTCAAGTTCATAGATTTGTTGGACTTTATTATTGGCAAGGTTAACGATGATGTGTTGGTTGGGGACGTAGAGGAAGTTGTGGAAGTTGGAGAAGTTGTAAAAGAGTCATCATCATCATCGTCATCAGGTCTCAAGAATACCTGTGGAGATCTTCTCAAAATGGATTTTGGCTGGAGTAGACCACATCCTTCATTTGGTCTCAGGTCACTCAAATGGCTCAACTTTTCACTGAAATCATTCTCAATCCTGTGAAGGTCCTCGAAAATTGTATTCCATCTTCTCATTTGATTCTCATCAGGACATGAAAACTCCAAAACAAAGTCGTCCTTGATGAGAACAATACCACCAACATCATTTTGCTTCATTTCGTACTCTTCAATTTTCAACAGTGGCAGCATCAATGATCTACCACCTTCTTTTCTCATCGAACACACTGCAATTTGGTCTTGTTCAAGCAGAAACACCTCAACTACTAAGTCCTGTCCAAGGTTGAAATAATCTCTCTCCACGACATCAGAGTCTTTGAAGTACTGCAACGTGTGCTCACCGGTGAACTCCACAACATCGCCAAACCACAGTGAACTCAAATCAAGTCTTCTATTCTCTCTCTCCTGAGCATCGCGAGCCCTGGCCAGCAGGGCATTGACCTCACTCACGATTGGCTCTAGGCCTTCAGTGAACTGGCTAAGAGCCACCAGTTTCTTATAGACTTGTCCAACACGCAGAAGTGGTGCCTTTAAAAGTTCCTTCTCCAAGTCAATCATGTCCCTTGTGACTCTGTAGTCGTCGCAATATTGGCTGTACACAGACAAGAATGTGAGCTCTACCCATCGGATGAATCCGGCAGTGTGAAAACCATCAAACAAGAATCTGTTCAATTCAGCATGTATCGTTGCCAGCTTGTTAGAAGATGGATTAACTAGGCATAGGTTCTGCAGTTGTGTGCGATATAAGTTCTCTGAGGTCTTGAGATCTCCCAACCAATACTGGAGATCGCTGTGAATCCTAAAACTCATTGACCAAACAGGATTTGATTACTTTAAAAACAATGAAGAATGAAGAAGAAAGTGAAGTGAAGTTAAGCAAATCCTCCTTGTTTTTTTTCCGCCTCCTTCCCCTTTTCTTCTTCTTCTTTCTAAAGGAACAAACACAAAACACGTTATTTTTTTCCCATGCAGTGTGTGCCTGTTGATAACAATTAAAAACGCGCGTAATGTGCACGCGCGGGTTACGCGTTCATTACATAATCATAAAAGATGAGATAATCAGTTAGGTAATCAAGTAAGATTCTGACCGACCCAGTTATCATGAGAAATTCCGGGGGTCATCATCAAGTTTACATGAAAACATGCGAGTATAGTCAATCCTGTGAGCATTGAGACAACATTGTCCCACTCCCTCCCTCTTCTGTTCATTAATATACATGCGGTTTTATATTTTCGGGGTTTAGGCACTCTTCACCACTCTCTTCTTAGCGCTTTCAACTAGTGCCTTAACATCCTTGACTTTAGTCTTCCAGTCACTCAACAATTCCTTAATCTCAGTCCAATCGTTCTGCTGTAATTCTCTAGCCACAAGCTTCGTCGAGAACACTTTCACTTCTTGTTCAGTTTGTGACAATTTAGCATCAAGAACGTCAGCCTTGATGGCAGTGATTAAGAACTTCTCGAGTTCCAAGGGTTCGATACCACCAAGTTGTTCAGAAAGCTGAGCATATGGAATGATGGGGCCTGATGTTAGTGTAAAGTTGGCAAGTGTGATGTATTTGTTCTTTAGGGCAATGGCACTCTTGTTCAAGCCTTCAAGATCAGAGGCTGAAAGGATAGGGGCGAAATCCTTGGCTGGTAGGGTTTGGTATTGGGAAATCAATTGGGCCACTGGGGAGTTGTATGATTCCTTGATGATGTGAGTGAGGTCGATCTCAGAGGTGGAGTTCAAGGACTGGGTCAAGTACTTGTTCAATACTTCTTGAGAGTTGTTGATCTTGACAGCCGCTAGGAGGGCCTCAATTGATTTGGTATTGTTGATTGGAGCGACTAGGTCGGCATATTTGACCAAAAGTGTTTCACTGGACGAGACCAACTCAGGAGCGTTTAGTGGGACTAACAGCTCTGGGTTCTTGATCTGTTCAACAATGTTCAAAATGAGAGCAAAGAGTCTATTCTTGAACTCAGCATTTTCTTCTTCTTCTTCTTCGGCTGCATCACCCACGTAGTTGAAAACGTTGGAGATGATTGATAAGGTCGCTGTGGCACGGTTGTAGTTCTTCTTGTTCAGTGTTGATAGATCTAAGGATGCAACCAACTGGGCAATGAAGTCCAAACCAAGAGTTTCAAAGGACTCAAGGTGTGAAAAAATGAAGATGGCTAGGTTAGCAGCTGACTCCAGCTCTCTATCTGGAACAGAGGCAAGCAAAGGAGCAATGGAAGTCAACTCAGTGAAGAGTTGATCGTTGAACTCCTCCTCGTCGTCATCTTCTTCGCCAGGGATGACATGAGAATTCACCTTCTCAACATATTGAGCATCCGGATTGTAGTGGTCAATGACAGTAGCGAGCTCTAGAATAGAGTCTGAAAGAGAACTCTCAACAATAAGGTATGATTGGCCCGGCATGGTGTCAGATGCTATGGTCTTTTTCTCCTCTTCGCCTGTTTGGTGTGGACCGCCGACCGCCGTTTGTTGTTGGAAAAGTTTGGTGGGAAAATTTTCAGTGCGGTATTGGTGGGTTTGGTGGGCTTAGAACCGAGGTCTTCACGTGATTGCACGAGACATTTCGGCTATTTCTACAATAGAAGGCCCCAAAGCGCAGAACCGGAACTAACCCACCAAACCGAGCTACAAGAAAGGAAGAAGTGGTACATAGCAGGCAGTAGGTAGGAGAGGACGAATAAAATGAACAATCTACAGCCAACCGGTGTTTACAAGCACAATGGAGAGACTCATGAATTCACAACGTCTCATCTGTTGCCGTCTGAACTGACCACTAATGGGACAACTACTGGTCCTTCAGCTTATGTTCTGAACGCTGGGCTAGTGGATAAGGACAAACCGTCAGAGTTCTGTGAACAGAATCCACTGGGAGTTCTGCGAGCCAGGCTTACAGTGCTTCAGGATGATGTTAATGGCTGGTTAACAGATAGAATGGAAGCCGGAGTGGAAGAAGGAGACAAGGAGAAGAGACTGCTTGATGGAGGTGACAGTGATAGTGATATTGCCGAGTAAGGGGGTATACAAGGGACTACTGTTCAAGGACACACCAGAGGAGAGTGTGTGATTATTGAGTATCCGTAATCTAAGGATAATTGCTCTTATGTGAGACTAAAGGGGAACGTGCTAATAGAAAGAACCTGTAGTCTGTAATGAACCCCTACTAGATCCTGAAACAACAGCATGAGAGAGACAGCATGAGAGAGACAGTCTTCCTCACATCAATATTATCAGCAGTACACATACTTTTTCGCGAATGAATGATTGCATGAATGTTATGAATGAATGAATGAATGCTTGTGGATCATTTGATCGTTCGTGGTGGTTGTCTGTAAGAAAAAAAAACAACAACATAACAAAACCCAGCAAAACTTATCAAGCTCTCAACAGCTGTGTGTAAACTCTTGCACCAAACAAGCGACGAAGCCATCAGAAAAACAATGCAGCTCCCATACAACTCTAAGTTTAAGCCACAGAGGCAACATCGGTCGATGGTCTACTTCAGACGCCATTCAAAGCGTGTTGGGGTTATGGCTACGGCAGCTATTGGAACACTTATTCTCTTGATCTGGTTCTTCACTCCCAGCAGCGGTAGCTCCAAGTTCAGCTTTGGAAAGGCTCCAACCAACCAAGTCAAACATCGCTCTTACTTTGGTCAAGATACACCCACCAAGAACCCACTCATCTTTCCCTCAATCGAACACGCGCCTTTCTTGAAAGAGATGGGAGTCGACTTCCTCTTTAGGTACACTGTCGACCCACATGGAGTCAAGAGATACGAAATCACAGAGCCAGTTTCACCAAAGGATCCAAAATTGAGCAAGGCGAACGATGAGATCAAGCACTTGCTGTTGATCAAGAACTCATTCCTTCAACATAGCCGTCAGAAGTTTGAAGGACCTAAATCACCAAACATTGTCATTGTGACAGGCATTGATTTCGAGACAAACGATCTGTCTCATCTGACTAAACTGGTTCAAAACAGAGTTGACTATGCCCAAAAGCACAAATATGGTATCTATGTTCGCTGGGTGCAGGAGTTTTTACCAATATTGCAACTTGGTGCTAAGAATGATTACAAGAATATCGCAAAACTGTACATTTTGCGTAATGCGATGTATGCCTTCCCAGATGCCCAATACTTTTGGTACTTGGCGGAGAATTCGCTGATTATGAAGTATGATGTTGACATGTTGAAGTATATGTTGTCACCAGAAGCTTTAGATCCTGTGCTACTACGTGACCAGCCATTGATCCCACCACATGGTATAATCCACACTTATAAGAACCAAAAAGTGACGGATGTCGACCTGCTGATCACCCAGTCAGAGGGCGGTCTGAACTGTGACTCTTTTATTTTGCAGCACACATTCTTTGCCAAATCACTGTTAGAGTTCTGGTCTGACTCGTTGTTCAGAAAGTATCACAACTTCCCAAAGAACATTGAGAGCGCATTGCTCCATATTCTGCAATGGCACCCTGTCTTTTTGGCACGTGCTGGTTTGGTTCCACAGAGAACTATTGCGAGTATCTACTCTGCCGTCACTGAGGGTGAGGATGACGCCCATTTCGCGGACGGCGACTTTGTCCTCAACTTGAGAGGTTGTGAGTCAACAGGTACTTGTGGGAACGAAATTGACAAGCACTTCCAAACGACTGGTGACGACAGTAAGAAAGTCTCAACCTGAATCACATCATATATAGACCACATAGATGTTTAGCATCTTTCCCAATAAGTGGGAAAGATATCAAAATGCACACACAAGCTATCTATATATTATTGCCATCTATGCGGTGGTGACATGACTAAGCGATTACTAAACTGAACTAAACAATTATATTACTAAGTGATTACCAAATCACGATTTTCGCTCTAATCTATTTTCCTCTAATCGGGCAGTCTCGCTTTCTCCAGCACTTAACGATCAACAACAGTAAAGTCCAGGCAACAGCGAAGTTGAACAGAGAGGAGGGGAGAGTCCGGGACCGGACTGGACTGGACTCGACATCCACTATTTAAACAGAGCCGTTCGCACACTTGTTATGTGCGAGTTGTTTTCTCTGCTTTTCTTTTCCCAATGCCAATCGAACAGAAATAATATGCCAATGACCACACTTCAACAACAACTTGAACAGTCCCCACGCTACGACCATTATCCTCAAAAGAGATCAACTTTAGTGCTGGCACCTTTCTCTGGCGGCCAACCGAAATCTGGTGTTGACAAGGGACCTCAGTACCTTATTAGACATGGCATTGAGAGCAATGTCCAATCGCTTGGGTGGACCACAACTGTTTCTGAACCGTTGGCTGGCACTGATTTCGAGGCCATCAAGTTGAAGAACGCTGGAAAGGACGTTTATGAGAATTGCAAGAACCCACAGATTGTGTCTGATGCTACAAGGCTCATACACGAGGCTGTTAAGGGCTCGCTTGCTACGGGCGCCCTGCCTGTCACTTTGGGTGGTGATCACTCCATTGCCATTGGTACAGTGTCTGCGACTTTGACCCAACACCCTGATGCCGGTGTGCTCTGGATCGATGCACATGCGGATATCAACACTGCGTCCTCTACTGAGTCTGGTAACTTGCATGGGTGCCCCGTTTCGTTCCTTATGGGTCTGGACAAGGAGCACACTCCTCCACAGCTATCCTGGGTCCCGCCACTGTTGAAGCCTAGCAAGATTGCATACATTGGCCTAAGAGACATTGACGCTGGTGAGCGCAAAATCTTGAAAGACCTTGGTATTGCTGCCTTTTCAATGCACCATGTCGACAGGTATGGTATCAACAAGGTTGTTGATCTCGCTATCGAAGCGATTGGTGGCACCAACACGCCAATCCACCTGAGTTATGATGTCGATGCCATGGATCCATTGTTTGTGCCTGCTACTGGTACACCTGTCCGTGGAGGATTGACATTGAGAGAAGGTTTGTTCATCGCTGAGAGAGTTGCTGAATCTGGCCAGTTGGTGGCTCTTGATGTCGTTGAGTGTAACCCTGACTTGGCCACTGCTGACCACCACGTTCTGGATACAATAAGTGCCGGTGTTGCCGTTGCCAAGTGCGCTTTGGGTGACACTTTGCTGTGATTGAACCCCCATCCCTGTCTGTATAAATCAAATCATCACTTTCCAGCACCGCGTAGTTCATCTACCTGTTCTGTTAAACAATACATAAAAATGTGTCATCTTTTCAAAAAAAAAAAAAAAAATAGCAACACCCCAACATTTATATTTAAAAGGAGGAAATCCCCCTTGCTCTCCAGATGCCCAACCAACCAGCCAACCAGCACTTCAACAAACACAAACACAAACATCAATTATGACCTCCATCCAAGTTTCTGCGCCAAAAAACACCACGATTGCTCAGGTTCAGCATTTTTTCTCCTTCTGTGGGCGAATTCAACGCATTGATGACTCTCTCAAGCTCTCAGCCGCTGAAGATGAGCAGATCTTTCTTGTTGTCTTTGAAAGCGAGGCTGCAAAGAGCACTGCGCTGCTACTGGATGGTGCTGAACTGAACGGTGGTTGTGTCAAAATTTTGGAATTTGTAGAGGCTCCTGGCGGCGGTGGCAAGAATCTGGCTTCGACATCAGGACCTCCAGACTATGTCGAGAAGCCTGCTGATGTCGATGCGAGAATTGATCCAGTCAAACCTATCGCTGCTGTAGCAGCGGGAAACACAGAGATGGAGACAAGTTCTGGCGATATTGAACAAGAATCCAAACCCAAGTCTGCTGTGTTTGCCGAGTACCTTGCCCAGGGCTACGTTTTGTCAGACCCATTGTTGCAGAAGGCTGTTGCTTATGACAACAAGCATGGTGTCAGTGAGAAGTTCAACCAATTCTTGAAGGATTTGGACACCAGGTTCCATCTTCAGGAAAAGTCTGAGGAGTGGGACAAGAAGCTCGGCGTGAGCAAGTACATTAACAAAGCTTTCCAGACAGATGTTGGCTCTAGGATTGAGAGCTTCTACAATGAAGTGGCCAAGGACACTAAGCAGATCAATGATGAAGCAGTCAGATTGGCTGAATTGAAGATGAATGAGAAGAAGAACAATGCTTCTACAGCCTAGCCTGACTGTGTCGTGGTACTGGTGGTATTTTATAGCTCAATAGTTTCTGTTATTTTCTTTTAGGAGGTATAGTTTCAGTTTATCTCACTCCATGGGTTTGGGTTGTCAATAAGGTCCAAGTTGCAAACTTCCTTTCTCAGTTTCTTGAAAGTGTTGTGGACGTTTTCCCAAATCGGTCCACCTGAACAGTCGTCAGTTCTCCCACCTGGCTTGACGTTACCGGTATCGTGTAACTTTTCATAATCAGCAGCGCAACGGGCCCTATGGCTCATGTATGGGAGCTTTGGATCTTTGGCAATCCATGGTTTTGGAACAGGAGAGTCACTAAAGTGAAGGTACTTCACCTTGTCGACAAACCATTGGGCCTGGTCCTTGAACCCACTGATATCAAAGTACGATCTCTGGGTGATCACACCACGCTTGTCCCTTTTCGGTTTGTAATGGGCAATAAACGGCTGGTCAAAGGGATCAGCTAGGAACGAGGTGTGATCAGTGTTCATGTTGAACTCCAAGGTGAGAGCACCATACGCTGTGTGCGGAATCAGCAAAAAATTAGGGATATCTAAACCCTTTGTGCTACCTGGTACATGGATCACATCGCTGAGATCCAGGTTTGAAGGACTAATGGCTTGTTGTCTCTCGACACATTCGCTCAACTTGAAAACGTAAAAGTTGAGCATGTCCATATCGTAGTCATTATCCTTTCTTACCTTGAAGGAGTCCTGAACACGTTGAAATAGTTCAGCAGAGGGCTGAATGACCAGGATAATAGAAGTGAAGGAGAACTCATTCAAAAATGGAAAGTTGGGCATGTTATTGTACAGGTTGTTGTAAAAATTCCTCTCATTGATCTTGTTGTTCAGGTAGTCCTCCTCCTTCTTGTCGCCGTAGCCGTCTTGAAGAATATCCAACAGGCCATCCTTGTTTGTCCATGGATCAACATTTTTCTCAATGATTTGATTGATATCGTTGAGGCGTTCCTCCATTGTTCTAGGGTTAAAGTTGTATAGTTTTGGGTCATATCTAGTGGTCCCATCCGCATTGTTGTAACGGCTTGGTAGCAACCAGTATCCAGAAGTACTGGCTAATTCTGCCGGTGGCAGGAAGAACAACTCATCAGTGTTCTTGAGAATGATAGCATCAGAATCAACATAAATCACACGGTCATACTCCACCTCGTTGAAAACCAACAGCTTAGTGAAGGATGACGTCCAGTAAGAACCCTTGGATAGTTGCGTAACCTCAACAGGCTTCAGAGTGACTTGGTACGTCGCAGCAAGATCAAGCAGCTCCTTGTCGTAATCAGCATGAGACTCGTCTAGAAACTCTTGACGCACAAGGATTACTCTCTTGGCTCTTGATTTCAACTTATCTAGCTCAGCCATGATCATCATGGCATTGCAGACATGCGACTTGGATGTCGCGTAGAGCACATACGCATACTTGTTCCAGTTTACTGCGTCCTTGTCGATTCTTTCATAAATGGCATCAATGACTTCGGGATAGATATACTTGATATTTCTTCTGTCGTAATCCAAGAATTTCGTCTTCTGGCTGTCCCTTGGTGAAAACAAACGTGTTGGTGACGAAGTCGATACTGATGAGGCAACAAACGTATCCAAAAGATCTGGTGCGTTGCTGTTACTGGGACCCAGTGTGCTAACAAAGGCCAGCAAGACTAAAAAGAACAAACCAACTGGAACCACAACCTTTTGAGTGATAGGCGGCAGAGCTTTCAGCCAGATTAGAATGCTCTGAGAAGTGTTCCTCAGCATCTTTCGAGTGGAATAGAAATATAGCAAACAAACAAACAAACAAACAAGTTTTTAGATCAACATCAACAACCGCAGCCAACAGCGTCTAAAAAAATCCGAGCAGCTCCCCCAAATCACCCTCGTAAATACAAAAATTTTCACATATAACCACGTGATCGATTCCGGATGTCGCGTTTTCTCAAAAAAAAAGATTCGAAACAAAAACAAAACAAAACAAAAACAAAAAACAAAAACAAAAACAATCAAAACAAAACAATCTAAAACAAACAAAGAGGAACAAGCGTCCCGGTGAAAGATTGTCTCCATTAAAGACATTTCCCGTTTTGCGCAATTGATAGATTCGCTTGAGAGAGAAGGAAAGAGAGAGAGAGAGAGAGAGAGAGAGATAGCCGAACAAGTTCCTTCTAAATATTCTCTCACTTAGAGAGTGTCCTATCACACAATTTGTTAACGTGTCATGGATTTCTCAGAAATTGGAGTGAGATCCCGCAAGACGGGGCTTAAGGCTAAAGAAAACGTTAGGCGAGATCAGAATAACATGGAGGATATTGATGAGTTTTTTCGAGACGAAAAATCAACGCTGACTGAAGAACAACAACAACAACAACAACAACAGCCACCACGACAGCAGCCACCACGCGCCCCTACTACATCTTCCCAGTTTAACAATGGCAGGATAATATTTCCAGCTTCATCACGGCCCTCCTCACAACCACAGCAGATTCGAAAATCACCTCTAAGATCTCCGCTGCGATCCAGACCCTCCAGATCCCATGGTGATGACCATGATGTATATACAGACGCGTACGAACAGCCGATGGTGATTGCTACTACACAGGACAACAACGACGATGACATGGAAATCGATGACGAGTCAAAGGGTGTAATTAAACAAGTGAATGGTCCAGCAGATGACGACTACGATGTTTCATTTCGACCTGGAGGGGTCATCGAACGCCCGAATTCACAACCACAACAGCAACAACAACCACAACAGCAACAACAACAACAACA
This sequence comes from Barnettozyma hawaiiensis, assembly GCA_003706665.2. Lineage (NCBI taxonomy): Eukaryota > Fungi > Ascomycota > Saccharomycetes > Phaffomycetales > Phaffomycetaceae > Barnettozyma > Barnettozyma hawaiiensis. The sequence goes on along the minus strand of PPLY02000010.1, from coordinate 201,167 downwards.
ACAACAACAACAACAACAACAACAACAACAACAACAACAGCAACAACAACAACGCCGTACTGGAGAGAAGCTCTTTATTTCAAGCGACGAAGATGAAAGCACAGCTCACAACAAATCCCTTCGCCAGCGACAGTTGGAGCTCGAGAGAAATACCACTGTACGGTCCACCACAGCCATTAGACATGGTGGTTCTGCTACACCCAAACGGCCCAGACAGCTTGACAATGAAGAGATTCTTGAGTCTCCACTGAGATCGATGCTGAATTCTCCGCTACAGCCATCATCCAGGTCAATGGCTTCACTAGCTAAATCAATTGTTTTGAACAAAACCACCCGTTCAAGGTCGAAACTCCGTCGTGATTCTTCCGACATGTCTGAGCCATCAAGTGCAAGTGACTCGTTTGAAGATGGCGACTACAAGCAAACCAAAGAGAATGAATCGAGTGATGATGACGACGACGATGACGACGATGACGATGACGATGACGATGACGATGACGATGACGATGACGATGGTGAAGAAAACCAAAGCGTCGAGGAATTGAGTGAGGTATCTTCATCGCCTGCTCCCAGTGGAGCGACTACATCTGATAGCGATAATGAGCAAGATAGTTCCAATGATTCAGAAGATCGAGTGAAACCCCGTGGACGGGCAGTGCACAAACCTCCTCCACCAGCCGCGCTGACTACGATGTTACCTCCAAAGATGTCGTATAATGGCCGCAATAACAAGTTCCAGAGACCAACATCGTTCGTCGCATCTCCAGGAGCTGGACGGCACCACGTCAACATCAGTGATCTAAGACGAGAGCAGTCGCGTTCAGAATCGCAGACCGGTGCTGGTCTCAGATCAGAACAGCCCACCAGAAGATCATCTCGTGTGAGAGTTGCACCACTTGCCTTTTGGAGAAATGAGAGATATGTCTATGAGAAGAGCAGAAATGAAGCTTTACCAACTGTGAAGGAAATCATTACCGTTGACGAGCCGTCACAGGTACCAACAAGAAAACCATCAAGACGGCCCTCAAGACGGCCCTCAAGAACCGCTTCGAAACCACGAGCTAAATCTAATCCTAGAGTCCACAGAATCGTGGAAGACGAGAGGGAAATGCTGGAGCCAGTGCTGGAGCCAGTGCCGGAGCCAGTGCGTAAAAGGAGACAACACAAGAGCACGACTACTGATATGGTTGAAGAAGAGGAAGATCGTGATCAGGATGACGAAGAAGAACGTCGTGCTCAGAATGGCGAGATGCGTGGTTCAGAATGGATGAAGAATGGGTTCATCAAAATCGACGCGTTTGAAGGCCACGGCTCAGATGTCAAATCCAACAGGCTGGTGGCATGGGCACCCGGCACGGAGAACTTCTCACAGTCTATTGTCACAGACCAGGACAACTTCAAGCTGGCCATTCTGTTCGATAAGAATCGTGAGTTTATCGCTGCCGGGATGATGCTGATCCCACCTCGTGGTGTGAAATCTCTGAAGAGCACCGACACAACATACTTTGTCTTTTATTGCATTTCAGGAGTGGTCGAAGTGACACTGTCCGGGAACGTTTTCCTGATCAAGAAGGGATGCAGTTTAGAAGTGCCAATGGGTAATTTCTATCAGTTTGTTAACAAGGGAAAAAAGGACGCATCTCTGTTCTTTGTGCAAACAAGGGGCCACGATGGTGATGATAATGATTGGAATGACGAGGATTCGGGTTAGATTTGATACTTTGTTTGTTTGTTTGTTTGTTTGTTTTGGAGTTTTGCATCTGTTTGTTTCAGTTATTTGGAGTGTGGACCACACTCTCTAAAGAAGTATGTGTGCTTGATTGTTGATTAATGAGTGGGCCAGAAGCCATGTCTGTGTTACTATGATATTCTAATAAATACCAGGCTCTATCAACCAGTATATATATATATATATATATACAACAAGGCCAATTATCGCTACAATCACAAACAAAAAGAAATGATAATGTCTCTATGCTATCAACAAAACACTGTCGCGGTTACAGAAACTTCAGTCATTATTCATACCTGCTTCCTCCTCCTCCTCCTGTTCAGCAATTTTCTTCACCCTGGCAAGCTTCACCAAAGGAGCCAATGTGGAAACCTCATCTGCCTGCAAAATGAAAGGATCGCTCAATAACTCAGTTGCATCAGCTCTCTTATCAGGATCAACCTGTAATGTCCAACTTAGAAAATTCCTGATGCTGTTACTTAGGCTCTCCGGCTCCTTCAAGTTTGGAGTACCGTTGGTGGCTATCAGGTAAAGTGCTCTCAGAGGAGTCTCGTTCAAGTAAGGAGGTTCACCCTCAATCATCTCAATAACCATAATTCCCAGCGACCAGATATCAACCTTTGGACCGTACTCTTTTCTAGACACCACTTCAGGAGCCATCCAATAAGGAGTACCCACCATTGTCGTTCTCTTGAGGTTCACCTCGTTGATTTGGGCACAGAAACCAAAGTCGGTCAATTTGATATCTCCATCCATTGACAACAAAATGTTGTCAGATTTGATGTCCCGGTGAATGACACCCTTGGAATGCAGAAACTTCAAGCCTCTCAATGTCTCTCTCGACACAGCAGCAATTTGTCCCTCTGTCATAACGCTGTGAGTCACAACATCGGTCAGGGAGCCACCCTCCATATACTCCATAATCACCCACAAATCACCCTTCAGCAGATACGAGTCAATAAAGTTGACAATATTCTTGTGCTTTGAGCCTCTCATAACCAGAATCTCATTGATAATCAACTCTTTTTTAGGTTGCTCTTCAAGGTTCATTTGTTTGATAGCCACACTCAAATTGCTGCCAACTTCATACGCAGTGTAAACACCACCTGATGCACCTTGTCCAATCTTTACCAAATTTCTATAGAGTTTAGATGGATCTCCTTCTGAACAAATTGTAGTCAATTTGGCATACACCTGGGCATTCTTCTTCCTCTTCTCCTCCTTTTTCCGTTGAGCATTGAGAGCAGCCTGTTGCGGGTCTCTAACTGGTTGCTGGTTGTTCTTTGCAGATGTCGGTGGTGGTACTGCTTCAGAGTGTTGCTGTGCATGAGGGTGCGATGGCTGCATTTGGGACGGCGGTGGTGGAAGTCTATTCAGTGGTTCAATCTCCGGAACTGCGTGCTGTGGTACTGGGGGTGGAGCTCTCGGTGGGGGTGGAGCAGCTCGCTGAGGTGAGAACATTGCATAGTTTGACACTTGAGGTGTGGAGTTGGCAGACTTGAATGGTCTTTGGTTTTTGGCTGACAAACTTCTGGACAACGGCGATACCACACTTGCAGATCGAGCAGAGGCTGTGGGTGGTCTTGGTGCAGGCCTAGATGGGATAAATTGGTGCTCGTTTGATCCGTCAGTGGTTTGGTGTGGAGTTGGTGGTGCCTGTCTGGGCGTCATGAATTGAGAAGATGGCATGCTTGGGGGTGTGAAAGGAGCCTGGGTTGTCTTTGGAGTTCTGAAAGATTGGGTTGATGCCAGTTTGGAGTTTGCTTGATTGAACTTCTTGAAAACCTTCTCCTCTGGGTTCTTGGCTTGGTCTTGGTAAAATGCCACAATGTCCATAACAGCTTGTGGGTGCTTTGCTTGTTCAGTCTTGGAGATACCACTTGAAGTCAGTAGTCTCTCCCATTCTTCTGGCAAACCAGTATAGTGACCATCTTTATCGACACCAACATGGGCAACATGTTTAGCATCGTATGGAGTGGAGATCTTCAAACTGGAAGAAGATGCTGAGTTTCTGCTAGAGTCATTGGACCCTGAACCTCTCATACTGTTGACAATACTCGAAAAGACACCCTTCATCTTGTTACCACTGGTTCTCTTGACTGACTGTGATCTGGAAAATGGCGAACTGACTGACCTAGCCGATGGCTTTGGCAAAGGAGGGGTCAGTACAACGTTTGCAGTTGGGATAGTTGAATTGGAGGCGGATCTAAAGCTTTCAGTCTTTGGCGGATCCACCTTTAAGGCTCCAAATGAACCACTTGAACTCGTTGAAACTTTGGAGTAGGTCTCCAATTTAGGAGTAAAAGAAGCTGATGTACTCTTGGAAGTATCATACATGTCCGATTGACGATCATCCTCGGTAATTGTAACATCGCCAACTTCTTCAGTGATATTGGTCATGCTCGACGACGTCAGTGTTGATATATTCATGTTTGATGAAGCCGCTATTGGTTTCTCAAAATAGTCAGGTGATCCAGATTCTCCATCAGTTGGGTTGGCTCCTGCGGTGGATCGAATGACGTCTTCTGAGCTTCCCTCATCCCTTATCCCATTGGCAAGGTTCGATGGCACGTACCGTGCTGCAGTCGTTTCTGGATCATCAAATTCAAAGTCCTGAGTTGCAATGTCATCGGCAGATGACTTCGGTTCCTGAGAATCTTCAGTGTCTGGTTTGACAGCCCCATCATTTTGCAGACTATTTCCAAGTCCATTGTTCAACTCATTTTGTGTCGTATATACTGGGGAAGGATTATCGCTCTTATATAACGGCTCATTATCTCTGGTTTCACCAATCTCTGGTGTTTCCTGATGAGAGGATTCATCTTCTCCATCCTCCAAGCCTGAATTCGTGAGGAGCTCATCCACCTTCGAATCAAGGTTTCTCGAAGGAACAAAATCTTCAGAAATGGCAGATACTCTTTTGAAATCAATTGGCTCATCGAGAGAATTAATGATCTCATTCAATCTGTGGTCGGTTAATGTTGATGGCTTTCCAGGATCTAATGTTTTGTTTGTTCCTTCATCATCATCATCATCACCATCACCATCATCCGGTTGCTTCCTTCCATTCTTATCATCAAGTAGTTTGCTGCTACTTTCATCTTGTTGTAAACTCGACACTTCTCCTTGTTGAGCAGCAAAGTATCCAGAACTGTCAGATGTTCTCAAAGCGTTCACATTGAAAGTACCAGGGATTCTTGGTAATGATGCAGGTGACACAGAAATATTGAGATCCAGTTCTGAAGCTTTCGGAGTTTTCAAACCCTGCTCTGGTGGGGACACCTTCAGCTCATCATCATCATTATCATCATCTTTTTCTTCTTCTTCAATCTTACTGGTGGCATTAGAGGACTCAACCTCCAGGGCACAAGAATCTTTCACATTGGTCTTATCCGTGACAGCAGACTCACTCGTGACATGCGATAAAGTACTGTGAAACGAGCCTTCTGTGGTAATGCCTCGCTCTGAACTCATCTTTTGTTCTCAGTTTGGAATCCTATAGGGGAAGTTGGACACAGAAACAAAGAGGTTAGATTAGCTATCGGGGGAAGGTCGGCTGCTGACCCAAAGTAAGGGGAATGGACAGCGACTCTATTGTTCCTTGGCGAACTCTGCAGTGGTAGTTGGTGGACTCCAAAAGTACAGGTTTAACCTGGTAAAAGACAGTTTATAAGGGCGAATGTTGTTGTTATTGGCTGGCGGCTAAGTGAAGGCTACCAAAAAAGAACACACAATACAAAAGCGAGTGAGACACACAGATACACAAACACGTGTCAAATGATAGGGATCTGAAATCAGAGGAGGATCCAGAGCACTTAGTGCACACAATTGGAAAATGATGTCCAATTGGGGGGAGTTTAGGAAGTTTGTGTCTTCTTTGTGGTTGGTGGGTACCTTGGACTGGTTTTTTTTTTTTTTCTTCTTTCTTCTTTTGTTCCCATATGAAATATTAAACCACGTTCAAAAAAAAAAAAAATCAGAAAAGGCGAGATTATGGCCAAAAGGGGAAACTGCCATCATTTCCATCTGGAGAAATCCACTTTGGGAAATCCGGTCCGGTCGGACCGGATTCGTAAAAAGCAGCCATACTACTTACCCTACGTGAATTGAACCCAACATACAGGTATATCTGTATATATAGAAGGGCAGAGGAGTCTCTTTTTTACAGACCTCTTGACTATGACAATAGGAAACTACCAGCGCCTTCCTTTATAGCCTGCAATAGTCTCTGTTCCAACATTTCAGGACTGCTGTAGTTTGGCAGCTTCAAGTAGTTCGCACAAGTCATTACGCTTGGTAGGTAATCATCAGGTTTCAAACCATCCTCTGTGCCTTTCAACACCACTGTGAAGTCTGGTTTCAACTTCTTAAATCCACCAATGGGTAACCTTGGAGAACCTGTCATGAACTGCAAAAACAAACGACGTCGGGACTTATCAAATCCTGCCATCAACGTAATCAAGCTCTGAATAGTTGGAGAATCAAGCGAGTACCCATGTGCTGCATGGACTGCACCCATCAAAGTCTCATATGACCAGTCCTCTTCATAATTACCAAGCAATTGGGTCAACTCTTCAGGAGAGAAAATAGTCATGGAAAAGAAAGGGAATACTTCAGAGAACCCAACGATGAAGGACTCAACCTGTTCCTTAACACCAGATCCAATTGACAAATCAACAACCTTCTCCACATAATCATCAACATTCTCAGTCGTGACAGCAATATTGACACCATTAGGGACCAATTCGATATGCTCGTTACCAGGTAGAGTAAACGTGAGCTCCAAATCGTCCAGTTGTGAGCCGTTTTGAACCAAAAATTTCAAAGAGTCGTACAAACTGTGGTCCACGAGCTTCAACTTCTCTAGGGAAACGTTTGGACGCATCCTGTAATCAGGCTCCTTGATATAAATCTGCATCAACTCGAAGAAAAGTTTGTTAAAGTTCATATCAACAATCCGGTTGTCCAATAAGGCACGCGCTAGGAACTTACCAACATAGTTGAAATGATCCAGCTTGGTTGCGTATTGAGAATCTTTGCGATCCATGGCCAGTGGAAACAAACCTGACTTGTTGTGAATGTAGCCTTCCTCCTTGTTTACTTCGTCATCATGGTCCTGTCTCCAAATACCCAACTTTTTTCTAGCAAAAAGGTGCGATACAGACGCGTAAAACTCCAGCGTTGGACCTAGGCCAGAACCAACTTCATCCGTGAACTCAATCTCAAGAAGACTTGGGTTAGATCCTAATTGATCCAAGATCTTATAACATCCCTTCAACAAATGGGTTCTTGAGACTCTCACCTTGCATCTGGTTTGTCTACCCAGTGAAAGATTGGATGAATTGGTGGAGCTGTTACTATTATTGTTGGTACCCCCTTGCTCCAAGTTGGCTCTGTTGTTCCATAGCTGTATCAATCTCGAATGGCCAAATGACGTGGACTGCAAAAAGAAGATTCTCGTTTCAATAGGAAACATGAATGGATACTTTCTCGTTGTGTTGATCGACCAGGTTGGTAGCATCCCACTTGCAACGATTAAAGGTTCCTCAAGTTGTCTTTTTAACTTTGCTGTGAGTTTGAAATTCAAGAATAACGTGCTGTCTGGATTAAACACATGCAAAACTTTCAACAAATCCAAGATTTGCGTTGTAGTCTCAACCTCTCCCAATCTGTTATCCGGTGGATAATCGTCAGTTTCTGGGTATCTAGCGTCAAGCTCGACTGGATTCATGGTTCCTTCGACTCTTCTGAATCTAACTTCATGCACCTTATCCCAGAAAGAAGCCATGTCAAAGTTTTTGTGTTTGCTTTGCTCTTGTTTATAGAGAACAGCAAATAGAGTGGTATCAAGAGGGATGCTTTCATCATCCAGAAAGAATTCAACATACCATTCCCCTTCTATCTGAGGAGTACGGCTCGCAAAGCCAAAAGGATTCTCCACACTTCTCTTCAAGAAGGCACTGATTGTCACAACTGAAGAAATAGCATGTGCCAAAATAACCAAGGAGTTCTGTGAAGCAAAGAGTTGATCATTGTCATCCACAGCAATGAGCTTGATCTTTAACTGTTTTCCGAGAGATAGGGCCCTGTTCTCTCCCGTTTTCAGCCCGGATTGCAGGATCTCAAACATCTCTGATCTAGTGAGTGATTCTTGTAATTTGCTCACCAAAAGTTCAAAAGAGGGGCCATGAAAGGCATTGACGAAAGCTTTTCTGCAAATACTTCCTTCAGACCCGAATCTATCGTCTGTGAACAACTTTAGAAGAACCTCCACCGTACCTGAGCTCATTAACTCAAAACTTGAAATGGTAAACTCCTCGTGTGATAAGGCCTTGCTAAAGTTCTTCCAGATACCAAACCATCTCTGCAAGTCATAAGTTTCAACCAATGGAAAATCACTCAAGTTTCCGTTCAGTTCATCCAACAATCTCAAATTGTCAAGCTTCGAAGAACCAGACGCTCTATTTGACAGATATATTATCTCAATTTTGTATGCAATGTCGATAAGGGTCTCCAAGGCTTTTGCAAGCGAGATGGTTTTAAAGACAGGTTCCAAAACCATTGGCTTGGAGTTGGACTGTTCCTCAGATGAATAGCTATCGTCTTCATCCCCATTGCTTTCCTCACTATCTTCATGGGGGGATTCTACTTCTCCCTCTACCTCCACATCTTCATCACGCTCTTCATCCTGAGTTGAAGAATCCTGATCCTGTTGGCTCTTTCTGAGAATCTCTAAAAGTGACAAGTTATCAGCAAACAAACCTTCTCTTTCAAACTGACCTATAAAGTTCTCGGGATCTTTCTGAATCAACCTTAGGGTGATTGCCAATGTTGAAACTAGGTTTAACAACGGTTTCGTATCCTGATTGTCATTTCTAATCAGACTCTTGCTCTGAATCACAATTGAGGCCAATATTGGAGTGATCAATTGAATCTGCTTCAATTGCTTCACATCACCTACAGAGGCGATAACTCTTAACAAACAAAGTAACACTCTTTGGCGAATGTCAAAAACAACAGTTGATTGGTAGATGTTGAGAAATAGTTCAAATGTTTGATTGGCAAAGTCCAAATATTCTGACATGGTTAGTGAATAGTCCTTTGGTGGCCTTCCAGATGCTGTTGTGATGTCTAAAATATCATCAGGGGGTAATAGATTGATGATTAGCTCAATAATGGAGAAGATTAACTCTCGTGGAACACTCATTAGGGTTTCAATGGACACAGATCCCTCTGTAGACTTTGAGTACCTGGATAATGTACAGGTTAAGGATTCAACCGTTTTGCCGCTTTTAATAATGGACTTGGATAACTCAGGGTTGCTGGCAGCGATGGACAAACTATTGATCAACTTCAAACTTATACCAAACGATGTCTCTGATGATGAAACAACAAGTAGAATCTTATTTAATATCTCATCACTAATGACACGGCTCAAGAGGTAACTTTTTTCAAGCCCCTTAGCGATTTTAGTAATGGCTAGCCACGAGCTATCCACCAACTGAGTGTCACTATACTCAGTAACGACTCTATGTAATGTGGGCAAAACATCCTCCACCAAATAAAACTCGGATTCCTTCATGGAGCTGACAGAGTTGGCAACAATGTCCACTGCTTTTCTCTGTGCATGAATATTTAGAAAGTCTAAATAGAGTAAGCACGAGCCTAAACAATTCTTTCTCAGCACAGACGTTCCAGCAACCTTGGATATCTTGTGTAACGCTTGAAGTGCCTGCTCGGCAAGATCAATATAGTCAATCTCAATCAACTTAGCCTGTAAAGCTTCAATGATACCCTCCCTGACCAATTCAAGTGAAAAACTGCTCTTGATGTTCACAAAGTTCACAACACAGTTACATGCAGCCAGTTGTAGGTTAAAATCATGTTGTAGAACAGGGTCATCCAGGATGTCAACCAATGCTCTTGACAACTCGTATGAAGGCAGTAGGGAGTCAGCAATTAGGGAGCTCATCATTAATAACTTATGGGATATCTCATTAAGAGTTTCCGTTAGCAAGAACAGATCATCTCTTCTTCTGGTTCCGGCAATTAAATCACGGATACCACCACTTCCACTCTCGTGTGTGTGTAGCCCTCCAAAAGAAATCCCAACAGGAAAGATTCTAGACATACTCTCCGCCAGTGTAGCTCTAGCACCTGATGCTCCTTGTGCATACTGTTCAAAGGCTTCTTGTAACTCTTGTCTCGGATCAGCAGCACTCCCAACACGAGCATCTTCCTCATCTGCTTCATCCTCATCCTGATCATCCTCATCCTGATTATCCTCATCCTCCTCCTCCTCATCATCATCATTAGATAAAACACTCCTTCTAGACCCAGAAAAGCGTCTGTACTGTTCAGATAGTCTTTGTAAAACCTCATTAGGATCATCATCTCCTTCTTCAGGTTCGCCTTCAGAGCTCCTTGCTTCTTCTTCATCGTCTTCATCAACCCACACCCTGTGGTCACTGACATCGACATTGTGCATGCGGACATCTTCAGTGTGATCCGTGGCCTTCTTAGCCTCACTGGCCTTTCTCCTTGTGATTGGTGGCATGTACGTCGTCGTTTATTGGTGGCGTTGTTTGAACGACAGACACAAAAGGGGAAAACTAGGCGGCGGCTAACAAAAAACACGCACACCACAAGGCTCCGACACCCTCACAAAAAGACAAAAATAAACAATGATTGGTGGTAGTACAAAAACTGATACAGTAAGGAAGTTATCACTGTTCCTGTCCCGTAGTCAGCAGCGTTTCAAAGCGGACAGCCATTCGATTTCTTTTGCGTCTGTGTCTCTGAATCAATTTAAAGAAAAAAAGGACTGGTGGTTCTGAGCCCTGTTGGAGGAGTTCACTTTACGATCTCATCGCCTCTATAAAAAATTTTTTTTTTTAAAGTGTTCGTTATAATGTATATATACACTATAAAAATTTCGCTTTTGCCATGCCTAGATCTAAGCGTTCAAGATTAGTAACCTTAGCTCAAACTGAGAAGAAGGGTAGGGAGAACAAGGAGCGTGTTTTTGACGAGGTCAGAGAGGCTCTTGATACCTACAGATACGTGTGGTTGTTTCTTTTAGATGATGTCAGAACCCCAGTTCTTCAGGACATTAGATCTGAATGGGTTGGTTCCAAGTTGATCTTGGGTAAGCGTCGTGTGCTTGAGAAGGCACTGGGTGATACTATTGAAGAAGAATACAAAGATAACTTGCACAAGCTCTCCAAGTTGGCTTCTGGTGTTTCTGGTTTGTTATTCACCAATGAAGACGTTGAGACGGTCACACAGTACTTTGATGCTTACACCAAAGCAGACTACTCGCGTGCTAACTCCAAATCTCCAATTGACTTCACTATCCCGGCCGGTATCATTTATTCAAGAGGTGGCCAGATCTCTGAAGATGAAGACGTGCCAATGTCACACTCTTTGGAAGAGACTCTTAGAAACAAGTTCAAAATTCCAACCAAGATCAAAAGTGGTAAGATCACTATTGCTGAACCATACCAGGTCGTCCATAAGGGCGAGAAGCTCGATGTCAGAAAAGCTTTGATATTAAAGCAATTCGGTATCGCTGCCTCAGAATTTAAGGTCAAGGTCAAGGCTTATTATGACAATGAATCATCAGAGGTTAACATTGTGGACATCAATATCCAGGATGATGACGAGGAGGAAGAGCAAAAGGAATAGATTTACTGTTAAGTGTACATTAGCATTGTTTTTTGGATATGATTGTAGAACACCATTTCTTGAAATGATCAGTAGGAACCGTCGCCTTCTCACCCAAAGTAGTATGGAACTTGGTAGACTTGCTCAAGATTAAGTCTATATCATTATTGAAAGCTGAGGAGTTCCAGATATAAAGCTTTGGAACAGTTCTTCCTCGGGCGAGGTCTGCTTCATACTTCGCGAGTAAAACCACCAACATCGCTTGCTCAAACAGTTCAATGATATCCACATTCTCACATTTCCCAAGATAACCTACAGTGGATCTCGCCTCGGCCGTTGGGATGGCGATAGCGTTCTCCTCCTTGCACAACAACAGTTTAACTTCACCGCCGCTTTCACAAACTTCTGCGACAACCGTATCGATGAATTCAATGAGAGTGTATCCTATCAGTGCCCTCATTACGTCATCCCTTCAAAATGATTTGATTTAATCTGTTGTAAGCTGATCTGATCTTCTTCACTATGGGCAAACTCTCCTTGCCTGGGAATGTCCGGTAATAGTGGTGTTTGGATGTTTTCGTGGGTTCTGTGTTTTTTTTTTCCCTCTTTGAAAGTGAAAAATCCACCAAACCAGAGGAAACTTGAATTGAACAAAAGCCAACAAACAGCCTGAAGAGATTCACATGATGTTGTCGCGTGGGATAAGTAAGTGTCGTCTTTCTTTCTGAAAGTGAAGGACACCGAACAGCTACTAACGTTTTTGTTTTTCCAACAGCGAGAATCCTTGACCGTCGTTCTGTTAGCAGAGCCTTGTACTCGACTGCAACACAACAGCCGCCAATCACTGCTGCGACTCAGCAACAGCCTCAACCTGTGTCAACCCCGTCTCAGACATCAGAATCTGCTGTTCTTGAGGAGTCTGAATTTTTTGATAGAGTGTACAGCAATGCGCTCAAGCTTTCGAAGAGTGAAGAGACACTTCTGGATCGTCAGGTCTATGAGGTTCTAACTGGTGAAACGACATCTGAACTCACTGCCAAACTCCACAAGAACAAAGAAGTGGTGCAAGAACTTAAGGCATTTATTCAGGACTTTTCCGTAGACTTGGAGAAACAGAAGGTTAAATCCTCGAAATCAACAACCTCCTCGTCCTCACAGCTCCACCAATATCCAAACCTTGAACAATCTGCGATGGAGGATCCATATACTCCACAGGAACTATTTCTACGTCGCCAATTCTCCACCAAGCTGAACTCGACATTAGGATCTCAACTGCGTGACGTTTACATTCCACACAAGGAGATTTTTTACCCAACCAAGGTGAGCAATGCCTCGGTTTCGAAACTTCTTGCCGCTGGTTGCCACCTGGGTCATACCAGATCCCTATATAGATCATCAAACCAACGATACATTTATGGGGAGTACAAGGGTATTCACATCATTGACCTCGAGCAGACGTTATCTCATTTGAAGAAGGCTGCTAAGGTTATCGAAGGTGTTGCAGCCAAGGGTGGGTTGATCGTGTATGTCGGTACCCGTGAAGGCCAGGCTAGATCCCTCGAAGTCGCAGCCCAAAGATGTAACGGCTACTATGTCTCTAACAAATGGGTCGCTGGAACTTTGACCAACGCCACTGAGATTTCGACTTGGGAGAGACAAGAGGTTGATTTCGGCGATATCCCAACGAAGAGAGAGTTGACACCATCTGAATCCAAGCACATCATTAAGCCGGATTTGATAGTGGTGTTGAACCCAACTGAGAACAGAGTACTGTTGCGTGAAGCTATCCAGTGCAGAGTTCCAACTATTGGTATCATTGACACAGACTCTGAGGGAAGTTTGGTTACATACCCTATCCCAGCTAACGATGATTCTATCAGATCAACTACTTTGATCACTGGTATCTTATCCAAGGCTGCTGAGGTTGGTTACAAGACTAGACTTGCCAATTTCAGCAAGCACAAGATGGCTTCAGAATAGATAGGAAAGGGAGGGCTGAGACGAGACAATCGATCAATCAATCAAATCTCCTCAAACATAAACAAAACAAAAACAAAAAGAATGTACATAGTATGAACAAGAAGAAGAAGAAGAAGATTTTGTAAGCCAAGGTACTATTATTATTATTATTATTATTATTATTATTATTATTATTAGATTAAGAAGACTCTCGCGTAAACCCTTCCAAATGGATTTCAATGTTAATGTTATTATCATGTGTTGCGCCAAAACAAACGACAAAAAATAGAATACCCCCTCTCAATCAGACTTTTTGGTTCCAGCATTCTTTTCATGATGAAGAGGGTCAGCCTCATCATCATCATCATCAGAATCCTCTGCATCAGAACGGACATCTTCTGCTTCACCGATAACGACAAGTCTAAACGCAATTCTCAAAATCAAGAACAACCAGTACAGATTCAACAACTGTAGAGAGAAAATCAACACAAACACAATTGGTTGTGAAATCCAGCACTTGTACTGTTGAGTGGCATAGTTCAAGTCAAACGGACCGATAGTTTTGAACTCTGTCAAGATGGAAACCAGGATGTAAATATTGACAACATGTCTCAGATAAACCCAGGCACCGACAAACAAGAAGAACCAAAATGGAACCAGGCTAGAGTCCAAATAGTTAAGAATCTTGGAAATTGCCAAAAAGAAGTCAGAAACGTCCATGGTGATATAGATGGGCAATCCCATCTTGGTGAAGTGGAACACATAGGAAAACCATATAGACAGAATAGTCACAATGTGGTGAATAACCAACTCTTGGTAGTCCTTTCTTGGTTTTTCAATCTGTAGGACAAAAATTGCAGATTGCTGAGCCCAGAATGCGGCCTGTAACAAGTAAAACATTTTGAAATAGTACTCATTCGTGTAGTCAGGGTATGTTCTGTACATGGCATCTGTTTTGAAGAACCACAAGTCAGAATGATACATAATGTACAGACCAAAGGGCCCAGATAGGGAGTAGTAGACAGCAGCGTAGGCCTGCTCCATAAATCTCTTTGCCTTTGAAGTCTTCTTCAAGCCAGCAATCTTGGCCAATGGCTTGATCATCACTTGCATAACAAACTCTCTAAAGAATGTAAAGAAAATCATGTAATAACACACAAATGAGAGATCCTTGATACCCTTCCCGTACTGATCAGTGTCGCCAACCTGGTACGAGATGGAAACAAACTGGTGCAACGGGTTAGAAGGAGTGTAATTGCCCGAGAGCAGGTACGACCCAAACACAACGGCGGTTAGCACAGCTGGTGTCAGCCATGTGTGTCTATAGCTAAGCTCCTTGTATGCAGTACATATCTTGCCAGCTATTTCAGAGTCTGTCTTGGACACCTTGGAGAGGTCAGAGATTCTTGAGCTGGATGCAGCCCTTGAATACTTTGATTCAGAGATAGTCGAAAAACTGGGGACCCTGGTATCACCCAGGTCCAGATCTCCAATAGATGACGTTCTTCTAGATCTCGTTTTCGTCATCTATATCCCCGACTGGCTGGCCTGTGAGAAATTGATAGAGAAGTTTCGGGCGGTAAATGTTGATGTTTGTTCTGAGAGAAAAGTAGAAGGGAAAAAATAGGGGAGCACGACGCCAGTGTACTCCGGGTAACAACACCTGATCTGGGTTGTTATACAAACCCAACTCAACTTTGCCCTTCTACCAAACACAACACAACTCTACACTACACAGCAGCAGTATAAGCGCTTTGTTTAAATACCAATGTCAGATATCTCGTCCACCCTCAGACGTGCTGTCACTAAGGCAACTGATGGATCACTTCTCCAAGACAATTGGGAGTACATTCTTGCTGTGTGTGACCTTGTTGTTGAGGAGCCGGAGAATGGGGCCAAAGACGTGATTCTCCTTATTTCAGAACGACTGCAGTTGAGAGATGCAAACGTTCAGCTGAGAACACTGTCATTGCTTACGTCTGTTGCTGAAAATTGTGGATCCCGTGTCAAGCAAGAGATTGCCACCAAACACTTTGCTGGAATTCTCTTGAGCAAGTTGAGGGATGCCCATGTTCACTCTGACATCAAGGTGAAGGTTGTTCAGGTCATCACCCAGCTGTCGCAATCTTTTTCCTCAGATCCGTCATTGAAGCCAATCCAAACTGCGTACGCTGAGATTAAGAGTGATTTTTCCCAGTATTTTCCGCCTGACAAGCCTCAGAAGCAGGCAATGTCCAACAGCGGAAGACAGCAAGAGGAAGATGACTTGAAGGCTGCAATTGCCCTTTCCTTACAGGATTCCACTCCTTCCCAGTTTATTCAATCACAACCACAGCCTCAACCACAGCTACAGCCTCAGGATCAGACAGAGTCATCGCCACAGCCACAACCACAACCACAATCATTTTCAAGAGTACGTGCCTTGTATGACTCATTTAGTGAAGACCCTGCTGACCTCAAGTTCCGCAAGGGTGATATAATCACTGTGATTGAGCGCGTTTACAAAGACTGGGGTAAAGGCTCCCTGCGCGGTGTTGTTGGTTTGTTCCCTTTCAACTACGTCACCCCATTGTATGATCCGACTCCTCAAGAACTTGCCAAAGAGGCTGAAACAGAAGCACAGATTCTGGCCAAATCGAGACAGGTGGAAAAGCTGCTTGCCTTATTGACCAGTGTGAAGTCTTCTGAAGAAGGTTTCAGGTTGACCAACAGTGATGAATTCAGACAGCTGTATCAAGACATTGCATTGATCAAGCCAGAATTGGCCACACTGATTGATAAATACAGACAAAGGAAGGATGACCTACTAGACTTGCATAAGAAGGTCAAAGACGCTTCCATGGTTTACGAAGATCTCACTGATCCAATGAAGTACCAATATCAACAACCATATTACCCACAAGCCCAAACTCAAGCTCCACAGAGTACTAATGTTCCGCTCGCCTCCCAGCAACAGTACCAGCAAACACAAACACAACTACAACCACATCAATATCAACAACAGAGCAGCCCCCCACCACCACCACCAGTCCAACAAGTCCAACGCCAACACCCTACATTCGATCAAAGACACATTTCAACCCACAAACTTGAACCACAAGGTGCTTTCCAACAGCGTGCAACTGGAGCCCCTCCCCCAATTCCTCAGACGATATCGTACCCGACTCAGCAACAATCGAATGGCTCTCAGGCCCCACCATACCCTCAGTATTAAACATATGTATATTGTATACACACTTTCGCGAAATCGAGCCTCTAGTTTTTTAAATATTTTGATCACACCAACCAAATTCGACCCACCCACCAACCACACAGCGGTCAACAAAATCAATTCGTCATGGCTAACCTGGACCAGATCATCACTTCCATAATTGAAGATACCCCGGTAGCAGAAGTGAGTTCTCATTTATTGTCATTTCACTCTTCACGAGGTTGCATTCAAGAACATTACACTAACACGAGGGTGTTTAGATAACAGGGGCCATTGATGGTATGTGTTCCTTTCTCTTTAATGACTTAGCAGTATCCAGTTATCAGTATCCAATACTAACTTGTTGGTAGATTTGAAAGCCATTGTCGATAATAACATTAGTTCAGAACTTGATGACGCTCTTGCGAAGTACAATGTCGAGAACTTGGTGTCTGTCGAGTTGTTTGAAGGTCTAGAGATCATCTTGTCGAAGTACAACCAAGAATCCCCAGATACTTTCGTTGACCTCGTCAACGGTGTTCGTGTTACCGTAGACCATGTTAACCGTTCTGCAGTAGATGTGCAAGACGTTGAGAAAGACGAGGAATTGAGTCCCATCTACAACGAACTGCTGGAGTATGTGAACAACAAGTATCCTAACGTGGTGAAGTTCGGCGTGTTTAAACATGATGGCTGTCACAAGATTGTGATTGTTGGAGAGAAGAACAGTCCTCCAAACTTTTGGAACGGCCGGTGGGTTAGTGAGTACTCGTTCGATGGTGCCCAGTTGAGAGGAGAGGTCAAGATTGACATCCACTACTACGAGGATGGTAATGTCAGACTACAGAGCTCGGAGAAGATTGACTCTACTCCAGCAACTATCGCCACTCTATCGGCTGAGATTGACAAGGTTGAGAATGCTCTACAACGGAAACTCAACAAATCATTCCAGGGGCTAAACGACACCAAATTCAAGCACCTTAGAAGACAGCTTCCAATCACAAGGTCCAAGATGAACTGGGGGAAGGCCATTGGCAACTATAGATTGGGTAAAGACATCGCTAACTGAAAGTTCACCTCTCTATGTATATGTGTGCTGTGCTGCGCACATTCAGAATACCTTTACCAGTGTGTAGATTAAAAAGAAGAGGAGTAATGCAATGCCAACGTATCTAGTAATAGAGTTCCCACTCTGCATAGACCTCGTTAAATTTGCAGATGTGTTCTTGATGTTCTGAAACAGAGTAGACATGTTGTCTTGAATGCTGTCAATCAATGTGCTGTCCTGTTGTGCAATGCTTTGCGTCTCCTGGTTGATGGCACGAAATGTGGAGAGCTTGTTGGCCAGTTCATTGAAGCGGTTGTTATTCTCCGGTTCACGTTAGTACTTATCATTGGCCCAGCGTTATGTCGTCTTCACTCACCTCTTGTTCTACCTGGTTATATCTGGACATTTGATTTCCTGGCTGCTTTCCTTTGTTGTTGTTGTTGTTGTTGTTATCAACTATTTTGTTTTTCTGGTGAAAATTAAGAGCCACTATATATACACAACGAAAGGGAGTATCGGAGCTACGCTTATATGCCTATGCTGTGATCATTTATATATTTATCCAGAAATTGTTCTATAAACTGTTAGTTATTCTCTCATTCATAGCACGCATAAAAACAGTATGGAGGGGGATCATCAACTGGTATAAAGCTCAGAGTAGATCTTGGTGTAAACTTTTTGAATCTTCACAATAATCAGTAAAGGCGAAGTACTTTCATCCCGATAATACCAGTTGGCTGATGACGTTTTATTGTCTGCCCCCTCCTTCCATTCTTACTATACTAATTAAAAAAGGCAAAAGACATACTCTTGTTCTATTTCACTGGATGGGGACCTGCTCAGCTGGGTTAGTTTAATTGAAACATCGCTTGGAACTGATTGACCAAAGTTCACGGGAGGGAAAACACATTCTTCAGCAAGACTAATCAATTTGAAGTCACATATAATATAAAGCCTTCCTGCGGGGCCGGCGAGCCCCAGGTCATTATAGATTCGAACGCAAATTATATCATCATTGAATGCGCATCATGAACACTTCACTCAATCAGGTAGATAGGCACTTACTCTTTGCCAAAGAACCATCCCACAGTAGTGGGAACACCGTAGTGCAAACAATTGAGGAGAGTCACCAGTGACACCTTGTGTGTGTGTGTTTTCAGTAATTGGTTGGAAGAGAGAAAAGGTTTTTCTTCTTTTTATAACAAATAGTAAAAGTTTTATGTGGTAGAATGGTCGAGGGCTTGAAAACAGATACATGCATCAGGTGATCATTATAGGGCAGCACGGTCCTTTTTGCCTAGAGGAAGGTGGTGTCTGGTTGTTTCTTAGATATACCACCCATACACCTCGTATTAATTGGTTTTTTGTTTTTTTTTCCTTTTTTTTCCCAACCAGCCGCCCACTGCCGCGACCTTTGATACAAAAATTTTACAGCAGTCACAAATCGCGAAAGTTGTGCTTCCTGGAAAATCTCAAAAAAGTAGAATACAATTTTCACAACAAAAAAAGCGGTTCAAAGGTCGAGTTATCACATCAACTATAGCATTAATATCAAAGATGTCTACTGAAACTTCTGTTAAAGCTTCCAACTGGAGATTGGTCGAAGTTGGCCGTGTTGTTTTGATCAACAAGGGTTCTTCCCAAGGTAAATTGGCCACCATTGTTGAGATCATTGACCACAAGAGAGTATGTTTTCACTCAAACCACCACACACACTCACATACGAAGGATGATCAGGGGGCTGCCGCTGCACAAACCACACTCCCAAGAAAGAATACACTTAGCAACAGCATAATGATCATATACAAGTTACACACACATTCGTACCATGAAGATACTCTTCAGAAGTATCTTCACGATGTTTTTAACGAGAGCACCAAGGCAAACACCAAGAACCACAGTTTAAACTACAGGTGAATACTGATCTAAGAGAGTTCTCACATACTGCAACGCATTTGATTTCCACACACGCATGCATAGAATATTACTCACCCATACCTTTCTTTCCTTTATCATCATCATCATCATGCCCCTTCATCACCTTCGAACAAGAGCGACAAACAAAAACAATTACAGATTACTAACAACCATACAGGCTTTGATTGACGGTCCATCCACCGGTGTTCCAAGACAATCCATCTCCTTGGCTCACGTTGTCTTGACTCCATTGACCTTTTCCCTACCAAGAGGTGCCAGAACTGCTGTCGTCCAAAAGAAGTTCGAGGCTGCTGAGATCTCCACCAAGTGGGCTGCTTCATCCTGGGCTAAGAAGATTGCTCAAAGAGAGAGAAGAAGAGCTTTGACTGACTTCGAGAGATTCCAAGTTGTGGTTTTGAGAAAGCAAAAGAGATTCGCTGTTAAGAAGGCTTTGGCTAAGGCTTAAGTTAGCTAAATATAATGATCATCTACAATAAAAGGTTTTGAAAATTAGCTGACTGTCCATTTATATTAATATCTTAGCTTGTGTATAATATCTCTTTGTTTTAAAAAAAATAAAATATCCTTGGTTTAATCCTATGTAGTGCAGTGCAGTCAGCTCTTTAGCCTATGTACCATTGCATGCAATATAATATATATTCATCATCAACGGGCATTAGTGTATTATACAAACGACTCTCGAGAATTCCAGGTTATACCTGTTGTTGTCCGCCCATGAGAGCACTTTGTAGAAACTGGATTAGCAGGTTCGGATCTTGTCTGGTCTGTGGGAACTTGTCAAAGATCCCATTAACCAGACCCAGTTCTGAAGGACTCAGTGTAGTTAGAAACTCAAATCCAGGAGCAGCAGTATTCGTATTCGTGTTCGTATTCATAACCGGGTCTGTCGTTTTTGTGGAGGTGTAGTCGGATGTGCGTGGTGGTGAACTTGAAGATGCATTATTGGATGTGCCCACATTACTGGTTCTCTTCAAGTCTTTCAGGAACTCCTGCTTGACAACATAGATCAGGAATATCCTTTTGTTTGAATCAAATTTTGGTAGCTGCTGCTGGTCAAAGGACTTCTGAAGGAACTTGGGAGGGGACTTCTCCACAGTGAAGAGGTAGACGTCCTTGATGAAAGACCTCTTGTTCGGTATAACTCCAAACTTCTTTCTGGACTCAAAATACTCAAACAACTTGCCAAAGTTCTTGTCGTGTGAATCAGCTGCCTTCAACTCTAACAGCACCAACTTTCTTGAACCGGATACCTTGTCAATGTATTGGCCTGCTTTGCCTGCGTCAATTCTACCCTCAATCGTCAAGGGTAAATTTGGATTCAACAAATGCTCTGAGCAGATGTTAAACTCAGCGTCTGTCAAAGTCTTTGCAACGTAGCTCAAGGAGCTTTCAAAATTGGTAACACCAGTAAAAATGATTTGTCCTTCCCAGGAACACTTCAACTCATCATTAACACTCGTGGTAGGATCATAGTCATCGCTATTTGTACTGGCTTCCTCTACCTTCTTAGTAGTATTTCCACCCAAAATTGCAGCCAGCTCTTCGTCCTCCTGTTTGTCATCAAGGAGAATCTTCTCAGCCACCTCGTTGTTGACTGTGTCATCATTGTTCTCTTCATCATCATAATCATCATCACTGTCGTTGTTGTTATTACTATTATTGTTATTGGTGCGGTTGTGGTTGTGGCCCGTGCTGGCGGTAGAATAGATCGAATGTTTAGGCTCGTTTTGAACGATATTCTCAGCTTTGCTGAATCTCTTTTCATCCTTGTCAACATTTACACCTAGACTAAAGTCGAATTGAGGATTGTTAGACACTTCCTCCTTTTCCAGGACAATATCACCTTTGTGGGTTCTTCTAATGTTCGAAACCTTAGCTTTCTCCAAGGTGGCCAGTGTGGCAGCTTCCTTAATGGCCTCCTCCTTCTCCTTTCTCAGATCAGGATTCAGCAGCTCGTTGACAGGCATTCTCACCAACTTGTAGAATGAAATACCCTTGTTGAGAATGGACTTCCTCAACTTCAAATTCTTGACATCCTTCACATTGACAAAGATTCTTGTCGAGGATTCCTTGTAATCTTTACCAACCTTCCCAGTCTCCTCATCGTGGTAACATTCAAATAATTCATGTTCCAACTCTTCAGCCCACTCTTGTGACACAGCTTCTGAAGAACCAGACTCCTCATTAGCGATCTGCTTACTACCTGACAGTAGACTGTTGAACATACCAGCAAACCTCTTAGTAACAGCATCCCTTGCCTGTTTCACAATGCCATCACTACCCACCGCTCTCGTCCCAACTTTAGTGATTGGGCGACTCACTCTGGATGTAGCATGCTTCTTCTCCTCCTCCTCTGCCAATGCTGGGGAGCTAAGCTTTCTGATCTTTCTCTTTGGAGCAGTAGAACTCCTCAAGTCAGAACGATCTTCCTCGTTGTCTGTAAACTCATCGTCATCATCGTCCTCTTCTTCTTCTTCTCCGGCAAGATCCCTGCTGCCAGTCGCTCTAAAGTCCTCGTCATCGTCACCATCATCATATCCATCCTTCTCCTGCGCACGGGCACAGGCACTGGCACGATCAGCCTTTGATCCCAGCACCTTCGCTCTAGCAATGATGTAAGGTTCAGGGTCGATTTCGAACTTGAGAGTCTTATAGTAGGGTTTAAAAGGATCACAGATATTACAGGTATAATCTTCAGGAGGAGAGTCAGGGTGTTGTAGTAAGCATTCATTATGTTGCCAGGACAAACACTCAATACATTGGATCATATCACGCGAGTCTTCATCGGAGTCATAGTTCTCGTCCGTAGTTCCACACAGCGTACAAAGCACACTCTCAGGTTCAATCGTGTACGAACTTAGATCTTCCTCCTTCCTCAACTGCTCACGATACTCCAATTGTTCACGTTCCAACCGGGAATTTCTGCCCTTATTGGCCCTAGAAGAGCGACGTGGGGCTTCCATAGGTTGATTATATCGCAACTTTAACTGTACACCGCCGTTCCAGTGTGTTTTAAATCAACAACTTATTGCCGCCCGCCAGCGTTTTTTTTCCTTCTTACCACAAAAACAAAAAAACAGCTGCCGTCACACCAAAGCCCAATTCCGACCGAAATAAATTCTTCATTCTCGGATTTCGGCACAAATGCCGACGAGTTGGCTTAAAACAGAAATATTCCCAATCTGTAGTTTTTCTACTCCCCCTATATTTTTTTTTGTTTTTTTTTTCGGGTTGCTTTTTGCTTTTGTCTCTGTTTCTCTCTGTCTGTTTTTTTTTTGTTCTCTTATATAGGCAGAAAAATCATCTCAATCACAAGAAAGATCCAGTTTCTTTAATATATATTCTTCCCTCCTCATAAATCCCATTCGTTCCATCCATCCAACCGCTCAACCACTCAACCAGCGCGTGTTGCTCACCCCACACCTCCCCATACTACTACTATAGCATTTTGAACGCATCGTTCACACCCACATACAGAGAAACCATTACACGGCGGGTGTTTGTATTCCCTTTATCAGCAGATAAGAAAGGATCATCAATTACCACCACCGCTAGCACCCATAACCACAGCTTTCTGTCGTTATTATAGAACATATATACAGTATGGTTCATAAAGTTGTGAAGACAGTACAGAACTTCTTTCTTGAGGAGAGACCTGTTGGGTCAACCCTGGGAGACCTAACATTTGATTTGAACCCAAGTACCAATCTCCACAAGCTGAGAAATCACAAGTTTACGACTTTTGAAGTGGTGCACTTCTCTGTCTGCACATTTTTTATCACATTTGCCTTTCTCATCAACCCAGCCCATGCTTTAATCAAATTCTCCATTCTTGCATTGTTTATATTGTCCTTGCTGGTGCCCTTGACCTCACAGTTTTTGCTCAATGGGCTGCCTGTGCTCACCTGGGTGTTCTTTTTCTTCACGTCAACCAATATCCCAAAGGATTACAGACCGCCAATCTCTGTCAAGATTTTGCCTGGTATGGAGACCATTCTGTATGGTGATAACTTGTCTGAGTTGACTGCCAACGCCACCAATGCCTTCCTGGATATCATGGCTTGGTTGCCATATGGTCTCGTGCACTTTTCATTCCCCTTTATCGTCGCAGGTCTCTTGTTTTTGTTTGGACCACCAACTTGCTTGAGATCTTTTGGTTTGGCATTCGGTTACATGAACTTGACTGGTGTTGTGATTCAGTTGATGTTCCCAGCTGCTCCACCTTGGTACAAAATCCTGCACGGATTGGATCCTGCGAACTATGGAATGCTGGGCTCCCCCGGTGGTTTGGCGCGTATTGATGAGTTGTTGCATATTGACCTCTACACTACCAACTTTTCCAAAAACTCACCGGTGGTGTTTGGCGCTTTCCCATCCTTGCACAGTGGCTCTGCCACTATGGACGCCTTGTTTCTAATGTACTTGTTTCCA
The DNA here is from genome assembly GCA_003706665.2 of Barnettozyma hawaiiensis. Taxonomy (NCBI): domain Eukaryota; kingdom Fungi; phylum Ascomycota; class Saccharomycetes; order Phaffomycetales; family Phaffomycetaceae; genus Barnettozyma; species Barnettozyma hawaiiensis. The sequence goes on along the minus strand of PPLY02000010.1, from coordinate 177,203 downwards.
AAGCTGACCCCAGTGTGGCTCGGATATGTTTTATGGCTATGGTGGAGCACAATGTACTTGACTCACCATTACTTTGTCGACGTGATTGTGGGCTCTTCCCTTTCCATGGTTGTTTTCTTTATTGTTAAGTACACCAAGCTTCCTGTGGCGAACCCTACCTATAAGACAAGATGGTCCTACTCGAAGCTGGATTACTTTGATGTGGCTAAGAACGATCCAATCTCAGTTTATGAGGATATCGAGGCTCCTTCGTTCCAACTGGATAATTTGACTGGCCTATCTGTTGGCAGACCAACAAGCAGCAGAAGTGTTATCCAAACTAACTCTAGACAGAGATCTACAGCAAATCTAGCAGCATCTTTTGCCACAGTCACAGCAGCAGATGATTCAGACTCATCTCCTGAACTTTCTGTCTTTGATGAGCCAAGATCCGCCTCTAGATCTTCCAACACTTCTATTGAGAGCCAGTATGATATTGGTACTTCACCATTGAACGATGGTTCAGCCGAAGTAGCCGAAGCAGCCGACTCCTCTACTTCATTTTCCAAGCATGACTAGATTCCTATGGCTTTTCCATGTTGATACCCCCCCCCCTCTTCCTCTTATGTTTTTTGTTTGCTCAATCAATAGCAGACTCCTTATGCTGTCAAAGAGCAGCACACTGATATTAATGACTAATAGTAATAATAATAATAATACACGATATAGCTTCAAGATTATTGGGTTATTGGGTAAGTTTTTGTCAGCACTTAACTTTTGTATTCGATCTATATACTCTCCGTCTTCCTCTTCCTCTTTTCCAGGGTCCTGATGCTCCTGATGCTCCTCTTTAAACGGGGCTTATTGGCAACAGATGATGCAACAGATGTTTGGAAAAAAAAATCCCGGTCCGGGTTCCCCCGGTCCCGGCACGAAGGAAAAAGAACTGCTGTCATGCAAAATACAGCAGTCAAAAACAATAATAACCCCCAATGGCACAAGCTGCGCAAGATTATAAGAACAAGAGCAATGGGTCTTTTCTGTGCAATGAAATGATCAGTTTGAATATTCCAAGTGTTGATGGCTCCTAAAGATATTCAACAACAACAACAACAGCAACAGCAACTAGACATTTCAACTTTCACCCGAAATGAACCTAGTCTGGATATCAGTATTGAGAATTTCCAGGAAGCAGAGCGATTAGTCGCAAGAAGGAGGTTTGGAGGTAGTGGTGGTCGTGGACGTGGACGTACGCCTGGTGGGTCGTCTGGCTCAAGCTCCCACTCCAACACTGGCTCTTCCACTTCTCATACCAATACCAATCCCAATTCTAATACCAATTCAGATTCAGATTCTGAGCAAAATGGATAAAGTTCTAGATCACCTTCAAACTCCAAAGGGTACAATTCAGGATCTGGATCAACCTCGTCATCAGGTGCTGCTGCCGGTGCTTCCGGTGCTTCCGGTGCCTTTCTTGCCTCTGGTCATCACAGTGGTGGCAGGGGACATACCTCCAACAACGGCACCACCACCATAGATGGCACATCAACTAATAACAACAATAACAATAGATTCATTGGGGGCCATCATTCACCTGGTTTAGGCCCCGGTGCCATTGCCGGTGTGGTTGTAAGGGCTGTTGTGGGGCTTTTCCTCCTGGGATGTCTGTGGTGGGTCATCTTGAACAGAAGGACGATGAGAGGAACAGCTCACATGAAGGACTCCGAATCACAGTATTATCAACAAAGCCAGAGTGTGAATTCTGTTGTTCCAATGACTCAAGGGTTCCAACCAACAGCACTGGCGTTCCCTCCCCCTGTGTACCACAACTCGATGCCACCATCATATGGGAGGTAGAGCATAGTCACATCAAACGTAGATTACAATTGTTCACCCTTGAACGCAAAATAAATACATTCTATTAGAAGCGTACATCCTGAATTCGTACTACCCCAGCAAATGAGTGAAATAATGAGAGTATATATATATATATATTACATGTAGGTGTATATTTCACAGTTTTCTATAAACTGAGCGACACAACCACCAGCCATGAGCTCAGAAGGCGACAGTTTGAAACTGAAGGGGGTCTTGGTGTTTGGGCTGCTTCTTTTCGGACTAGCAGCCATCTCTTTAATTGCAATACTGGTGTGCACCGCGCATCATCACCACCAACAGCAGCGCAAAACTGCACAACAACAAGCAATGCAGACTCCACCAATGGATACCTTGGAACCGCTGCAAATGCCCAAAGATTATCCACCTTCAACCGTGATCAGCGGGAACAGAATTGTGGAGCCAGAAGGAGCCATCGAGGTGATGGATCAACCACCTGGCTACTATTATTAGTTCAAATGTCTTTATATCAATGCTGTCTAGCCAGATGTAACACTGTAAAGTGTCTGCTATCGTATCTATCACTGTACTGATTAGAAAACAGAGTGGTGTATCTCTATACCAAGCACCTCTCCAAACAACCGTCATCACGACAGTAAACCTCTCTCTCTCTCTCTCTTGGAGTCATTCCAACCAAAAAACTGTGCTTCTCCCACCACATGTGAACTTCAGTCTTCTCCGTCTCCTCTTTAATCTCCTCTTCGGTCCCCTCTTCTGTCTCCTCAGGTGCTGATTGTGCTTCTGAATGTGTCCAGGGGGGTGAACAACAACAAAAAAAAAAAAAAACACGCCAACAAAAACAAAAAACAAAAGCCTCCATTGTTTGACTCTCTCTGCCTTTTTGTCCTTCTTGCTTTCAAGACAGTGAAAAATGACTCTGCCGCGGTTCAACTACCACAGGCTCACCCAGCAGGCGGACCATGTCATCCACAAGCTGCCTCTGCCCACCCAGAAGCTGAGGTCGCTCTTCCTGCTGCTTCTATTGGGTATTCTTGCATTGCAACTCATCCTCCTCGCCTCACCCAGAGACGCGTCTGACTGTGCGAAAACAGGGTTGTCGAATGGTGGCGATGGTGGTGGTGGTGGGAAGGTTGTTATTGTGGACAAGGATGCCACGATGTCGACTCACTACAAGTATGTTCTTAAGAAGTATAGTGAGTCCTTTGCCTCTTTCCCGTTTGACAAGAGGTGCCAGGTATACTTCAACGAGCTATACCTGCGCAACCACGACTGGGAGGTGTTTGACCCGCAGGTAGACGCTAATGACGACTACCAGAAGGCTGCTTTTGACCACAAGGGATACATCAACAACAGAATCAACGATTATAAGAAGGAAAATGACAATGAAGAGCCCTCTGATGGTAAAAAGGCAGAGTTTGAGTTGGATTATCAAAAAATGGCTGCAAAGACTCTGGGAACTGAAAACTCCATGATTGATGCAGTGACACATTTGAGAGTGTTTGGTCAGTGCTTCCTTAACGATCACAAGAAGTCATCGTCATCGTCCAGCTCCAATGTTGGTGGGGGTTGGTTCGGTAGCTCTGACAGCGGCGAGTTGGATTCCCTCACACATGACGACGGTATAGGTCTATGCCATGATATTGAGGAGAGAGTGTTTCCCTGGTTGAGCAAGGAATTGCCACTCTTCGTTCGCTGGGATGGTGAAAAGGTTTATGGGATTCCCAAAATGTCAAAGTACATCACCGACAATGGCTACGATGAGAAGGACTTTACGCCACAGCGTCCAAAGGAGAAACCTATAGAGGATGAAATATTCTCCTTCGATGGCCTGTACGACACAGATCCCGTTGTCGACGAGATCAATGCCAAACTTCTGGCGAAGCGATCATCATCCAATGGTGGTGAGAACTGCTTCCTGAACACCTGGAGAAAGGCATTGAATGGCAAGGGCCTTGTTTTGTCCGTCGCGGACAAGTATGAGCAGGACATCACGGGACTCTTGAGGGTCTTGAGGGGTTTGAACAACAAACTTCCAATTCAGTTTGTTCATAAGGGTGACTTGAGCGAGGAAGTTCAAGAGAGAATCGTCAAGGCTGCCAGGGACGACGAGTTTCAGGTCCCGCTACACCTGTATGAAAAAGTACAGGAGCATGTCCCTCACAACTTCCCCAAACAAGAGGTTTGGTTTGTCAATGCAAAGAGATGCATCAGAAAGGACTACCGTGGTCACTTCAACGGGTTTGCCAACAAGTTAATTGCTTACCTATTCAACTCCTTTGACGACACCATCCTCATGGACACTGATTCTGTGCCACTAGTGAAGCCAATGACGTTCTTCAAGAGCGGACCGTATCAAAGAACCGATACGATCTTCTTCAAAGACAGATTCAACAATGAAAAAGTTGACAAACATGACTCTGAGTACTTTAGAAGGTTGATGCCAACCGCAGTGGACGAGTCGCTCTTTGGTATTCCAGCAGTGACGAACCTAACTCTGAACAACAGATATATTCGGAGACAGTATAGACACGTGATGGAGGCAGGGATCGTTGGGATCAAGCGATCCACCCACTTCACAGGCATGCTGACCTCTCTCCAGCTAAATTTCTGGAACGCGGCTGCGTACTCGCGTGTATGGGGTGACAAGGAGCTGTTTTGGCTGGGACAGTCCATCGCTGGTAACGAGAACTACGAGTTCAACAAACATGACTCTGTCGCTGTCGGAGAGTTGACGCCAATGGAGCAGCGTCCAAGGCATACCATTTCACACGAGTTGTGCTCTACGCACCCTGGCCATCTGAGCGGCGACGACAACTACACGTTATGGTGGGTCAACTCTGGTATGAAGACGTGCAAGGTGGACAAAACTTGGGAATCTGACTGGGACCAAGAACGGTTGAGAAAGATGTTCAAGAACGTGGAGGAGTTGGAGCACTATCTCAAGAGCCCGTTCCACATCACTGCAGTCTTGCTACCTCCTGGAGGTGACCAAGAAGAGGAGAACAAGTTGCATGAGCCGGGAGTACCTTGGCAGATGACTGCCCCGTGTAGCGGATACATGTGGTGTGCATACGATATCCTTGGTGCGTCCCTTGAGTCAGAGAATCGTGGATCATACATTGAGTATGATGAGCTAACGACGTTGACAAACGATTACATTTCGAGACTATGGACAAATACAGACCTTGTTGATTTGAGCAAGTATGAAGAGGCAAAGGAGAATGAGGAGTGAATGAATTCCTTGACATTATAGATATAAATATATATACTGCTATGAATTGCATTGTTTTGATAGAATTATGAGCAATGGTACAGCCATACAGAAAGGAAACGTAGACATTGGTATATATATATATAAACCTATGAACAATGGGAGAGGGGCATGTCGTATATATCCATTTTTATATTGTCGTAACAGAGGGGGAAAAACACAATGATTGCATGATGAGCTATATTCGCATTCGCTCTACTGTGGCATATCCTGTGGATCTGGGTTGGAGACCCAGTGCTCACCAAAGTATGGAATCTTTTGGTAGAAAGTGCTCTGGAAGATTGGGACACCCTCAGTGAAGGTCAACCCAGCTGCGCCAATTGCACCACCCCACAAAGCCAAGTTTGGGAAGTACGAACGCAAGTTTGACAAGTTGATTCTCCCGGCATGTGGAACAGCCTTGGTGATTGGCTTGGTGATGTATGAAACCATTTTATCTGTCTGTTTGTTTGTTTGTTTGTTTGTGAGATGGAAGAGTGTGTGTGTGTGGTGTTTTTTTTTTCCTTGTCTCTTTTCTCGATTTGAAAATCGCGGCCAACGATTGGCTAGAAGTCACGTGAGATAATTTAACCACTATATGAACTACTTGCTTACCAGTTGCAGTATACCTCGCTATGTTTGATTTGATCTATGATATTGCTGGCAAGTGGCCAGTTTGGTTTAGTCAGATATGATGTCCAGCACCTTTGAATCGAACAAGAACTCAAATCCAACATGATGTACCGCAGCGGGCAGCAACTTCTTCGTGTCATCAGCCTCATCGGCACCACCACCACCCTCCTGGTGGGTACCGATATCATCCACCCAGACAATGTCAAGGTACTTCAGGATCTTTAGACAAATTGTCGAGTGGACCTGGTTGGCCATCTCGGTGATGCTTTTGCTGAAATACTTCTTCTGTGGGACTGTCGATGCAGCACTGGCACCGATGAACAATGTCCATATGGAAGAGATGCAGCCGGTCGGGTCACATTCTTTCGCCATAGTTTCCTCTTCAATGATATGGTTTACGGTGTCCTGGAGTGATTCAATCGTTGTTTTTTGGTAGTAGCATAACTTCTTCAGTATTATGAGGTCTGCATACAGGACAGTTTTGGAGTAGTGAACGTTAGACTTCTCGCTTGGTTTTAAGTTGGGGTTGTTGATAAGGATCTCAGTGAGCCTCTTGATCTCATCTGTTGTCTGCACCAACAGACTAAAGTATGAGACCAGGTCTTCTTCAGATGAAGGTGTTTTCAAGAATCTACAGATCCAGGAGCATTTTGCTGCAATCATCTGGGCCTTTAGCCCAACACCCAGGACAGGATGGTTCAGCCACGGATCTGTATCTAGTGGTGCTGAGTCCTCTGTGTAGTATAATGGGTGCCGAAGGAGTGAGTAGAATCTCTCAAAGAATTGGAAAGGGGAAGGTACAGAGTCTGCAAGCTTGGAGAAGCGGCAGAGCATAATGTTCAAAGGGTAATGCAGGATAAAATGATCAGCTAGTAGTCGGTCCAGTGGGGTAGTGTTGTATCTCAGCCCTGGGTTGTGGTACAAAGGCAATGCATTCTTCAAGAATCTCTTCTTGATGATGGCATACGACGATGAAAAGTGCGCTGCACAGAGTGTAATGTTGAAACCCAAGTTCTTATCACGGAGACAAAGGGTCTGTAAAAGCTGGACACTGACAAAGACATGATCGCCAAACCCAGACCGAGGGTGTTCAAGCTCCTTGATAAGCAGACTGACGACGTAGTTGTACCTTCTGGTTGCCTCTTCTTTGAAAGAGTCATTGTGGTATGTGAGGAGCGATGCACCACAAGCGAGTGCGACTTCCCTCACAATGTAGTTTGTCTTGACAAATGGAACCAATAATGCAGAAGGAGAAATCATTGGGTTGCAATGGGAGTATGAGATGGACTTGATCATGATGTTGAGGAACGCATCGTAGCAAATAAGGTCCATTTCTGACATTTCCACCCCAGGTATTTTCAGCTCGGGTCTATCCTTGAGAGATGGTTCCATAGCCTGCCGTTGATTCTGCTGTTGCTGTTGCTGTTGCTGTTGCTGTTGCTGTTGCTGTTGCTGCATCTGCATCTGCATCTGTGGGTGTTCTTGATGATGATGCTGATGCTGTGGACCTTGATGTTTCATGACTTGAGACGAGGAAGATTTATCAATCTCGTTGAAGATGGTTATATTCTGCTGCTGTATGTCCAAGAACTGATCCAGAATGAAGCCACTATGAAAATCAAAGTTGAAATCAGATGAGAAGTCAACTGATCCACAATCAGGAGTGCTGCTGGGTTCATTGAGAGGAGGCAGTTGCCGATCATTCTGGGGATGGGTAGTAGCTCCACCAGTCATAGTCTCACTCTCACTCTTAGTCCCTGTACTAAACATAGGAGAGGTAGTAGACACAGCAGCAACGTCACTCTTGACTCTCTGCTTCTGTTTGCCATTCCTGATCTCAATATGCTGTGGCCACGAACAGTCGAGTGAGTTGCGGACACATGCTCGACACACGGGCTTCTCCTCGTCACACTTTTTCTTCCTTCTTTTACAAGAGAAACAACCATCTTTTGTCTTGCTAACCTTCTGTTTGATTAGTGATGATGATGATGATGATGATGATGAGGTGGTGGAGTTGGTACTGGTACTGTTGACAGTCTTGCTGCTGTGTCGCCTGCGAACAGTGGTAGGGGGACCTTTCAGGTCCAGCACCCTCTGGTACTCATGGTAGGTTGGATCGTCAGCTGGATATCGCAGAGACATGACTAAATCAAACAGTCCACCCCACAGTAACACTTCTTCACAGTTGACCAAGACGGGACGATTCTTTTCAGTTCTCTGTTTTTTTTTGTTTTTTTTTTCCTTCTGGCGGTAAGCGGGGTGGTGGGGAAACAGAGAGCCCCGCAGTGGGGAAAAAAAATCTGACACAAAACAAAACAAAACAAAACAAAACAAACAAACAATGAGAGAAAAAGAATGGAATGAAAATGATGTTGGGTGGTCTGGAAATCTGGCCACTTTGAAAGCATCTGGATCCTTGTCCCCATGTATCCAGTTTAGGGTGGCGAGATCAGGAGTGAGAACTCCAAGCGGTTGGCTCCGTTTCATGAGAGATTGTACTATTCAAAAGAAGAGTGATCCAGAATAGATGATTGATATGATATTTCCAATCACGGGTCTTGTTTCCAACAAATTGGTGTTTTAATTGAGATCATCCCATCCAATTGAAGATATTGCGCCTGTCATTCGCACATACATACATACACACACACACAGAGAGAGAAAGAGATACAAAAGAAGTTTCAATATTTCCAGGGAATGGCCATCATCAGCTGATAATCAAGGACTTTTGCACTACGCCATCCGACCAGAATCAGCTGATAGATTAACCAACCAAACCAAAAACCATGCAATGCAATGGAACTTCCCGAGAAGGCTCTGGCTGGAATACTATCAGCAGTCTTTGTGTATGCTCATATTCCCAGCTGGATGGATGTTCTTCACTATCTGACCAATCAGCGTCAAGAATGGTGCGCCCCATCTTTTTTTTCTTTTTGTTATTGTGATTATATAATCACATAGTTAACACTCGCCGAAAACAGCGGTACGGGACACACCGACCGCTGGAAAGTTCCATTATCCACCCGTTTTGGCACTGATAAGAGAACAACTTTGTGGTTAGGCATTTGTGACACGATACTGGGAGTGGATGAACATGCTTTTTGATTGATTGTAAGTGCTCCAGCCCGCTGCTGGAAGTGTGTTATCGATGGGTGATAGATATGCACTGAACAGTGCTCATCTTATCAGGAGTGTTTTACTTCTCTATATAAAAGGACTCATCATCGGTCCTGGTCCTGGTCCTGGTCCAAGTCACCACTACTACCATATACTAGCTATATAATATACTCATTCATCATCAGCAGCAACAAGCCCAGACTGAAATATGAGCTACACTAATGGGGACGAAGAGAAGATCTCCTCCTATGAGATCAAGGACAAAGCCCAAGATCTAACTTCACAGTCATCATTCACCGAAATCCATGAGAAGACTGAGCCAACAACATGGTGGGGGAAAATTCTTTACAATATCTCCTTGCAAAATGACTCGGATCTTTCCTTCAGTGACCAGTTCCTGATCAACGAGGATCTGCAACCTGTTCTCGATATCAACGAAAGACCATGGAGATGGTGGAACTTTGTCTTCTTCTGGATCGCTGACTCATTCAACGTTAACACATGGCAAATCGCAGCCACTGGTGTCCAGGCCGGTCTTTCGTGGTGGGAGACATGGATTTCGGTGTGGATCGGTTACACACTTGTCGCTTTCTTCATTTATGCTACACAAAGAGTTGGTTCACATTACCACATTTCATTTCCCGTCAGTTGCAGAGCAAGTTTTGGTACCTTTGGTTCGATCTGGCCCATCTTGAACAGAGTCGTTATGGCCATCATTTGGTACTCTGTCCAGTCCTGGATTGGTGGTGAGTGTGTTCAGCTAATGCTCAAGGCCATCTTTGGTGCAGACTTGGATACTAGAATTCCAAACGGTATTGCTGGCTCAGGAACAACGACTTTCCAATTCCTTTGCTTCTTCCTGTTCTGTCTCTTCTCCTTACCCTTCATTTACACCAGACCTCAGACAATCCGTCACCTGTTCACAGTCAAGTCATATGCCTGTTCCACGGCAGGGGTCGCCTTCCTTGTCTGGACTCTTGTCAAAGCTGGTGGAATTGGTCCAGTTGTGAAGCAAAAGACCTCGTTGGAGGGATCCGATCATGCCTGGGAGTTTATCAAGTCGATGATGAACTGTCTGGCCAACTTTGCTGCATTGATCATCAACGCTCCTGATTTCTCAAGATTGGCAAAAACTCCAAACCAATCCTCCATCTCCCAGATCATTGCTGTTCCAACCTGTTTTGCCATCACGTCTTTGATTGGTATTTTGGCCTCATCTGCCTCAACCTCGATGTATGGTGAGACTTACTGGTCTCCTTTGGAACTCCTTACCCGCTATGTAGAGGAGCACTCTTCAGGTGCAAGAGCAGGTGTCTTCTTTATCTCATTAGCCTTTGCCCTAGCCCAAATCGGTACCAACATCTCTGCCAACTCCATCTCCGCTGGTACTGATGGTTCTGCCCTATTGCCCCGCTACATCAACATTCGTCGTGGTGGGTTCTTCTGTGCAGCCGTTGCCTTTGCCGTTTGCCCATGGCACTTCTTCACTACCTCTGCGAACTTCACAACCTACCTATCTGCTTACTCCGTCTTCTTATCCTCCATTGCTGGTGTCATCATTGCAGACTACACAGTCATCAGAAGAGGTTTCCTCAACGTTTACCACTTGTACACAAATGCAAGCGGCTCGAACTACTCATACAACAAGTTGGGGATCAATTGGAGAGCCTACGCTGCCTACATTTGTGGTATCTTGCCTAACGTTGTTGGTTTCGCCGGAGCCGTTGGAAGAACTGTTCCAAAAGGCGCCATCTACGTCTACAACATCTCGTACCTATCGGGTTTCTTCTCCAGTTTCCTCGTGTATTGTGTACTTGTTGCCTTTTTCCCTATTCCAGGTATGCCCGTGAAGAAGTTCTGGAAGTTTGGTGGCTGGTATGAGGATTACTTGGGCGAGTACGTTGAAAACTTTAGCTCTGAGATCAATAAAGATCACCCAGATGACTATGAGGCTGTCAAAGGTCATAGAATACCTGAGTTCTTTTAGAGAGTGTCTTGTATGTCCATGCATGTTTTTTATAGAAATTGGTTTAATGTTTTACGGCTGCTTGTAGGATACTATCGTCTTCTCCAATTCGGAAATGCCGTCGGTTGTACTTACATTACATATGTGTACTGTACTAAATTAAACTGGAAAGCTGTGGATAAAGATTGCTAATGTCAATGCACACCCAATTACTTTACAAATATCACCAATCTTTGGCTTTTTGAAACAAAGAACACCTTGAACTCACCACCTGTGAGGTTATCAGGCAGGGGAACTTCAAGATCCCTAGCAGTGTAGGTTTCATTTAAATTACGCAATACCAAAGTGTTGGTTTCCCGATTGATAGAGAGATCATAGTCCAGTGACGAGGTGTTTTGGGATACAATCTCAATCTGGAGGGTATAACCGTTAACGTTTGTTTTCTGAATCGTCGTGGTGTATTTGAGCGTCTCTTTGGACGACTGGATGGTGGCTGGATTGGTGCTGATTTCTTGAATGGATGCCGGTGGTGAGCGTAGAGGTTTGGCAGTGGTTTCTCTTATGGACATGTCCTCAATCTCCTGAATCAATGGCTTGCCATTCGATCTGGTGTTGTCGCTGTTGTGGTTTCCATTGACGTTAAATATATCCACTGGTGTATCAGCGTCCTCTCTTTGAGCCTCGATGATGGCCAGTGGGTCAGATTCAAGTCGCTCTACTTCCTTGTTAAGTCTTCCCTCCTCCAACTCACTTTTCAACACGGTCATAACTCGTACCTCTCCTTTACTGAGCATCTTTGGCGTGGCCAGGGAGTCTCTATCTAGCACGACATCCATTCTCAGCTCCACGCTCTCGAGACACCACTCGATGAGAATCTCCCTGAGTTCTTTGTCCTGCTGGACCCATCTCATTGCTTTCGGGTGCACAACACAGTCCGTGACGTACGAGAGGGCTCCTTTCTTATCAGCAGCCTCACGCAGAGTCGCTGTTGCAATGGGGATTTCCCACTGGTTCGACATGATGAGCGGGTAGACGATCTCTGGAGAAAACGGCACAGTAGGAAGTGGAACCTGGTCATCTGTGCAGATGTTGATGAAGAGTTTGGCATTAGCAATGAGCCCGCTACCGCCACTGCTACCGCCACTGCTACCGCCACTGCTGTTGCTACCAAGGAGACGACTCTTAATGACAAAAGAGGGCTTTGGGTGGAGTGTGATGAGATCTGAGGGCTGTGGCTCTGCCTGGATCATTGTTTCCTTGTTTATTTGTTGATATAGTTGGTGATGTAACTACAAACGGAAAGAAAAACAAATATTTCTTTCTCTGTTCTCTCTCTATAAAGAAAATAAAGAAAACAGAAAATGGCCTCCGAACACCAGCGACTGCTGCCTTCGGGACACGCAGGCAGCAGCTACGCGGTGGAGGAGTACGGCGGTGGTGGCGACGACAACTCGTCACTGTCCTCTTCGTACGACTCGCGCGTGAAGAGCGTGACGGCAACAGAGGAGCTGACGGCGCTGCTCTCTGCTGCTGCTCCGCTGTCCGTGACGTTCTTCCTCGAGTACCTCCTTGCCGTGAACTCCCTGTTCCTGATTGGCCACCTGGGCAACGAAGAGCTTGCGTCGGCCTCGCTGGCTGTGATGACGTTCAACATCACCGGCATGGCTGCGTTTGAAGGACTCGCCACCTGCCTTGACACCTTCAACGCACAGGCATTTGGTGCTGGAAAACTGCACAGAGTCGGGCTGTACACACAGAGATGCACGCTGATGATCTTCACAGTGTCTGTGCCGGTCATGGCGTTTTGGTGGTACTCTGCACACTCGCTGGCACTGGTTGTGCCCCAGAGGGAGCTGCTCCAGCTGACACAGACGTATCTCCGCATCCTGTGCGCTGGTTCGCCTGGTCTGATCCTCTTTGAAACTGTCAAGAGATTCCTGCAAGCCCAGGGCATCTTCCATGCCTCGACATATGTGCTGGTGATGGCACTGCCCGTCAATGTCGGGCTCAACATCGGGCTCATCAGCCTGTATGGCTTCGTTGGTGCACCAATTGCGATATCCATAACGTACTGGCTCATGGCACTGCTGCTCATTGGCTATGTCGCCTTCGTGGACGGGTCCCAATGCTGGTATGGGTTCTCGCGTAGGGCATGGAGACACTGGGGCGCGATGGCCAAGCTCGCAGTGCCCGGTTTAGTGATGATCGAGTCAGAGTATCTGTCCTTCGAGATCCTGACGGTGATGGCTTCACACTTCGGCACAGACGCCCTGGCTGCGCAGAGCATCGTTTCAAACATCGGCTCGTTGACGTACCAACTGCCGTTTGCCTGTGGCTGCGTCGTGTCGACACGCGTGGCTGTGTACGTCGGGGCAGGCAGTATCAAGAGTGCTAAAACTGCGGCGAGACTGGGGATGTTTATCGCTTTAGGGGTGGGTCTTTTCACGATGACTGTGCTGATTCTGGCAAGACGACCATTGGCATTGTTATTCTCGAACGATGAGAGTGTCTTGCAATTGGCCACGGGCTCAATACCCATCCTTGCGGTGAATCAGCTATGTGATACTTTCAACATTATCGCTGCCGGAGTGCTGAGATCTCAAGGAAGACAGAAGATCGGATCGATCCTGAACGTGCTGGCGTACTACGCTGTTGCGTTGCCAGTGGCGTACGTGTTATCCTTCACCTATGGGCTGCAGATCAGGGGCCTCTGGCTTGGATTGGGAGTCGGTATCACGCTACTGGCCATTGCCGAAGTGGCTTGTGTGTGCTGGAGTAACTGGGCTGGTATTATTGAACTGGCAAGGGAAAGAGAAGAAGAGGAGCACTGTGAGATCTATGTAGACGACAGCACGGTGGGAAGTTCAACGTCATCTTTGAGAAGTGTACTGAGTAGCTAAATAAACAAACATGTATCTAGTTATATATATATCTGTATTAGAACAAACCCTCAATCTCACCATCGTCATTCACCTCCACATTCATAAATCCACAGTGGGTTGGAAGACCTGGAATGGTTTGGATCTCAGCAGCCAGAGCGTACAAGTACCCAGCACCAATGGAGGCTCTGACATCCCTGATTGGGAAGGTAAACCCAGTTGGCACACCCTTCAAGGCAGCATCATGGGACAAAGAGTACTGAGTCTTTGCAATACAGATAGGGAGCTTGTCAAAGCCTTGCTTGGTGTACAGCTCAATCTTCTTAGCCGCCTCAGGAAGCAGCTCGACCTCACCGGCACCGTACATCTTCTTTGCAATTGCAGCAATCTTGTTCTCAACAGTGTCTTCCAAATCGTACAAAAACTTGAAATCTTTTGGAGCCTTGGAAGCAGCAATGACACCCTTGGCCAGCTCCACGGCACCTTGACCACCTTCTTCCCAATGGTTGGACACAATGGCATCGAGAGCACCAGCAGCCAATGATGCCTTCTTGATAACCTCATGCTCACGGTCAGTGTCAGAGGACATCTTGTTAATTGCAACAACAACCGGCAAGCCGTACTGCTTAGCGTTGGAAATGTGCTTGGCCAGGTTTTCACAACCCTTCTCCAAGATCTCAACGTTTTCAGTCAAGTACTCAGCAGGCAATGGGGCACCAGCCTTCACCTCAGCACCACCACCGTGCACCTTCAACGCACGCACAGTAGCCACAATCACAACAACATCTGGGATCAAGCCAGAGGAACGGGCCTTGATGTTGATGAAACGTTCACCACCCATAGTGAAGTCGAAACCAGCCTCAGTGACAACATAACCTTCCTCAGCATTGGCATTGGATGCATCAGTACCAGCCAACTTCAAGGCCATCTTGTCAGCGAGGACAGAGTTTGCACCAATGGAGATATTGGCGAATGGACCAGCGTGGATGAAAACTGGTGTACCTTCCAAAGTTTGCATCACGTTTGGCTTAATGGCATCCTTCAACAACGCAGTAAGGGCACCGGCAGCACCAATGTCCTCACAAGTGATTGGCTCGCCGCTCTTAGAGGCAGCAACGACAATAGAGCCTAGACGCTCACGCATGTCATGTAGAGAATTAGACAAGGCCAAAACAGCCATACATTCTGAAGCAACAGAGATGTCGAAACCAGTCTTGCGGATGTGACCCTTTTCTGTTGGGGCCTCACCAATAGTGATTCCTCTCAAGTGTCTATCATTACAGTCAACAACTCTTCTCCAGGTGATTGTCTCTGGGTCAATGTCCAAACGGGCAAAACGGCCAAACTCTTCTGGGGTCAAGTCATCTGGGTTTCTCTTGTCAATTCCTAGCTTCTCCAAACGTCTAACCATGGACTTGGTGAAGGTTCTGACACCCTTCTTGGCAGGAACGAGACGCTTGTATAGTGGACCATCCTTCTGGGTGGACTCGTGGAACATACGTGTGTCAATGGCGGCAGCGAGCAAGTTGTTGGCCATAGAGATGGCATGGATGTCACCAGTGACGTGCATGTTGAACTCATCCATTGGAATCACTTGAGAGTAACCACCACCAGCAGCACCACCCTTGATACCGAATGTTGGACCCATTGAAGGCTGTCTAACGTTGGCAAAGGCACGCTTGTGCAAATGGGCACCGAGGGCCTGGGCTAGACCGACAGTGGTGGTGGATTTTCCCTCACCGAGAGGGGTTGGGGTGATACCAGTCACCAAAACGTATTTACCATTCTTCTTGTTTTCGAGACGGTCCAATAGGTCGAGCTTCACCTTGGCCTTGTAGGAGCCATATGGCTCAAGCTCCTTAGGAAGGATACCAGACTCAAATGCCACTTCTGTAATGTGTTTTGGGGTCTGTTCCTTGGAAATTTGGTAGTCGGATGGGACAGGGGTCTTGAGGTTCAAAGCCAATGCATTGTTGAAGTAGTTCTCTCCCTTGGCGTTGACCTCATATGCCTTCTTGGCAGAGATGATTGTGTTGTCCAAAAGCATAGCGACAGTCATTGGACCGACACCACCTGGAACTGGGGTGATCTTGGAGACAATTGGGAGTGCAGCTTCAAAGTCAACATCACCAACCATGCGTGAACCAGACTTCTTGGTGGCATCGTCGATGAAGTTTGTACCAACGTCAATGACGACGGCACCTTCCTTGAACCAATCACCCTTGACGAATTCTGGCTGGCCGATTGCGGCAATGACAATGTCTGCGAGTTTAACGTGCTGGGAAATATCCTTGGACTTGGAGTGCAAAGTGGTGACGGTGGCATTCTTGTTTTTGAGCAATGTGGCGATTGGGGCACCAACAATCTCAGATCTACCCAGCACCACGACATGAGCGCCCTCGATTGGCACGTCAGACTGGACGAGCAACTCCAAAATTCCCTTTGGAGTGCATGGGATGAAATGTGGTTGGCCATTCTTCTTGTTGAGTTCACCGACATTGTATGGACCAAACCCATCAACGTCCTTCTCAGCAGCGACTGCAGCAGTGATTTCAGCCTCGTTCAAGTGAGGTGGCAGCGGCAATTGCACAAGGATCCCATGGATCGACGAATCCGTATTGAGGTCTTCAATCAATGAAAGCAACTCCTTCTGAGACACATTCTCGTCCAAAACCTGCACGGTACAGGCAATGTTGGCCTCAGCAGAAGCCTTGAGCTTCATCTTGACATAGGTGGAGGAGTCTGGTCTGCCGCCCACCTGGATAATGGATAGCGCCGGTTTGAAAGATGCATCCTTCGACTGGATCTCAGCAACTTCCGACTGGATGCGTTGACGGATCTGTGTGGCAATGAGCTTACCGTCGATCAACTGGCCTGGCATCTTTGTTTTACTTGGTTGATAGTTGGTTGTGAAGTTGCACAAAGAGAGAAAGAAAGAAAGAAAAAAAATGGGGGATTTTCAGATTTGTCCAGAGTCAAGTTTGACTCGTCACATGCAAAATTAAGACAACCCAACCCAAACAACCCCCGGAGCGATGGGACAAAATGATTTGGTGTAAAAATCACCACCACCTTCTTGCTATCAATCGATCCATGAAGATGTATGTGTATGTGTATACATCTGATCGGAAGAAAAAAATACATATGCTTTTCTATCTATCCAAAGATCTTGAGATCATCATTCTTTAACAAGAATTCCTCCTCTTCTTCTTCAGCACTCATCTTCTCCTTGTCATCATCACTTTCTTCAGCGTCTTCATTAAAGTTGATTCTCTGTCCAAGTAACCCAGCAAAGAACTCATCGATCTGTTCATCACTCCATTTGAACGACCCATTCGGTGCTTCCCAGTTCTGAATCTTATCCTGTACACTGTATCTCAACTTTCTTCCCTTTGATGCCTTGGTGTCCACATTCTTTTTGAGCTTGGTCTTGCTCAACTGGATTGTCATCCCATTCACAGGGTTCGAATCAGAGATCTTCTTATCCACCAGATCGTTCAGCAGCACCCTGTAGAAGTCCTCATCGTCAAACACGTCGTTGTCCCCCTTCAATGATCTATCTACCAGTTGCTGCTCCCCGGAAGCGTCATTATCATCAACATACCCAATTGGTTTGATGTTTCTTCTATTCAATCTTGTTCTCTTCAAAAGCCTGTCCATGTCTATCAAGTTGGATTCCACCTGCTGCGCGGCGGACTGATTGATGGTCTTGAACTTGGACGCATTCAACGCCGAGGCACCAGACGCAGACTGAACTTTGTGGGACCATTTGGTTAGCACCGCATCCCTGTGCTTGTCTAGAACATCATCAAATTTGGTGGTCTCGTCACAGAAATCCTGGAAACTCCTCTTCTTGCTGGTATTGAACTTGAGTGGTTTCTTGGTCACTTTCTCCTTGTTGAAAATCTTTCTTCTTAGTGATAGTATCGTGTTTAAGAGTCCATGAATGGATTCCTCAACGGCAACCAATTTTTCTTTGGTATCATCAGTCTTGAACTCTTTAAAAACATCTTTATTTAATGGCAAGTAGTTGGAATGTGTCATGGCCTTCTGCACCTTGATTCGGGCATCAATGATACTGTCAAAGAATTTCTGTTGATTAATGACAGCATAGCCTTTCAATGCATCTGTCTGTGTCGATGCTGATATTCTGTTGATGATGGATTTACGTTCAGAGGCCATGAGTGATTTGATTTTGTCTCTCTTTGTGGCAACCTCCTCTTCATCCGTGGACACTTCGCTTTCTTCTTCAGATTCACTTTCTTCTTCGTCGTCAAAGTCAGCCTCAAGAGATAAACCACTGTCACCTTCATCATCATCATCGTCATTATCAGCTTCTTCCTGATCATCTTCCTGATCATCTTCACTGAGTAGCTCCTCATCATCCTCACTAATCAGCTCATCACCACTATCATCATCACTTTCACCAAAGATAGCCTTTCTGCTGCTCTGCTCACCTGTATATTTCTTATCCTTGATACTAATCGCATCATCACGTAACTTACTCTTCCCAGTCTTTACGTAGTGTTGGCTTCTAAGAGCATCTTGGTCCTCCAAATCATCAGATTCATCATCGCTCTGGTGGTCAAACAGCCCAAGCTCGCTGTCCTCAATGTCAAAATCTGGGTTAACGGGCTTTTGTAAATCAGCAATCTGCTCTGCCAATGTCTTTTTGGCCATTATATTTTTGTATACCGCCGCGTGTAGTGGTGCTTCGTGTAGATTGTGGAATCCATCTCTATATTAAAATTTTTTTTTCCTTCCTAATCTTACTATATAATACATCACCGGGTAACCTCATCGGGTACTGGCAATATAACCCATCAAGTCTACAATGTTGGGTTCAAAAGCCAGCCAGTCATTAAAAGTTCCGTCTTATTTCTATATCTTCATACCACCAAAATCCTTCTCTAAACGGTCCGTCGTACCGTTTTGCTTCTTTTTCTTTTCTCCCCGTCTTCCAGTCTTTCCCTTAGATGCACTCGCCGCAGCGACAATCAAGTCATCTCTCTCTTGACTTTTCTTTACAATTCTTCTTCCACCTTCCACTTCATAGTTATCCAAAAAGTCATCCAGTAAACTCTCAAAGTCAGATCTTTCCCTCGACATGTCAAATGGCTTATATTCATTGTCACCGTCCTCCTCCTGCGCGTCTCCCTCTTGGTAATCCTTCAACACTTTTTCAAACTTGTCATCTAGGAACGTTAGGCCCTCATTTCTAAACAATGCTGAACTTGACATAGAGAAACTGGAAGTATCCGTCATGGCTCCCTTCTTCATTCTCTGCTTACGCTTTGACCCCCTTTTCGCAGTCGCTGTGCTTGCTGCATCTTTGAAGCTAGGCAAATCAGGCACGAAATCACCTTCATCCTCGTCTTCAAACTCATCATCTGACTCCCAGTCATTTTTGGTATGCTTATTAACAGCCTTGAATTTTCTAAAGTCAGCCTCCCAGCCTTGGTCCCCCTGTTGTGAGAAATTTTTCTGGTCAAAATGCGCCATCTCCTGCTCATAGTTATCCAAATCCCATTCGTCAAACTGATCATCAAACTCTTCTTCATCAACTTGCTCACCGGATTTCAGCAAATCATCAAAGATATCAGCATCATCCTCGACGTAAGCCTCATCTTCAAGGGCCTCAAGGACTTCTCTTAATCCAGGGTTCATGTCTGGCTGGAAACCAGCAATCTCATCTGGAACATTCTGTTGAGTTTGGTAGTCCGGTTTGCCAGCCACTTCGGCACCTTTCAGCTCTTGAGGAAGTTCAAAATCGTTGAACACAACAGGTCCTTTGCCAGCGGCGGCCCTTGGTTTCTTCTCATCCTCCGTGGTTTTGGCAATAAAGACACCGCCGTCTCCTTGACCAATAGGTTTTAAATGCTGCATGTAATCGTACTTGGAATCATCGAATGTGATACCGTATAGAGCAGCCTCACCTTCATTTTCTCTGATATGAGCTAACTCAGTGGCCAACTCTTCTTCAAGGTTCGCCTTGGTCTTGATGTTTCTGTTTTTTGGGTTCATTTCCACAAGAACTGCTTCACCAGCATCTTCATCGTGGAAGAGCGGATCCTGGTGTGATCTGTACACAACTTTGTACGTTTTTGCGTTCTTCTTACTGAACTGCTTAGACATCTTTGTACTGGTCTCTTTTGCTATAGAGAAAGGGCAGGAAAGAGGAAAGATGTCATCGCTTAAAGGCAAAAAAAATCTTTCCTTCTGAGGTTAGATGCCCTGATTATCATTTAACCCATTTTTTTTACTTTGTTGTTCTTATATATAACAACATAACAATCATCGCTATCGCTATCATCATCAGCCATTCCAACTTTTAAATGGCTCTATAGAGAGTTGCATCTTATTGTAATTATTGAACCAACATTGCTAGCAAGATTCAGAATATATCAATACAAGAAATATCGTCGCTCTCAAAACATTGATTAGGATTTCCAATCACAATGGGGAAGAACGCCACCATGTCAAACACGCAGGGCAAACAAAACGCAGCAGCACACTCTTTTTCAAAGTCATTTAAACAGGAGTCCAACAGTAATAGTGACATGGATAACAGTTTTCACACTGGAGATTTCTCATCGAAGTACTTTTCTCGGAGATCATCTGTCTTTGCCACCAACAGCTCCAAGGATGATGAACTGCCACAGAACTCACCACACCTCCGCAGAGTTGAAGGTGGATTTGAGGACAAGAGCAGTGACAAGGAACCGCCAGCACAACAACTCACCGCAGAAGAGAGCCTCCATAACACGCTAAATCAATCTGATGTGTTGCACAACTCTTTCAGAAGACCATCAATGAACTTGGCCAACAATGTGATCCTTGCCCCAATATCCTCTGAACCCGTCTCACCACTGGGTGAATCACAACACACTCAGTCACCCAGACCAAACGTGATGGATGCATTCAGAGCGTCAAACAACCCATCGCCTGTGGTGCAATTACCACATTCTGTGAGCAATCACAGCTTTGACATATTGAACCCTTACCCCAACGCCGTGGAAATTGTTGGGAGACACCTTGTCTCTGAAGAGGCTAGTTCGATAAGATCCGGGCCAAAGAGACCTACTACTGTGTTTAATGACGACTCTCTACAACTCCAAGGCGGTGATATTAGCCGTGAAGTCTACAACTGGCAACGAGAGCATGCGGGACAAGGAGCTGATCCTATGTCTCGCAGAAGATCACAGTCATTCTCGGGATCTATCGCTGACTCACTTCCTACGCCAGATTTCCAGGTGCAAGATATTCGTGTTCCTGGTGGATTTAGAAGAAGTTTCTTAATCCAGAAACAGGCTAGACACGGGGTATTAGATGAGGATAGGAAGCCAACATTCATCACGAGAAACTTTATCGAATTTTTGACCTTGTACGGCCATTTTGCAGGTGAGGAACTACGGGATGAGGAGGATGATGATGAAGACGAAGGAGAGGAGGAGGAAACAGATGGAGGCGACGAGGAAAGCTTGCTTCTTCCATCAGTAAGACCGAAAAGACACGTTGACCAGCATAAAGCCACCACGACCAAGGCTGTGTTGCTGTTGTTGAAGGCATTTATGGGAACTGGTGTTTTGTTCCTTCCAAGAGGCTTCCGTAACGGTGGTTGGCTGTTTGCTGTTGTTGCCTTGGTTTTTTTCTCTGTTTTGTCCTACCACTGTTTCATACAACTTATCAACGTGAGAATTCATCTTGGGGCTAACAGTTATGGTGATATTGCTCATACATTGTATGGGAACAGATTGAGACAAGCTATTTTGGCTTCGATTGTACTGTCGCAGATTGGATTTGCTGCAGCCTACATCGTCTTTACTGCCACCAACCTTCAGGCCTTTGTCGTTTCCATTTGGGACAAGAAGTTTGGAATTGAGTTCTACATTGTGCTGCAAATGGTGATCTTCCTTCCTCTTTCATTAACAAGAAAGATCGCTAAGCTGTCTGGTACTGCTTTGGTCGCTGACTTGTTCATCTTTTTGGGGTTGCTGTATGTTTTCTATCATTGCAGTTTTGTGCTTGCAAACGAGGGAATAGCAACGGTCACAAAATTCAACCAGGATTGGACTGTGTTTATTGGCACTGCGATTTTCACTTATGAGGGAATTGGTCTATTGATTCCTATTCAAGAGTCCATGCAGAAGCCTTCAAAGTTTCCAACCATTTTGGCAGGTGTCATGACCACTGCTACCATATCGTTTGTGCTGATTGGTGCCATTGGTTACTTTGCCTTTGGAAACGAGACTGACACTGTTATTTTGTTAAACTTCCCGGCTGATTCCATGCTTGTGAGCATCATTCAGTTTCTTTATGCTACTGCGATCTTGCTCTCAACACCGCTTCAATTATTCCCTGCAATTAGAATTCTAGAGAATGGACTCATCAAGAAATCTGGAAAGTATGATTCCTCAATCAAGTGGCAGAAAAACTACTTCAGAATCTCCCTTGTGCTACTAACAGCATTGATTGCTTGGGGTGGTGCGAGTGACTTGGATAAATTTGTTGCGATTGTTGGTAGTTTTGCCTGTATTCCATTGATCTACATCTTCCCACCCTTATTACATTTGAAGGCATTGGCTGAAACTACACTTTCTAAAGTGGCTGATGTTCTGATTATCATATTCGGGTGTGTCATGATGGCTTACACATCGTTTGAAACCGTCTCTCAATGGGTTCATTGAATCGAAGGAATAGAGTCCCTTGTATATATGAGCATGCTTCATCAGTAAGAATTAGTTTGTGACCTTCTTCTCCTCTCAATCTGTAGTTCGGTTATAATGATGGATGCCTGCTTTAATCTGGGTAATAGATATCAGATCATTTATTCACGTGACCTATAAAGAAAACTGGTATGGCCACATAATTAAATCGCCACTCTCCCAAACCAACAATTCGCCTTCCAAAAAACAACAACACACTGTGTGTTCCACCACCACATCCAACCAAAAGCCCACCTAAGGAAAGCAACAACCACCCCACCAGATTTTCACACAATGCCACCAAAGGCCGACTGGGAGAAATACATTGTCCATGAGGAGGACGAGAGCAAACCAGAAGAGAAGATTCTTCCTTTGACTGAAGGTGATATCCAAGTGCTAAGAACTTATGTAAGTTGTGTGCTTCCACTCCCACTCTCTCTGTCTGCGAGATGACTATTAGCTTCGGTACTAACAAGATGCCAGGGTGTTGCACCATACGCGAAGAAGATCAAAGAGGTGGAGAAGGACATTAAAGATCTTGAGGCAAAGATCAAAGAGAAGATTGGTGTGAAGGAGAGTAACACTGGTCTTGCGCCACCACACCTGTGGGATGTGATGGCTGACAAGCAACGTATGGAGGAGGAGCAGCCATTGCAAGTTGCTCGTTGTACCAAAATCATCAAGAGCGACGAAGGTGAGGACAAGTCAAAGTATGTGATCAACTTGAAGCAGATTGCCAAATTTGTTGTGGCATTGGGAGAGAAGGTGTCACCGACCGATATTGAAGAGGCCATGCGCGTTGGTGTTGACAGAACCAAGTATGAGATCCAGTTACCACTTCCTCCAAAGATTGATCCGTCAGTGACAATGATGACGGTGGAGGAGAAGCCTGATGTCACTTACTCTGACGTTGGTGGTTGCAAAGACCAGATTGAGAAGCTGAGAGAAGTTGTCGAGTTGCCGCTGCTTTCACCAGAGAGATTTGTCAAATTGGGGATAGATCCACCTAAGGGTATATTACTCTACGGTCCACCAGGTACCGGTAAGACCCTGTGCGCGCGTGCCGTTGCGAACAGAACAGATGCCACATTTATCAGAGTTATTGGCTCTGAATTGGTACAGAAGTATGTGGGTGAAGGTGCCCGTATGGTTAGAGAGTTGTTTGAGATGGCTAGAACGAAGAAGGCTTGTATTATCTTTTTTGATGAAGTGGATGCTATTGGTGGCGCAAGAGTTGACGATGGTGCTGGCGGTGACAATGAAGTACAAAGAACGATGCTTGAGTTGATTACACAGTTGGATGGTTTTGATCCAAGGGGTAATATCAAGGTGATGTTTGCCACCAACAGGCCAAACACTCTGGACCCGGCTCTGTTGAGACCTGGAAGAATCGATAGAAAAGTGGAGTTCTCGTTGCCAGACCTGGAGGGCCGTGCGAATATTTTCAGAATACACTCCAAGGCGATGTCTGTCGAGAGAGATATCAGATGGGAGTTGATTTCCAGACTGTGTCCAAATTCCACTGGTGCCGAATTGAGATCTGTGTGCACCGAGGCAGGTATGTTTGCCATTAGAGACAGAAGAAAAGTGGCTACTGAGAAGGATTTCCTACAGGCTGTGGATAAGGTCATTAAGGGTAACTTGAAGTTCTCCTCCACCAGTCGTTACATGCAATACAATTAAACTGTGTGTCTGTTTTAATCCCACCAACTCACTAAACCCATCCCGTCAGTTTGACAACCACCAAGTATCACGTAGCTAGGTTGATTTTTCTCGTCTTCTGGCTTGGAGCTGCCCTCCTCCTCCTCCTCCTCCTCTTCAATATGTGGACCCTTTGGCTTGATATTGATAAAGATTTCCTCCTCGACACGGAACCGTATCTTCTCATTAACATCAAGGTACAGTGGATCGTCGCCTGCTTTCCACACCCACGCGCTCTCATTGATTGAGTACTCACAGTTTTCAAACAGGAGGTTCTTCGGTATAAAGATATCATTGAAGAACTCCATCTTGACAAAGATTCCTTCGCTGGTGCACTTCTCAATCCAGCCAGTCAGGATTTCACCCACAAAGGGTCTGAATACCACCACAGACACTTCACAGCGCACAAAACTAGCACCATCGCCAGGTTTCAGCAGGCCGTCTTCGACTTTGATAAGGTCCCACACCGAGATCACTAGACCCAGATTGTGAATGATCTTGTTGGCATACTTCTTGTTCAGCTCATTTATCAGAGCCTTTCTAGGCGATCTGTTAAACAGCTCTGGAGATATACGGATAAGATCAGTGAGTCTGGAGAGAACAAACATGGAGATGGCTGATAGACTAAAATCTTTTATACAAGAAGATGGATGGATGGATGAGCTTTGTTTATATGGGAAAGGGAAAAAAAAAAAGAGTATTAATTCCGGAATTGAATGAGTTCGGTCGGAATTTACCGAGGACAATTTCTGTATATATGTCCCATACATGTCCCATAACCAGACAGGCCAGGCAGCTCACAGGTCATCAAAGGTGCTTTTTCCATGCACAGTGAAACTTATCCAAGGCCGTGGCTGGACTATACTCGAACTCCTTGAAGAGCATTCTCTTGTCCCTCAGAAAGTTGTCGATCCATTGGGAGATTTCCCTCCAAGACTTATCATAGATTCCTTCAAAGTCGTCATCGTAGTATCCGTCGACGCAAGGCTCAGCAATCACTGTTGTGATCATGGAGTGCAGCGCCGACTTCGCGTCAGCAGCCGTGAACAAACCATCAGGAATTCTGTAATCTAATGAGTTGAGCATGATGTCTGTGCGGTTGGAGGAGCCATAAAAGAGAATGTCTTGCTCAGTATGAGGGAGAGACTTATTGACTCGGAAGTCAAGCCCAGCGTGTGAATATGTTGCTGCGTTTTGACCCTGGTGAATTGGCGGAAGCCAGGGCACTGGATCACGGTTCTGGGTTACACGAGAGAAGGAAGGTGCGGGCAGGTCACCCCCATTGCGGACAATTGCAGCTGCCTCATCGGTTCTAAAGAGCCTATCGAATGCCTCATTCATAGCAAGGTTGCCGACACGAGGTTGCGAATAGGTGATGCCAATTGGATTGTATCCTAACAGTCTGAACTCTAACGAGGCGAGGTAGGCGTAAGCACCACCGAGGGAGTGGCCAGTAATGTACAACCGGTAGCCGTCATTACCATCAACGTAAGGTTTGATGGCATCATGGATGCCACTGAATAAGTTTCTGAACGATTTGTTGAATCCGTGGTGGACAGTGGCCCCGTCAAAGATGTTGCTTGTCCTTGAGCCACCAGTTCTCACGAGCTGCTCATATTCGTCAGTTTGGTACTTTCTGTTGGCATTCCAGTCACCTGGCGTGCTCGTACCTTTGAAGGACACCACCACCCACTTTTCATCGTGATCCACCGCAACAAAGTAGAGCCCTGACTTGTAGAATCGTGGGAGATGGACATTCAGCACCTCTGTGCGTGGTCTTTTGCGGCAGAACGCCATGTCTGGGCAGATTTCTGGAAGCGGACCAGCAGTCGTTGCGAGTTGTGGAATGCAGTATGCAATCTTGGAGAAGGAAGCCATGGTCTCTATAGTTGAGAAGACTCCTGGGTTTGCTGGCACGCCTACTACTTGATGAAGTGTATCTGAAGTCGTTGTTGAGCCGACCTGGTCTTCAACGACTGCTCGCGATGAGTGGATAAGTCCCAGCTGGAGAAGGAGGAAGAGTGTTGTGCTGCCACAAACAAACTTCATTTCGAATAGTCTTTGTTGCTGCTGTTGCTGCTGCTGCTGTTGTTGTTGGTAGAGTTCATCAAGAAGAGAGAAGTGTATTTAGTTAGTGACTCTTGGTAGAGGTATAGTTTTCTGTTTCACTTCATCACAGTTCAATGCGGTAAAAACCACTCTCTCCACTACCTCCACTCCACTAACCACTGAAGTACACTCCACTGAAGAAATGGAGTACTGCTTCCTGCCAATCTCCCTTCAGACCAGTTTCCACCTCTAAATGGTTCGACAATAGGTGTAATGGGATGAGGCCGGGTCTTGAGCCCAAAGAAGTTTGACACATTCTCCAAGATGTTTTTTTTTTCTGTCTGCTGAATGCTTCAGCAAAAGAACACAATTCGAAGAGATAATGATGATGGATCTCGATGTTAATGTACAGTAGAGTCTACTCTCCTTCAGATATTCGCTTTTTCAAATAAAAAGGACAGTCCATTGGGTTCCTGCTAAATCAAGATAGACAGCGGAGTGGAATCAAGTTCCAACCGGGCTCCTTTTACTACTACTACTACGCCCATTATTGTAGTTACCACCTAGCAGAGACAGTGTATAGCCGGAATCGATACTGTCCAGTGCAGTGTGTAATGTGCAGTTGGAACTGTCTCCGGGACACAATTCACATGGAGACAGAGACAAAGACAAAAATGTAGATCAACGCAGCACAGCACAGCAGAGGTCTGCTGTGCTGTGATCTGCTGTGCTGTGCTCTGCTGTGCTGTGCTCTGCTGTGCTGTGCTGTGTGTTGTCTACGTCGGATCATCCAATGAACAACAAAATGATGATGTGTATATACCCGGAACATATCGGGGCAAATGGTGCTCTGGATTTGGTAATTCTTCAAAGCTGATTGGCTGGAATCCCCAGTTTCCCGCGCCAGGCCCCGAGACTCGCACCGGGGCCATAAAAAAAAAAAACCTGGAGAGGAAGGAAAGGAAAGAAAAAAAAACTCTTCTCTTTTGACCAACAACAACAACAAGAACCAAAGCCTTCCCCCTTCAAAACAACAAAGCGCACTTCAAAATGCTCTCTTTGCAATCCAGAAGGCTGTTAACTGCCTCTCGTGCCTCCTCTACCCGTGTTGCACAATTCTCCACATCCCGTGCTGTCAAGCATGCCTACGCCCTCAATGATGACATTAAAGGTGAGAATGCTGCCAAAGGTGTGGCAGACAACTATCACATTGTCGACCACGAGTACGACTGTTTGGTGATTGGTGCCGGTGGTGCTGGTCTAAGAGCTGCCTTTGGTCTAGCCAATGCTGGTTTCAAGACTGCGTGTATCTCCAAGCTTTTCCCAACCAGATCGCACACCGTTGCTGCCCAAGGTGGTATCAATGCTGCCCTTGGTAACATGCACAAGGACGACTGGCACTGGCACATGTACGACACCGTCAAGGGTTCCGATTGGTTAGGTGACCAGGACGCCATCCACTACATGACCCGTGAAGCTCCACAATCCATCATTGAACTTGAGCACTATGGTGTCCCATTCTCGAGAACTGAGGAGGGCCGTATCTATCAAAGAGCCTTTGGTGGTCAGTCCAAGGAGTACGGCAAAGGTGGCCAAGCTTACAGAACTTGTGCTGTTGCTGACAGAACCGGTCACGCCATGCTTCACTCCCTTTACGGTCAGGCTCTAAGACACAATACCCACTTTTTCATTGAATTCTTTGCCCTTGATTTGTTGATGGACAATGGCGAGTGTGTTGGTGTCATGGCATACAACCAGGAAGACGGTACCTTGCACAGATTCAGAGCCCACAAAACTGTCATTGCCACTGGTGGTTATGGTCGTGCTTACTTTTCCTGTACCTCTGCCCACACATGTACCGGTGATGGTTTCGCCATGGTGTCCCGTGCCGGCTTGCCATTGCAAGATTTGGAGTTTGTCCAATTCCACCCATCTGGTATCTACGGTTCCGGTTGTCTGATCACTGAGGGTGCCCGTGGTGAAGGTGGTTACCTGATCAACTCTGAAGGTGAGCGTTTCATGGAGCGTTATGCCCCACACGCTAAGGATTTGGCTTCGAGAGATGTCGTTTCCCGTGCCATCACCATGGAGATTAGAGCTGGCCGTGGTGTCGGTGCTGAGAAGGATCACATCCACTTGCAATTGTCCCATATCCCTGCCGAGGTCTTGAAGGAGAGACTTCCAGGTATCTCTGAGACTGCTGCCATTTTCGCCGGTGTTGATGTCACTAAGGAGCCAATTCCAATTTTGCCAACGGTGCACTACAATATGGGTGGTATCCCAACCAAGTGGACCGGTGAGGCCCTAACATTGGATGCTGATGGTAATGAGAAGGTTGTTCCAGGTCTTCTGGCCGCTGGTGAGGCTGCCTGTGTCTCTGTCCACGGTGCCAACAGATTGGGTGCCAACTCCCTACTAGATTTGGTTGTCTTTGGTAGAGCCGTTGCAAACACCATCACTGACACCCTAAAGCCAGGTTTGCCACACAAGAAACTCCCAGCTGACATCGGTAAGGAATCCATCGCCAACTTGGACAAGGTTAGAAATGCCTCTGGTCCAAAGGCTACTGCTGAGATTAGATTGAATATGCAAAAGACTATGCAGCGTGATGTTTCTGTCTTTAGAACCCAAGAGTCCCTAGAGGATGGTGTACGTGAAATCAACAAGGTTGACAAGACCTTGAAGGATGTCGGTACCACTGATCGTTCCATGATTTGGAACTCTGACTTGGTTGAGACCTTGGAACTGCAGAACTTGTTGACTTGTGCTGTGCAGACTGCCGAATCCGCTGTTGTGAGACTGGAGTCTCGTGGTGCGCACGCTCGTGAGGATTACCCAGACAGAGATGATGTCAACTGGATGAAGCACTCATTGTCATGGCAGAAGAATAGTGGTGACAAGACCACCTTGAAATACAGAGATGTCATCTCCACCACCTTGGATGAGAATGAGTGTAAGTCTGTGCCACCAGCTATCAGATCATACTAAAAAGCGCATATTTTGACACAATGACGACCCAGAAAACACAAACAACAAACAAACAACAAATTGCACCCCAAATCAAATTCTTCACATAGATACATATTCATTTTTAAACCTTTCTTTTCACATAGTCTTTCTTTTAGAGGGGATCCAGTAAATACAAAATCAACTGGTGTTCTTTTTGGTAAGAGGAGGGGGCGGTGCGTGCGCGATCTTTTATTTATAGTATACGCTTAATGAGAACATTAGGAGTTGTAGAGAACAACCAAATCAAATCAGATTTATCAATCACCGCATACCCCCGTCAATGATCAGATGGTCTTTGGCTTCAACAGGTATAATGTGAATCTCCTTGCTGAACTGGTCAATGAAATCTCTGTCAACGTCCTGGACTCTCAATTTCTTGTAAACCTCCTTTTTATGAAATTTCTCAAACCACTTCTTGATTTGGATATATTGCTGATCACGATGGAGGTTTGAGTCCATGGTAGAAGGATGTTTACTGTCTGTTAGTGGAATATGAATGAACTCCATATACTGGCGGTTTGGAAGACATTTATCCAGAGCTAGGAAGTTTGTTTGGCTGTAACCCCTTGTATTTGCAATTTCATTTGGCGTGTTCGAGGATGCTTCATCATCAATGTCTAGTGATATCTCTTGTTCATTGGTTATCAACTCGTCGTCGTTGTTATCTTCCAACTCATGTATAATTTCAGCATTGTTCAAATCCAAATCAACTTCATCATCATTCTTGCTCTTCTTAAGATTCACTCTCTCATCCTGAGTACCAGTAATCTTTCTCTTCGCATCGTTGATCTCGTGTTTAATTGTGGCCTCAAACCGCACATGCATATGTGCACTGAACCAATTCATCGCCTTCAAATTATGCAACAGCTTCATGTTGGGACTGCTGCCCAACTCACCCTTCTCCACATCACTTCTAAAATGCTTCTTCCTTCTCAACAGACCTTTCAGGTCACCGTATCTATAAACACCTTCTGGCCAATCGTGACTCATCATGACGCCCAAATCACCATTCAAGAGCATCATTTTCAGCCAATCCTCAAACCGGGTATGATACACACTCCTCACAGCTGGGCCTTTTAACGGAAGACGTTCATCATGGGCTCTGTAGAAATCGAACGGTTTGTAGATCCCACTGAGTCCACCAATGCGGACACCTTTGTACCATACAACGCCACCATAGCCCATATAGTAGATGTTTGGTGCAACCCACCCACCATCTCTCAACTCGTGAAGAAACTCACCGCACTCATGATTGCCACCAATAAATATCGTGAGTATAGGGGCTATCTTGATACCATTGTAGTACTCGTGGAAGTCGCCTAGCTGTTTGTACTTGTTGGGCATGGCGATACTGTCAAAGTCAGCTGTGGAACGGAGTGCTTGGAAGTCACCGCAGATGAGCAGGAGCTCCGGACGCTCTGAAGGTGGGTAGTTGGTGATGTGTGAGTAAATGGAATTGAGCTCACCATGACAGCAGCCTTGAACGGCAACATGGATGGACATTGGATTGGTATTCTTCGGTGGTTTCTTCTTTCTCTATATTCTTTCAGGTTGAATTTTTAAGAGGTCCACAGAGTTACATTACCCGGCCAACATAAGGAGCAGGAGGGTTTTTTTTACCCGACAGACTCCCCATATATAATTTCAAGGATTAGAGGCTATCATCCCAAAATATTTCCATCATTTGGTGCCAGCGAATAATGGAATCAAAAGGTAGATAAATTAGAATTATCTAGTATTAATCAATCAAGGGTTTCAGCTTTGAGTAGAACATCCTCACCTTATCGTTTATAATGATCTTGTTTCTC
Source organism: Barnettozyma hawaiiensis (assembly GCA_003706665.2). NCBI lineage: Eukaryota > Fungi > Ascomycota > Saccharomycetes > Phaffomycetales > Phaffomycetaceae > Barnettozyma > Barnettozyma hawaiiensis. The sequence continues at coordinate 146,250 of PPLY02000010.1, read as the reverse complement.
TTGAAGTTAGAAATCTCCAGTCTTTCAGGAGACGTGGCTCTCGAAAGAGCAGTGTAGAGCTGGCCAGCTTCAAAGATCCTATTCAAGTCAACCTTGACTCTATCCAGAGTCTGACCTTGTGACTTATGGATACTTAGAGCCCACGAAAGAAGCAGTGGTATTTGGTATCTAGTACAAGAGTTTTCCGGTTTCCTATCTGGTGAATCCACAGTAAACTCCATCCTTCTCACAAGATGATAGGTAAGTGAGGCGGAGGAGGAGGAGCCCTTAGTGTGAAACTTGACAACAGGCAAGGCCTCACCAAACTTGCTTGTTAACATCAACCTCGCTGTATTCTTGAACTTTTCGTTACCAAGAATAGTATGCTGTGAATAAACGTTGACTTCTGGAGGGAGGACATCACCTGAAGCGCATTTGCTGAGCATCCGTAGTTCTTTCTCCAATCCAGGTTTAACACCAATCTTTTTCAAATCTTCCTCCACAGCACAGAACGCTGCATCTGTTAGGAAACAAACAATAGTACCAATGGATCCATTCACCAACCCACTCTCCGACTGGTTTTTCAACATCATAACATTCGCACCTTCTTTGAGAACCAGACTCTTGAGCATTGTAAATGACCTCTGGCCCTATTAGCAGATTCAAACGTGCTTGGTTGGCGCTTTCAACCTCCCTCCTTGTAGAAAAAAGCTCAGTTGCTGGTATTCCATCAGGATAAAAAGCCTTCCTTGAAAGTTTGAGTAGCATCAGCTCCATCTCTCTATCTATATCCCCGATTCTGATGCGGTTCAGACAGTTTGCAAAATCTGGATCCTTCTGTCTGAAAACCTCTTTGAGGAGAATTACCCTATTCACCGATGTCTTCCAAGCATGAGAATCAAAGCAAAATGATGCAATTTCTTCTTGACCCTTAGAAACCGGAGGAAGCTGGAAAAAGTCACCTGTCAATATAACTTGGATACCTCCAAAGGGTTTATTGCAGCCTGAGCCTGAACACCTGATGTTTCTTGCAACATACTCCAGTTTGTCAAAAAACCTCCCATCAAGCATGGAAATCTCATCAATGATCAAAGTGCTTGTTTGTAACCATCTATTTCTGGAATGACTCTTCTCCTTCACCTTTTCTAGCAGTTGTTCCTTGCTCCCTGTTCCCAAATTCATACCTGAAAAGCTATGCAATGTCACACCACCAATGTTGAAGGCAGCAAGACCAGTAGACGCAGTGATGGCGACAGATTGAGATCCTTGCCTTTTCGACAACCTGGCGATAATCTCTCGTAGAATGACGCTCTTTCCAGTACCTGCAGATCCAGTGAAGAACAGGGAGACTCCTTGGTTGACGACAAGGTCCACCACCCTAGACTGCTCTTCGTTGAGCTCAAACTCTGAGGAGATACATTGGAGACGAATGTGGTTTGTGGAGGAAGAGAAGGAAGAAGCTTTGGATAGAGAGTTACATGGGACAGCGGTTGTTGAAGTGCCTGGATCTAGTATTTGATTCACAGCTTGTGCGAGAAGATTTCCACTTGGAACACCGCGACGGGGATCTCTTGTTGGCCTTGGTGTGTACGATACTGATTTGGGGGAGGCAACGTTCTTCATGAATGCTTGAAACCGCTTAATAGCAGAGGTTTCTAGAGTAGTGCTAGCGTTGAGGTTGAATGCGCTTCTAGTTGAGTTCAACTCGTTTAACATCGTTCCAGATGGATCGCTAGAAGAGTATGACGATGATGAGGGGGGTGAGGAAATGGCTGGATGTGGTGGCCTTCTGTACCCTTGTGATGATGACATCGTCATCTTCCGAATCCGATGAGCCAATCACGATGATACGGTGCGCAGGCTCGTATTTGAGACGCTTGAAATGTGGTGAATGAGACATCGCCCACCTTTTCAGAGCTTCTACACCACAATTTGGTGAGTTGTGTAGTAGCCGCCCCCAGTTCTTTACTGTTTACACTATTTGCATTTTTCGCGTTTGTGGTATTGTCTCGAGGCAGGGTAATGTGGAGGTGCCAAAATGGCATTACCCTACTCAATGTTTGTGTGTGTTGTCTCCAAATGAGGTCGTTTGATACAAGCTAACAACCACAACACGGGTCTCTCTCTCTCTCCCTCCCAGGTTTTGTGTATATACATTAAAATGCTTCCTATAACTCATATCTCAGCACCAACATCTGACCATCGCTCACCTGCTGCAGAAACACCAGCCAATCCTGTCCAAGAAGTTCTTTGTACCCCAAGAGGAGTTTTCTGAATACTTGTGCAAGTTCTTGACCAGGTTGTTGGTATAGGGCAATTGTATTAACAAACCCAACCAAACTTTCGCTGTTCAGCCCCGTTGGATTTGAGAGAACAATGTTGCACATACCCTTGAATGCAGATTCCTTCTCGTCATTTTCTTCCAAATATAGTGTGCATCTGGACCAAGCAACGGCGAACTCTGGAAGGTGTGGAGCCAAAAACTCTGGGAATCGGACACCAATACGACCAATTGTAATGGCTGCATTTTCCAAAAGTGTATCCATCGCTTGTGAATTGATCAAATCTATAAGAATTCCAGTCAACTTCTCCAGGTAGTTTTGGATATTCAGTCTCAGTGCAATCTCACCAAGGGCCCAGGTGGCATTATTCACCACTGGGAACGCCTCCATGCTGGTGTTTGAAGTGACAATTTCAAATCCAATGGAACCAATTATGGCTTGAAGGTGATTAACAATTTTATCAGGAATGAAAACGGCAACATCGCCCAATAAGGCATAAGCACTCTGTCTCACATCATTATTCTCATCTGAAAATGTTTCAATCAACAACGTCATCAGATCATCATTGATCAGCTCTGCACTATGTTCTCCCAAGCCTTGAATCAATCCATCAACCAAATCTAAAGAAGTAATTACAAAATCCTTCTCAGGTGTATAAATAGTTGGATCTGTAACGCTCAATTTGTCCATCTCAATGCACTGCGACAGGATTCTCACTGATCTCTGATACACTTGTACGGCAAATGGTGCAAACCTCTCACCTAAAGCGGCAGCAAAGGAGGACATGCATTCCAGTAATGGCCATAGCTCCTTGTCATCATCATTCAAGGTCTCCCATTTTTGGATCAACGGAGGCAAGATCATAGACAATCCATGATCATCTAATTCACATTTCTCAACAAATGTCTGTATCGCATCGTACAGGATAACGAGGTTCTTTCTCTTATAGTAGTGAAAGCAAGAGTTAAAGGTGGTCAAGATCTCTCCAGAAAGCGGTTGGATCAGGTCTGAGTCCGCATTCTCAATAAATTGTGCCATTGAGGAGCATGCACCTTGTTGAACAATCTTCTTCTTGTCCAAGCAACATTTCAAGATGGCCTGGAAAGTCGGATTAAAATAGTTGGCATACAAACCTCCAGTGTGGGCTTCAGAACAGATCCACGAGGAATATCTCCCTAGTGTCCAGCATGTGATCTGTCTGACTGCGCCTTCTGAATCATTCAATCTCTCCACCAGGAAAGGAACAAGATCAGGCAACTGTTTAGATGCAAACTCAATACCACCATCGGCAACTGCACCAAAGGCTAAGATCGATGCTTCTCTGATTGGCCACTCTTCAGAAACAATACTGCTTTTCAAAATAGGCAAAGCAATTTCCAACACCTGAGCTGGAGCGACAGAGGCCAACACATCCAGTGTCGCAGCAGAGCATTTTCTCAAATTCCATTCAGTGCTAAAGTCACACCCATCATCATCATTTTCCCCGTCGTCGTCGTCGTCTTCATCATCATCATCACCAGCACCATCTCCATCAACACCGCCATTCTTATTAGATGATCTGGATCTGTTGGCTTTGTTGATCTTTGCAATGGTTGGTTTGATGTCTTCATCCTTATCTTCCTGTTCAGCATCACCACTATTGTCCATCATGGAGATATCCATCTCTGAGTAAACCATCACCTTCAAGAGCACAGGAAGTATAGATGGAAGCAATGGAGTAAAAATCTCGGGCTTGATATCGCTAGTAGCCAAACTCAGCAAAAACTCACAAGCCTCCAAGGAAACTTCCTCTTCAGCCTCATTGATAGTCAGCAGTGAGTAATTCACAACACCCTCCAAGTGAGGAATGATTTTGTCTGGTCTCATTTGCAAAATGTGGGCAAACGAAGTGCAGACGTTACGTCTGACATCTTTGTCCGCATTCACAGCCAGTTGGAACAACCTCTCGAGTAATGGATCAATAGTAATGATGGTTCCGGTGGTGTCTAGGTGAATCACGTGGTTGATTGAGCTCAAAGAATTTGCGACAACAGCTGGGTTCGGTGACTGGAGGAGTTGAAGCATTCTAGGAATCATAAAAGTGAGGGGCTTAGTGCCATCATTGTTAACTTCAACGTTCAAGAGGTGGTTTGAGTCCTCACAAATTTTGTTGATGGCGGAGGTGGCGCCTACTTGGACATTGCTATTAGCTGACTGGCTCTCAGCCAGTTCGAACAGTTGTGGGATTAAGCTGGGCCACCTCTTCGTGCCTAGTGACTCAAACAAGGTCGTGATTACATTGCCAGTAATGTTTCTCACCAAGGTAACGTCGTCAAAGAGCCCCTTGAGAACGTTTGTCAGGACGTAGCTCTGTTCGTCAATCTTGAATTTCCGGCTGATCGCATTCTTGAGAATCAAACCAGATGAAGCTCTGGTCTCTGGAGTGGCGCTTTGATCAAAAACAAGGATGTACAACAGGTAGTTAAAAAAGTCAGGTTGGGCCTTAGCTTGCTCCAAATGAATGGTGGCCTGATCCCTCTCAACCTGGTTCGGTGAGAGAGCGGCTCTCAATATCAGTTTCAGCTGCTCTATTGATCCAGTATTGGGTTCCCAGGACATAACTGACTTCGTTCTTTTGGACACGACTATATAAGAAAGTGCAAATTACCTTCTAAAACCAAACCAAAAAAAAAATACCTGCCAAAAAAAAAAATTGTATAACCTGCCATATCAATACGGCATTTGTCCCAAAAAGGAAAGAAAGTGGAAAAACCTGGTTACCCGGTGAGATGAGGTGGGCATCGATGATGAGGGTTCGATGAGACCTTACATATGTAATCAATAATAAATAAAATTCAAAAGATTGTCTTGTGTTTTTCGTGTTCGATATGCTATTTCATAAGTTCATCCAACCTCTGTAATTTGGCAGTAAGTTGATCGATCTTCGAGAAGGAATCTCTGTAAAGGAGATCTATTTCTGGATGCAAGTGGTGGTCGTGGTCGTCGCTGTTACCCAAAAAAGATCGAGATCCACATGCTGGTTTATCCACTGTTTCAGAATGACCTAGCTGCAGAGACAAATTAGGATTGCTACCGACATGAAGGTTGCAAGCATCTGATGACTTTTTAGACCCTTTCGTATTGTTGGTACAATTCAGCTCAATTGGCGAAGACAGTTTGGATGAATCATTCTGATCATAACTGAGAGTATTGTCATCATTGGAGGAATCACTCTCCTTCTCAGTATCAAAGTCCAAAGATTGTTCAGTCTGCTGGTTTATTTCACCATCTATCAGGTTATTGAGCATCTTGATGCTCTTAGCAATATTCATCTGACCCCCTGATTGAGGTATGTTGGCCTTAATCTCTTCTATTGGAATTGCCAACTTTCGCCGTGATTGGATCTCATTATCAGATTGTCTTGCTGCGGCCTCAGGACTTTCAAACTCTGAAGATGAAGGAGAGTATGAACCTATTGAACCTGAAAAATTTGTCTGTTTAAAGAACTGTGCATTGGGAGCAATCAAAGGACTTGTATCGTCAACATCTGAATCCACATAAGGGATTGTAGCAAATATCTTGCTGTAATCCTTTGGTGGCTTCTTGGTCATCGTCAACGGTGTTGTGATTGGAAAGACATCGCTTACAACCTCGTCTTCACCACCAATGTAGGGAGTTCTCTCATACTGATATCTTTCATCATCTTCACTTTCATCTCTAGCTTGAGAAGAAGAGCTGTTTGATAGAGTAGAGCTGCTATCAGATTTGTTTTCAACTGCATCCTCAGCAATGTTGATGTCGCTTGAAAACGTCACCGATTTGTTCCCTTTCAACTCCAATCGTGATTTTGAATCAATGGGCAAAGCATCCAGATCACCGCTCGAAATCTTTTCAAGTTCTTCATTTTTCCAGCAGTTCAATCTCGCCAGCCTTTCCTCGTAGGTCTCTAGACATTCAGCTGGAGCGAATCCAATCTTCCCATTACTCTCCTTTTTGACAAGCCACCAGTATCCATCTTGATCATTCAACAACGTCACAGCATCATCCCTTTCCAGCTCACAGTGGGATGGATCATCACCGCTGAACTCAAACAGTGCATATAATTTATCTGGGTGTAATTCTTTTGGAGGAGGCAGTGGAGGTTCTATTATATAGTCTTCTTCCTCTTCCTCCTCCTCCTCCTCAGAGCCTGAAGTTGGTTCATGATCATCACTGCCATGTCGTATATCCGCTTTCTGTATCTGCTTATTTATCACTACAGAGCTGGATTCACTTCCTGAAAGACTTGGTGACACAATTCTCCGCTTATCCACTAACGCGTCGTCTTTCATCAGATCCGAGTCCATCGACTTGAGAAGACCAACGAGTTTGGTACTTAACATCACTCAAGTTGTATTATACCACGCGCGTGAGTGAGTGAGATAATTACCACTCACACACTTCCAGTTTCAATTGAATTGATTCAAATTCTTTCTATTGATCTGGTATTTTCTGTGTAATCTGGGATCACAATGCCTGTATGAAACACGAACAAAAAAACAAAAACAAAAACAAAAAAACACACACAAAGGCAAACAGCGCTTTCTCCAAACTTCTAAAGAAATCAACTCAAAGATTCTTGTTTTAAACGATAAGGGAAGTTATTGTTCAACCTGTTCCCCGTCCACCCCTATCAAAGTTTACGCTTTGAAGGGCGTCTTTGAGCTTGTTTTTAGTGAGATCAAATTTTACGATCTCTGATGGAAGAGAAAAAACCAAAAAAAAATATCAAAAAAAATTTCCTTTCTGAGAAAAACTTTGAATGAGGAACGCGAAAAGGTAAATTACATAAGCGATAACAACACAGCAGCTGTGGGAGATGCAAATCGTTGGCTGGTTCCAGATGCGGGACTCGCTGTTCATACTCACAGAGGAGTAGTGGGATTGATACACGCTTTTTAGAATATGTGGGAGGGAAGGACTACAGAATAGATTTTTTTTGGGGGTAGTATAATAAGTCTGTTATCACAACAACTTGTACACCAAAAACCACATCAATAGTCCAGCTAGTTGTTTGAAATCAAGTAGTAACAGCCTCACTAATCTTTGTCGTTTATTTTGCACAGTATGATGTTGTTGCAACGGATCGTTTGGGTTTCCAGTGGTGTTCATTGCCTCATTAATAGTAGTAGTAGTAGTCCCTTTCCTTTTGCCCATTAATTGCTATTGTTGTGACGACAAAGTCTTCTCACTTTCAGAAACTGGAATGTCAACAGGATTCTTTCCTGAAGCTTCTTTGCTAACTTCATCCTTCAATTCCTGCTGCTTCTTCTGCAGTGCATAGTTCTTTGCATTCTTGATTTTCAAGAAAGTGTTCTGACCAGTTCCCAATATGAAGTAAACGAGATTGGAGAAGGGAACCCAGTACTCCGGTTGTAAGTAGGACTGACAGATAGTCAAGACAATAGGAGTGGTGATACACGACGACTTTATGACTGAAAGCAAAGAGGTCTTCAAGGCCAACTTGACATTGTCCCAACCTCTGCAAAGCTCAGCTTTAGAGAATGACTGCAACTGGGGCTTCAAGTTGATCAAGGCAACAAAAGAAACAAACAAGACATTCAACAAGGGGGAAACAGTCAATAAAGCAGTCAAAATCTGACCAAGCCTCTTTTTCCCTGTCAATGGGGGTCTGAACAACAGATTGAGAACCTTCAAACCATAATGATTGATAGGGGAGCTAATCAGAAAGGAGAAAAGTGCAAACAGAGGCAATTTGGCACTGAGTGGATGTTTGATCTTCGTGTTCAGCACAGTGGAGACTCTGTACTCCTTCGCAATGACACTGGCAATAAGCTCATTCAACGCAGCCAAAGTGGCACCTGTGAGGCATTTGGTGAGCAATGGACGTGTCAGCAAAGACTCTGCGTACTTCTGGTTGAGCGATCTCGACATCTCTCCGTTAGTATATATTCGGGGCAAATTGGAAGGGAAAAAAAGGGAACTATGTGGGGGACAGCGGAAAACAGAGGAAACCAAACCCAAATATATAAATCTTTTCTAGTTTGTGTTGGAGATTTTTCCCACAAGGGGTTTTCCCGCTTTTCTCGCGTTTAGCCGCGGTTAGTATGTGGCCCTAACCAAAATATGATTTACCGATAAGAGAGCATATTCCGGTATATTATCATGTGACTGCACATGACATTGTTTCTGGAAGTTCCGGTTTTATGAAAAACGCACACATTTTTTTCCCACCTCATCTCACCGGGTAACCATTTTTCTCAAAGAAAAATTTTTTGCCTTTCCTTTTTTTTTGTTGTTTCTCCAAAATAGCGTCCTTTTTATTTGTTTTCCCTCTTAAACAAATCAAATCCACTTGATCCTGTTAATCAAACCTTCCCCTGATTGGATTAAACTGTATCGTTGAACACATTGGCCACTAGATCTTTGTTTTCAATATTGTACTGCTGTTTTAGTCCCTCAAACCAGTTCAAACTCAACAAACGACAAGACAAACACAAGTTAAAAGATGGCTTTCACTCCAGGCGGTAGAGGTGGTGCCCGCGGCGGCTCCAGAGGTGGTTTCGGTGGTGGTTCCAGAGGTGGCCGTGGTGGCTCCAGAGGTGGCTTTGGTGGTGGCTCCAGAGGCGGTCGTGGTGGTGCTCGTGGTGGTGCCAGAGGTGGTGCCAGAGGTGGTGCCCGTGGTGGTGCTCCTAGAGGTGGTGCCCGTGGCGGTGCCAGAGGTGGTGCCAGAGGTGGTGCCAAGGTTGTCATTGAGCCACATAGACACGCTGGTGTCTTCATTGCCAGAGGTAAGGAAGATTTGCTAGTTACCAAGAACATCGCCCCAGGTGAGTCCGTTTATGGTGAGAAGAGAATCTCTGTTGAAGACCCTGCTCAAGAGGAAGGTGCTCCACCAACCAAGGTTGAGTACAGAGTGTGGAATCCTTTCAGATCCAAGTTGGCTGCTGGTATTATGGGTGGTTTAGATGAGCTATTCATTGCCCCAGGTAAGAAGGTTTTGTACCTTGGTGCCGCTTCCGGTACCTCTGTTTCCCACGTTTCTGATTTAGTCGGTCCAGAAGGCCTTGTCTACGCAGTTGAGTTCTCTCACAGACCAGGGAGAGAGTTGATTGGTATGGCCAAGAAGAGACCAAATGTCATTCCAATTATCGAGGATGCTCGTCACCCACAGAAGTACAGAATGTTGGTTGGTATGGTTGATGCTGTCTTTGCAGATGTTGCTCAGCCAGATCAGGCCCGTATTATTGCATTGAACTCCCACATGTTCCTAAAGGACCAAGGTGGTGTTGTCATTTCCATCAAGGCCAACTGTATCGACTCTACTGTCGATGCTGAGACCGTTTTTGCTAGAGAAGTCCAAAAGTTGAGAGAAGAAAAGATCAAGCCAATGGAACAATTGACCCTGGAGCCATATGAACGTGATCACTGTATCGTTATTGGTAGATACATGAGAAGTGGCTTGTAGAGGAAGAGAGTAATTTTTTAGAGCTGTTGGGATTTTTTTTTGTTCATAATTTTCTGTATTTTAGTCATTCTTTTTATATAACTATTTGTTTTGGGGACATGTTTTTATGTTTTCCACTGTATTGCTGATCACTGTGTGTAGTAGTTACCCAGTAGTTGCGTTGAGAGGCTTCCTTTCTTTCCAATGTGAACGAGGGCCATGTGAATAGTTTAGTCATCATTTACGTCAGCAGTTTTTTTGATTCCCGATTATAACTATATACTGTATTGTTGCCACAATTTTACTGTTATAAACTTGGTTTAGCTTCCTCAACGTTTTGGACAGGGAAGGAAAGGGTCTGACAAGATGGTGCATGAGGTGATACGAATCGATAGTGACTCTGAAGGGGACGAGATTAGTGATGTACATATTGTTGGAGCGCAGCGAAGCCCTGTACGGAGAGGCACAAGACGAAGAAGTGAAGAGGTTAATGACGAAGACGATGTGGTCATAACAAACGAAGTGCATCACAACAGACCCACATTTGGACAGCAGCAGCAATATCAAAATATAGCGCCTGCACGTCTCCGCCGTACAGGCCAAGTTAGACTCCATACACCAGATGGAGGCATGATGATCCCAGGTGACACACAGAGACAAGATAGATCTTTCCAGGACCAGCGAGTAGCTGAACAACCAAATGCACCCAGAATAAACTCACGGCTGCATGCGCGACCACAACTACGACCACAGCGCAATCTTCAAGATCATCGTTATAATCCTGTTGAAGAGGGAGGACCCGCAGGCCGTGTGAGGAACCGGTTACATTTACCAGGATCGCACTGGGACTACGGCAACAATATACCACAAGAGGACATTCCTGACGGCGTTGGAATGTTTTACAACAGGAGCAATGAACAGGATGGCGCTCAGAACTATCTGTGGCCACTTTTGAACAACTTTAGTGCAGCGTATGAACCTCTCCTCAGACTTCCCAATGGCAGGTTCTTGCATGTTGGCCAACATGAACCTAATGGACGAGGTGCTTCTGCAATAGCTGGTCTTGCCAATATTTTCCGTGACCTAGCTCCTCCTCCTGGTGGTGATATCCCGCATCATATTATGGAACAGGTTGAGGAGAGTGAGAGACGAGACTTTGACAGACGCCAAAAGTCCAATCTTGGGGGTACGGCCAAGATGGAGCACACTTTGACAGAAAAGGCCCGGTCTGTAAAGCCACCTTACACAGTGGAGATTGAAGAGGATGAAGAGTATATCTGCATATTGTGTGGTGTTACACTAGGCGTTGGCATTCCAGAAAGTTTTCAATATGATGACAGCACAAGCAGCTTGGAACAACTGCAGGAGTGCAACGGTGTGAAGGCACCGTACCAAGCGTTGAGGCTCATCACGACAGCAGACAGAGATTTATCAAAGAGAATCTTCAATTCGAAATGCGGACATGTGTACTGCGGTCGTTGTGTCAAGAACATTACTGGTATTAGAGATGTTTTGAAGAGCCAGAATGTCAAGTTCAACAAGCATGAGAATGTTATCACCAACCCGTTTGTCTATGCCCCAATGGTCTGTGTCGTGACTGGTTGCAACAAGCGGTTCATGGCTTCAAAGAAGAGTAGACCGTTCAACGAAATATTTGTGTGATGAGAAGAGACATTTTTTAACACATTTAATAGGTTGTTGGACTTTGGTACCACCATATGACAGTCTTTTTTCTCTCTTGGTTCTGGCTTGTAGTGTTTTTTTTTTTTTTTAATTGTCCTGTCATCATGACAACGATTTGAAACAAATTTTGTTTAGAAAATCTTATCAATACAAACAAAGAAACAAACAAAGAAACAAACAGACACTTCCGTCAGACCATGAAGACACTCATTGTGTTTCTCTCTCTAGGACTCATCACCACGGGGTGTATGAACTCCATCTTCACCAAGTTCCAGGACAACCAGGATGTTGCCCCTGGCCGCAAGTTCGAGCAGCCAGTCTTACAAACCCTCCAGATGTTCGTTGGTGAGTCCTGTGCCTTCATCTTCTTTTTCTACAACAGGTACTCAGTTAGTAGAAGCGGATATACAGCTGTTGTTGATAGCTCCTCGAAGCCCGAGCTACCTCGTTCGAAGAGGATTCTGCTAGCCCTACCTGCCATCTGTGATATCCTAGGAACAACAATGATGAATCTGGGACTCATCTATTCGCCTGTGTCGATTTACCAGATGATGAGAGGTGCACTGATTCTGTTTGTTGCAGCATTCAGCATCATATTCTTAGGGAAGAAGATTGCAAGAATTGAATGGGCGTCACTTATCGTTGTCATTTTGGGTATCACCATTGTTGGGTTGAGTTCTGATAAGAACTACTCAAATGGAGAGGAAGGTTTAAACTCACGCGTTTGGTTTGGCATAGCCCTAATCCTGCTTTCACAGGTTTTTACAGCGACACAGTTTGTGCTTGAAGAGCACATCGTTGGCCAATGGCACATTGAACCTTTGAAACTGGTTGGTTATGAGGGGGTCTTTGGTGGGTCAATCACCTTACTGGGAATGGTTGTCCTCTACGGCCCATTAGGATACCAGAACTCTGGTCCCTTTGATATCATCAACTCGTGGAGAGAGTTCACTTCAAACCCAGCAATCCTCTACTCATCAATTGCCATTATGATATCCATCGGTGTTTTCAACTTCCTGGGAATCACACTGACATCCAAACTGAGTGCAACTGCCAGATCCACGATCGACACTTGCAGAACTTTGCTAGTGTGGCTTGTGTCTCTATACCTTGGCTGGGAATCCTTTGTCCTTCTTCAGTTAGTTGGATTTGCGTTTTTGGTATTTGGAACCTTGGTCTTCAACGGTGCCATTATGCTTGATGACTACTTGCCAACCTGGTTTACCGAAGACAAAACCTCACCACTTCGTATCGTGGATGTCATTGACGAACAGATTGAAAGACAATGAGGTGAGGTGATGCTCCAACCATCGATTAATCATTCCCCCACACTACATTGCTAAAATCACACAAACTAGATATTACCTGTCGCATTGAGTACAAGATAATTTTTGCTTTCTATTGAAGCCATCATCTCTCCAGCTGTCGAAAGACCAATTTGATCTCTCCAAACAAATGTATTGTGTTTGTTGGCATATCCTGTAAACCCACTTTGCGCGTCTCTTATGTGATCCACTCATTCCAAACGTACAGTACAGAAAAAGCCTTCTGAATACTGTCTGATTAGCCGGTCGTGCATATGCGTACATTGGTGGACCATCTCGACTGTCATTGCTCTTAGCTTTGATACGCACAAGCTGGTCTTGGGTATAAGAGAGGAGGGGAGGGAAGGGTAATTCGCGGGGTAGAAAAAGGTGCCACCATTTTCTATCACGTGCTCATAATCAAAAACAAACAAACAAACAGCTGTCAAAGTCCTTTGAAGAGGCACCGTACCTTTCGCTCAACGAAGGAATTTTCACAGTAGTCTTTTAACAGCCCGCCTGTGACAAATAGTGAGATTCTCTGGCCCTCTAGCAGAGAGACAGTGATTCCACAGACTTACAGCTATGAATATTGTGTTACATTTAAATATGGTATGGGGTTTCCTCCAGATCTAACTCCTCCTCATTTATACAAATGGCCCAATAATACAGCTCCTGTGATTTATATACATCCAACTTGAACACCAACAAAAGGTCTCAAAGATAGCAACTGTGTGGATATTAAGAGCAATGTTCCACTGAAGATTGGTATTCTGATAGAGAGCTGTGAGTCTCTCGATTACGCCCTAAGTCGTTAAACATTCATTTGCAGAATCTCAATTTGGGTGGCTATGGACCAATAAAACCGTTACCCTTTTCATCTCAGTACAACTTATAGCAGCTCAACTAGTACTATGCTGGTTTTTTCTCTTTGATACTGTTCTGTTCTGTTGTTGTATTGTTTGTTTATTGGCACACAAAAAAACAGGAAGAGAAAAGCCACAAAAAGCCACAAAACCACAAAAACGAAAAAAAAATCCAATCTAAGAAGAACTTTGCCGCTGAAGTTACAAAAACACATAAAATGGTCTCCTCTGGCACAACTGCACAGAAGGCTCCGGCAGTAAGGCACACGAAAAGGTCCAAGTACAGCCGAAATGGCTGCCTGAAGTGCAAAGAAATGAAGGTGAAAGTAAGTATATCGAGAGATCACTATTAAGCCCCGCCACTATTAAGCCGCCCACACTAACGAGAGGAAAGTGTGATGAGTCGAAGCCACACTGCGGTCGTTGCGTGAGACTGACCAATACGTGCACTTACGGAGCAGTTCAACCACCTAGATGCTCAAAAACGAAAAACAGGCGTGATTCAGATAGATTGGAAAATAGTCTGGTTGAATCAATTGATAATGACATAGCTCTGAAGATCGATGAGATATTGGCTATTGACACTGAATTGGAAGAGTTTGATGTCCCACCTTCGATGCCGATTCCCGAGGAATCAGAGCTGTTCTCACTGATAGACCTAAATTATCTGGACTTTTTACACTCATACACGAATTCCATCAAGAGGATTTCAAAAGCTGATGAACTGCTAACAAATGACACAGTTTGGTCCGTTCCCAGGGAGCTTTTCCCAAATTTCAAAGAAAGCGAGCACAAGCGTTACTTTGACGTGTTCTACGACCAGTTTTCACATCTTTTGTTGCCTGTCAAACCAGATACCAAACTCAATCCAATAAGAGATATTCTTTTATCGTATAGTTTCAGGAAAGATTACCTCTACTATGCCATTCTAGCATCGGGTGCCAGATTGTCTTATCAAATGACAATGTTAAATGCTGACCAGGAACAGTTTTCTATTTTCATGGACAAGACATATGAGATGCTTGATGACTTTACGTTTCTCCAAAACTTCAAACCCGTAGGGTCGCATATCCTTGATGTTGTTTATCAGAGACTAGAGCCGCTGATCTTGACAATCCTACTTTTGACTTCTGATAATGCCGCAAGCATTGAACAGAGCTGGAGAGGCCATTTGAGAGGTGCAAAGGACCTACTTCGAAAGGTGTTTATCGAGAAACTATTTCCAGAAACCAATATTCTAGTGTTTTGCAAATGTTGGTTCACATCGTTTGAGATTCTAGCCGGTTTAGGAGCTCCTTACGGTGGTACTCTCGACAAAGAACAAGAAGTTGACAGCCTGGTGCTGAATGTTGACTCTACATACGAAACTTCAGTAATGAAGTCTTTGAATATTGTTGATGAGAGTAATTTCAACAACCTATTTGGGTTCCATAGCAGCTTGGTGCCTGCAGTTATTGAGTTGATCAAATTGATAAGAACAACAACGTCCATCGAGTTTTACAATGAAAATCTAAAATCAGCTGAAATTTTCCATCTTATTGGTGAGTTTCAAAAGAGAGCGAACTTTCAAGAAAATGGTACAAGTTGGAAGGCAGTTTCGCATCGTTGTTATGCTCAAGCATCACTACTAACGCTATTGTCAAAATTTTTGAAAGTCCAACCTGAAAACACAATAGTCCAGGAACTTGTTCATAACATTTTGAGAAGCATAGATGAGTCACTTTCTTTGGATGTGAATACTACTCCTCCTTGCGAACTACTGCTGCTACACTGGCCAATACTTGTTGCAGGTCAAAACTGTATCAGTGATGCAGATAAGCATAAGGTTGGGGAGCTGTTCGCATCATTGAGCTTGTTGGGTTCTGGTTCGGCGAGACACAGTTTTGAGAAGATACAGAAGAGTTGGAATCATGAATCCAGTATCTTTGAAGCAGACACCCTGGCATATTGATCTCACTGTCGACCAATCAGTACCTATACGTGATTAAAAAGGGCGTCGACCTCTTTGTACGCCTGAGGCGGACGCTGATTGGTTATTGATGGGGTCAAGGAAATTAAAAAGGAAAGCCTCCCAATCTCTCAAGCTGATGTGTATGTATGTAAATATTCCAATCATCCTTGGCCAAGGTATACTCTTCTAAGAATGATGTGATTAACTAGAACTGAGGGCACATTGTTCTTTTAGGCCAGTTAAAGTCCCACTTTCGGAATGTGATTATGTAAGCGAATTGAAATCTACAACACAAAAGAACAAAGCTGCTTTATTTGTTGTTTGTTGACTTTTAACAGGTTGACAGATAGATACAAACACAAACACAATCTGGGAGAGTAATGTCTGAAGATCAATACACCACAGCTCTCACACTGCTTCGCAGAGTTCATCCACAACGTTTACCAGTGCACTTGACCAATGTGTCGCGTTTGAACAAGGACATTTCTGAAGACCTGTTATCCACTGTCGACGTGCCATTGTCAATTACATCAGACACTGAGTCAGGTAAGGACTTTTTGTGCTGTGATTATAACCGTGACTTGGACTCTTTCAGATCACCTTGGTCCAACAAGTATTTTCCTGCGTTGGAGAATGGTGATGACGAGGATTCACCTTTCCCATCTCCAGAGTTGAGGAAGCTGGAAGTGGCTCTCAACGATGCCATTGATGTCTATCGTGACTTGTACTATGAGGCTGGTGGGTTATCCTCGGTGTATCTATGGGATTTGGAAGATGCTGGTGGGTTTGCAGGAGTGGTGCTTTTGAAGAAGCTGAATGATGGTGGTGCGTGGGATTCGATCCATGTTTTAGAGGTGGATGGAGGAGCTATTGGCGGGTCTGCCGAATACAAGGTGACATCCACTGTGATTCTAGAGTTAAATGGCGAGAAGGATCAACTCAAACTGAATGGTAACCTGATTAGACAGAACCAGAAGACTATGGAAGTTGGAGATGACAAGATCTTGTCCCATGTGGTGAATATCGGATCTTTTATCGAGGAGATTGAGTCCAATATGCGCAATCTGTTGAAGTTTGTGTATTTTGACAAGACAAGAGATATCATTGGAGAATTGAGATCTATTGGTGACTTGAATGAGGTGGAGTTGGGAAAGAAGAGACAGGAAGAGGTGATTAAGGGGATCTCTGGTCTGTGATGTGAATATCTTCTCCCTCATTGACATTAAAAGGTACCTAATGATATATATATATATATCATTATTATCTTCCTGTCTGATGTACATCCATTCATTCAGTCGTCTGTTCATATGGACCTCTATATCCACCATTCCAGCTTTGTCTCTGTTTAGAGTAAACTCACGTGATTTCAACATTCCTCGAGAATGTGTAGTTGAACAACTGGCAATCCAATTGGATATATTACAAACATTGTTTAACTACAATTCATGCATATGTTTATATATATGATATTGTATTAGTGAAGATTGTATGGGGCAATGTGTATCAATTAGAACTGTTAAAGCTTTCGCTTACTTGGCCGATATTACGTAATCGGGTCGGTTTTAGGGGGAAAAACCTCAAAAAAAAAATAAAAAAAACATCAACATCAACATTGTTTTGGTTTATTTTTGCGTTCTAGTTGGAAACAAAACACCAAGC
This sequence comes from Barnettozyma hawaiiensis, assembly GCA_003706665.2. Classification (NCBI taxonomy): domain Eukaryota; kingdom Fungi; phylum Ascomycota; class Saccharomycetes; order Phaffomycetales; family Phaffomycetaceae; genus Barnettozyma; species Barnettozyma hawaiiensis. The sequence continues at coordinate 129,100 of PPLY02000010.1, read as the reverse complement.
TTAGACAGAGCCACCATTGCTGCTCAGAGGATAATGGCGCCAATTCCAACCAAAGCGCGTGTTTATGCAGATGTGAACTCTACTCAGCCTCAATCCTGGTCTGATTATGAGAATCTCAGCATCATTTGGTCGTCGCCGTCGAACTATGAGATTGTGCGTAAACTGGGCCGTGGTAAGTACTCTGAGGTGTTTGAAGGTGTTGCGCTGGACACAGAGTCTCGTATCGTGATCAAGGTGCTTAAGCCAGTGAAACGCAAGAAGATCAAGAGAGAAATCAAGATTCTGCAGAATATACAGAATGGTGTCAATGTGATTGAGCTGCTAGGGGTTGTACGTGACGAGGTGAACAAGACGCCTGCCTTGATATTTGAACATATTGACAATGTGGACTTCCGTGTGCTCTATCCCACGCTCACTGACCTGGACATCCGTTATTACATCAAGGAACTGCTCAAGGCCTTGGATTTCTGCCATTCAAAGGGAATAATGCACCGTGATGTGAAGCCACACAATGTGATGATTGACCACAATAAGAGACAGTTGAGACTGATTGATTGGGGGCTTGCTGAGTTTTACCATCCTGGTGTCGACTATAACGTGAGAGTTGCCTCGAGATACTTCAAAGGGCCTGAGTTGCTTGTGGATTACAGATATTATGACTATTCATTAGACATGTGGTCCCTTGGAGCGATGCTTGCAAGCATAATCTTCAAGAGAGAACCCTTTTTCCATGGTAAATCCAACACTGACCAGTTGGTGCAGATTGTCCGTGTTTTAGGGACGGACGAATTGTACAAGTACTTGGACAAGTACAACATTCAACTGGGCCAAGAGTATGAGGATTTGGGCCAATACTCCAAGAGACAATGGGTTAGATTTGTGAATTCGGAGAACCAGCAGTTCTTCAACGATGATGTGGTGTCGTTTTTGGAAGGTCTGCTGAGGTATGATCATATGGAGAGAATGACTGCAAAGGAGGCAATGACACATGCATGGTTGAAGGATGTTTAAGCTTGCTCTGTCAACATATTAATGGGAGCCAGAGGGAGAAGCAGGAGCAGGATCAGGGGGCTGGGGATGACTTGAGAGCTATGTTTTTGTTAATGAATATGAATTGTCCGCTTGTGTGCGAGTGCGAGTGCGAGTGCGAGTGTGTGTGTGTGCGAATGCTTGAAGGTTAATAGTGTTGAGTAGGGCTAGTGATGCCCTGATTGGGTCTGTTGTGGTGAATCTCAGTGTGACCAGGAACCCCAATAGCCTCAATAGCTTTTCTTCATTGAGATGATTGAGTGGGAACTTTGACTTAGTGCCTCCTTGAATTGCAACTTCAAGGCAAGCCATTCTCTCATCAAACATTTCCTTCGTCAAGTCTCTCAACAGTTCCATGCAGACACCTTCAATCTCGGCAGTGGCATCCCATTCCATATCGTTGTAAATAAGCCGAACCAAGGTGAAGTCGTCGTCGTCGTGGTCGCCATCAGTGCTGACACTGCTATGAATCAACCAAAAGAACACACCATCCTGTGTCACTTGAAGATCATCCGCCCAGGGCAACAGAGATTTCAGACACGAGCCGCTGAGGAGGGAGGCCAGGAGTTCATCAGTGATGGCATTAGCCGCCAACACTGTGCACAGTTGTTCAAGCGTCGCTTCAGTGGAGTTTTTGGCCTTGATGAGGGCAAATGCCTTTGGCAATTAGTAAAAACAAACACAAACAAATAAACACAAGCAAGATCAAGTGCTCCCAACTCACCAGTTCCAGATCCATCTGTGTTTAAAACTGTGTCTGTGTCAGTCTGTGTGCTTTTTTAGTTATTTTTTTTTTACAATTTTCTCAATAAGGTAATATCAAATAATAGTACATTTCCCCATCCATCAAAAGAACACACGCACACACAACAAAAAGACACAAGCATCAAATTTCCTGGTCCTTCAGCGTGGCGCCTACTAAAGCCAACAAACTTTGGAGTTTCGCATTGCCACCGCCACCTTGGGACTTCATGAACTCATAAAGCTCCATCAGCGCCTCATTTTTCATCTCAAGTAGTTCAATCTCACGCTCATAGTTCGCCACGTCCTCCTTCAGCTGAATCTGAGCAGCCTTCTTTCTCTGTCTGCACTTGGATGCGGCAATGCGGTTTCTCTCTAATAATCTTGCCTTCTTCCATGCCGCCGTGCCTGGAATTGGACCAGCATCAGGGTTGAAAATCACTTCATTGTTGTAAATGAGTTTCCCATTAGGCACCCCATGGTGGTTTGTAGCGTATTGGACTGATGGTGTATTAGAGTGTTGTGGCTGTGGCTGTGTTTGTGGTTGCTGCTGCTGCTGCTGCTGCTGCTGCTGCTGCGGTAGCACTCTTCCCACAACCTGCTGGGTCACAGGTGGGGCATTGCTCACAGGGACGACATCAGGAGATACCAAGAGTGGGATCTGCTGCTGTGTTTGAGGTAGAACCACTGAATCTTGAACCACTCGTGCTCTTGATAAATCCACATTCAAATGCTGAGATGGCTGTTGCTGTTGCTGTTGCTGTTGCTGTTGCTGAGCCCTCGGATATGGCGGCATTTGGATGTCGTAAAGTTCTTCATTGTTCAGAGTATGGTTATGGATTATCTGACCGATTTGACCGTTGGAGATCGAGATACGACGTCTTCTGGGTTCGTTATCGCTGTCCACATTGTACAAGGCACTCTCAAAGATGGGTGGGTTTGTGAGAGGGAAATGTGACACATCCACGCCATAAGGGGCAAAAAAGGGCGAAATAGTGTCGTTGAATATGTTGGAGTTATGAACGTTGTTCAGCGATTCATCCTGAGAAAGCTGTTGTTGTACATTAGTTCCACTTGGTTGAGGTGGAGGCTGTTGCTGTTGTTCGTGCTCCTGTTGTTGCTGTTGCTGCTGCTGCTGCTGTGTTGGTACCGTTACTGCCGCTGCTGCTGGAACCTGGTGATGACTGATCGCAGGTGGCATAAGGAGTTGTAACTGACTCAGGTCTTGTTTAAGGGAGTACGCCATTTTTTTTTGTGTTTTGGATATGGAATGCTTCTCCTCTCTTCTCTCTGAGGTGATGTCACCAGAGTGTGTGGTGTCAAAAGGTGCAGTTGCAGTGTCAAAGCCCAGGGGATCGTGTGGCGAAAGTTCTCAAAGGGGAAACTGAAATGTTTGTTTGTTTGTTTGTTTGTTGTTTAACGCACCTGGATAATCTGGCGTGCTGCTGATATGATATATCATAAATATATGGTTGGTAATTGAAGCTTCTTTTTGAAAATATGACCTGCTGTCGTTGCTGCTAATTCCACGGCTGCTCCCGTCTGGGTTCACCAAGTTGCGAAAAAAAAAAAAAAGATTTGCCGTTAGTCAGCAGGTTTATTATTCGTTCTCGTCGCTTTCTTTTTCTCTTTTAATTAGGGCCTAATTAGTACTATTGTTGTTGTTTATTGTTGTCATAGTAACGATTGGGGTTCTATCAAATGGGGAACGAACCCACTTTGTTGGCCATTTCTCAATGGACCAAACAGCAGCGCAGCAGCAGGGGTTGAAAGTAAACTCCTGGTGGTGACGACACATTACGGGCTGATTCTTTTGTCTTGTAGACACGTGATTATTTTCAGGGATTGATCGGCAGGGAGGATTGATCGACATCGATCAACTCATTCAGTTACGGCATTTGGCTTCTTAAACCTTTGTTTGTTTGTGGTCGGTGGTGGTGCTGTCTCAGCCAGCCAAAAGTCTGGTGCAACATTGCAACCCCTTCACCCCGTGTGTGGGTTAGTATGACGGACCCACCCATCCGGCTCTTTCTTTCTTTGAAAGCTTGCGATAATAGTAAAGAAAGATATAATAATAAAAAGGTCATGCTTGCTCCATTTTTATTAATCAAAGAGAGAGTTCCAAAGCAGAAAGGTTCTAATGACCGATTAATTGCCTGATTCGCCCCATGAGATGAGTCACTGTATGTCACCCTATCGATGGCGCCATGGTTAATCAGGAAGTTGCAAACCCGGGCTGCAAACCATTTTTGATTGTGTGGTGTTTTTGTGGTTTGTTTTGGTTGTCTGTTTTTTTTGTAAGACACAGACAGACAGAGACTATCTAGAGAGTTAGTGTGTCATTAGAGGTATCATCATCATAAATAAATCTTCAGTTAATGACCATCACACTGGTCAATGAGGATACAGACAGTTGGAGGTGTGGCTCGGATGTGTACTCACCCACCTGCGGCACTCCAGAGGCCCTCCTCGAACTCACAAAGACAACATACAGGTCCTCAGCCATCCTTCAGGCATTGATACCAGATGAGCTGACCTTTCAGGAGACAGTACTCACCATCATCAAGAACTACGTGTACACCTACCCACATTTGACTGTGGCAGACATGTCCTTTGACACCCTCGTGGAGAATGAGCGAGGGATGAAGATATTCGGTGTCTCATGGTACAGCTCAACCTTTCTCATCCCGACTTGGGATCCAGTGTCTCAGTTCACCGACTTGCAAGGCTCCACCATTGGGAAAGACTTGAAAATCTATTCAACGAATTGCATTGATATGGGGTACTGCGAAGAAAATGGTGCCATGTGGAAATGGAGTTGGACACAGTGGTTTGTCTTGTGCTTCAACGGCGATGTCAACACTGCTGGGAAGCTGTGCAGCAAGAAAGCAGCGGTCTTCTGCGACTACGAAGGCTGGTTCTACTCAAGAGGTTTTGGATCCAAACGATGGTGTGGCGAGTACAGTTATTGGAGAGGTATGTTTTGCCGAAGAAGGTTGTTGATACGGTTGAAAGAGAGGAGGAAAACTGCTGCCACTGTGAGCAGTTAACAAACACACTATAGTTTATTTCTACATTACGTCATAAAAGTAAGAATTTATCCCCTAAAACAGAATATATCCTTATTGGGAAACCAACGAAGAGAAGGAAATCCAGAAGAGCACCAGGAAAGCTCATGATGCCCCACCACCGCATAGAACAATAACCAGCAGTCACAGCAGTCACAGATAGGCTCTTCGTCTGTGTGTGTGTGTATGTGCATGTGTGGTTTTATTTTTCGTTCAATATGTTTTTTTCCCAATGTTTCCTTCATTATGTTCATGTAACTGTTTCTCTTCTTTTTCTATATAACATCATCGAAGGAAGTTTTTTGTGTTTTGGTTTGTACACACGGTCAAAAAAATTTTACCCTCGAGAACCAGCACCATCATAAACAATCCATCACAAACCTGTCACAATGGCACACCGCAAGCTCCAGCAGGAGATTGATCGTGTGTTCAAGAAGGTCACTGAGGGTCTGGACATCTTTGACACGCTCCATGAGCGCCATGAACTTGCGGAGGCCAACTCGTCGCTGAAGGAGAAGTTGGAGAACGACTTGAAGAGGGAGATCAAGAAGCTTCAAAAACAGAGGGAACAGATCAAGGTGTGGCAGGCTGGAAATGAGGTCAAAGATAAGGAGAAACTCCTGGAACATAGGCACAAGATTGAAGTCGCGATGGAACAGTATAAGGTGATTGAGAAGGGATCCAAGATTAAGGCATACTCCAACACAAGCCTCAAGGCATCTAGTGAATTGGATCCAGAGGAAAAGGAGAAAGTTGATGCGTTAAATTTCATACAGGAGACCATTGATGAGCTTGAGTCCCAGTATCAGAGCTGTGAAGCTGATTTGGAAAAGATCCTTTCGAAGAAATCTAAGAAGGCACAGGAACGTTATGAGCAGAAAAAGGAGGATCTCAAGAAGATCCAAGATAAGTACAGATGGCATCAGCAAAACTTGGAAGTTGCTCTTCGATTATTGGAGAACGACGATCTTGTTCCAGATGATATCAACTTCATCAAGGATGATATCACTGAGTTTCTTACCTCCAACAGAGATGCCAACTACATCCCAAACGACTATATCTATGAGAGTCTGGATTTGGATGCACTCGACACTGTCAAAGAAGAACCAGCCATTTCTTTGAACGGTGATGATGAAGAAAAGGAGTCGTCCCCGTCGTTGCCTTCATCGCAGGAACCAGAATCCCCAAAACCCGTAGAGAAGAAGACCACCACTTTTACAGAAAGACCAAATGTGAAACTAGTGGAGCAGCAGTCAATAACACCAAAGAAGCAGCTGAAAAAGGTGCTTTCAACGAGTTCAACCGCTACATCATCTCCAAGCCAGCCCACAAATGGTTTGAAATTGGCGACAACACAACCACCACCACCACCAGTACCCGTGGTACAACCGGAGATGAATTGGGGGTCCATCATTCCACAGGAACCCCAGCCCAAACCTTCTATTGGTCCAATGTCATCTCCCACACCATCACAGGAACCAGTCACTGCCTCCTCTACTAATAACGGCGAGGCAGTGATACCATACGAGTCCAACCCACCACCACCAGAAGCTCTCCAGCCCACGGAATCTCAAATCGCTTCGCCAAAAGTAGATGATTCCAGCTACTTAACAGATGAAGCATTGGTAACGTTACCTCCAGGCATTCAGGATGTTATTCTTTCCTTCTATGCCTCACGTGTGCAACCATCAACAACACCTCCAGTGTGCTCCAATATTTCTTCGAACCAACTAGGAGGCCATCGTCTGATCAAGAACGTGTCAAATCTTTTGAACTCGGACAGATACTTTCTGGCTGGAGTACCAACTGTAAACCCCTCCAAGGACCTTTCAATTGAGTTTCAACGTTGTTTAAACGAATGGAACAAGATAAGAGTGTATCTACCGTCTGAAAAGTTGAAAACTTTGGATCTGTCGGCACTGTTCTACGGTTTCTACTTCAGTTTATCCCCAATGGAGTCAAACTTTGTTGCCCTTGAACTTGTGAGTCGTGGTTGGAAGATGGACCAAGGTTGTTGGGCCATTAATGCCGAAGGTAAAGTTAACAGGTTTGACATTGCTTCCTGGAGTCTCATTTGAAGAAAGAGTGTATATGTGGATATTTTAAGTTTGTTGATTTGTGCGATTGGTTGGGGATTTATGTGATGGCTTTGAAAGAGTTTTCATCATGCTTATGTGTGTGTGTGTGTGTGTGGTTTTTTACCTCTATTTCTCTCTCTATGGCTGGTTGGTGGAGTGAAGGTGAAAACGTCGTTTGTGAACAACACACACACAAGTTGATCGCTATTTTTCTTCGCCATATTTTCTTTTATCTTAATATAGGTATGGTGATATTTATTTAATCCTGTGGTTAAATTGAAGAGTACTTTGTATCGTTGTGGTTGGATATCCGGAACTACTACATTACACACGTGATGTGATTGGAAACCCCCTCGGAAATTGATTTGAATCTTTTTTTGACGTGTGTCCATTTTTGTGCTCCAAAAACAGAACACAACAAACCAGATCAGCATCGCCACTTAAGCAAAGCTAAGCGGACCATCGTCAATACATTATGACTGAATCACTATTCATAGCTCATCAACTTTTCTTCACGGGTAAATACGCTGAATTCCTCCAACTCGAAGCTGAAGACTATACGGGCGCAGACCGTGTCGAATTTGATATCCTTCAAGCCCGTTCATTAATTGCATTGGGCCGTGCTTCTGAGATCGCTGTGATCGGGGGAGAGGACCCAGCGTACGATGCTATCAAGGAGTATTCCTCAGGAAAGAGAAGTGCCAAGCTGGAGCAGTTGGTGAACGAGCATGGCGATGAGGAACAAATTGCCCTGATTGGTGCACTTTACTACCTGAGGGAAGGAACTGTTGAGAAGGCAGAGGCAATCTTATCTAGTGGTACTGCCACTCCAGAGAAGACACTGCTGCTTGTTGAAGTGCTTCTTGCACAGAACCAATTGAAGAAAGCTGCGCAGGTGTTCAAGCAAAGTGGGATCGAGGATGGTATTATTGCCAATATTGCTGAGAGCCTGATCAACAGTGTGTCTAACGGTGAGGACTTGAGATCTGCTCTATATTCCTATGAAGAATTATCACATCAATATCCCTCTTTGGTCACTCTATTAGGTTCGTTTGTGATCAATCTTCAGCTAAACCAGATTCCAGAAGCTGAGATCGTGCTGGCTCAGCTGGAGGAGTTGGGTGTCAAGAATGACGATTTGCTGGCCAACGAAGTGGCTTACCACCAAATCAAGGGCGATTGCAAATCTGCTGAATTGAAAAGACTGGAGCTGGAGAAATTGAACCCTGATCACCCAGCAGTGAGGGACTTCAAAGAGAAGAACGACTTGTTCAACGACGTTGTCGAAAAGTACAGAGAGCAAATCCACTGAACATTTATATATATATATATATAGTAGATCTCATTCCTCCACCAGCTTCTTTAGCAATTCCCATCTCTGTCTCTGTGTGCTTCTCCCATACCCACCTGCACCAACCACTCTGACTCTGACCTCATGCACACCACCATCCGGTGTACCATCCGGTGGCGACGAAAGCTGAAGGGTCTGCTGGTTCAGGGTCAATGCAAGAAGCTGGTCTCTGTTCTCTAGAGCGTTGACAGTGGCACATTGTTCGCTGTTCATGTCATGTGTAAGAATCGGATTCGGCGTATTCCTATTTGAGCGATTAACCAACCGATCTGGTGATGGTGGTTTGTAATGATGCGGGACTTTTTTTTTTATGTGTTGCACCTAGTCCAGTCCCAGTCCCCCCGCCAAAATAAATTTAGAAAGATTTTTCCTCTTCTTTTCACCTCCTATTTATCTAATTTGCCTGTATCAAACACCACATGTCCCAATTCGCCTCCCTCAAGCCAGCTTTTTTCATTCACCTCGACGTTGATGAGCCTCGTCCTATTTACACCAATGAGTCAGGCTCATTGACGTACGTTAATGTCAAGGGTGGTTACACCAAGACCTTGGACACGGCTTACCCCTTTGATGCCGAGGTGGTTCATGGCTTTGACAACCTCACAACCAAGACATCCACTGGTTCCACAACCACCTTGGACTGTCAATTGTACCTCAAGTCCAAGGCCAATGGCTCCGGTATTCACTTTACCTACTCTGGTGTCATTGTTCCATCAGAAGCTCAAGGTGCTGTGTTCGCAGCCGACAAGAACAAGGAGCAAGGCTTTGACCAAGGTTATGTTACCAACCATCCAAAGGCCAGCCTGGACAAAGGTGCTAAGGAGGAGGCATGGATTACTGGCAAGAATTTGTTGGGTAAGGGAAGATTCTTGAGAGACGACTCTGGTCAGTTGGCCGTGGAGTACTACGTCTATGCCTTGGAGTAAACATACTTTTTTTGTGTGTGTATAGTTACGGTAAATGTACACACAGAGACAAGATCGTTTAGTTCATCACACATACTGGATCAGCACTAGATGCAATGTTGCATTGGTGCATCAATCTCTTCTCACCTGGTCCAAATTGACCAGTCACCGAGTGCCACACACCTCTGTTGTGGAAGATAACCAAGTCGCCTTCTTCCCAGTTGTGAACATAGATCTTTTCTTTAGCAATGGCTGGTCTCATCAGTCTGTAAACTTGGTTTCTCGCTTGTTCCAATTCCAAGGTTTCGCCAGACGTCTTGTTATGTGTCCGGTAAATGCAGCAACCGTGGATTTGCAAAGAGTGCTCACCAGTCACAGGGTTAGTCCACACCATTGGCAGCTTCTTCACCTTGGACTCCTCCCACTCTGGCAATTCGTCAAGGGACTTCTCCTTACCTTCAGTCACCATGGTCAATCCATCATCAGTGGCCTTGGCTGTAGAGATGAAGATGTATGGATGAGGTGCGTATTCAACCACTGTGTTTAAAGCCAACTCCTTATCCTCGGGAGACAGATCAGCGAAAGCACAACGGCCATTGACAAAAGCAGTGGCGCCTTGAGCCAATTCCAACACCTGGCCGTCATCATACACAATTTTCTCCAGCTTGGACTTTGGAGGACAATGAATACCTAACAAAGTAGTCGCAATTGGTGGCGATAGATCATAAAGAGCAGAGTCAATGTGCCATCTGTAGAATTTAGTCTCGCCATCGTGCATCTGTTCATCCGTCAATGTGTCCTTGTGGAAACTGAAATGTGTTGGATGTGTCAAACTGGCCTCCCTGATCCCATAATGGCCACCATCACCTTTCTGCTGCTCAAATTCCCATTTACCTTGGCCTAAGACTTGAACCTGTGGCTGGCCAGGGATAGACATACCGTCTTTCTTCAAGACAGAGTCCTTGTGGCGGAATTCTTTACCGTGTCCATAGTGTTGTTCACCATCTGCAGCGGCGGCGTCTGGGTCAGGTAAGGATGGGTCTAGTCGGGCAGTGAGACGGTACTGGGATTTCGGGTGGAGGTTCTTCTGGTCAGGGATTAGGAGGAAACAGTGCTCATGAAGAGCATTGTAAAGGGTTTCTTGATCAGCAGCATTCAAAAGAGATGGGTCGTTGTTGACATAAAGAGGCAAGCTGACTTTGGCACCAAACTGCGCTGGTGCGGCCAATGGAGTGATTTTGAGGGAGGAGTCAGGCATTGTATCGATTTTATACGTTAGCAGAATATATATATATATCTGTATATCGATAGAGTTTTTGGAGGGAAGTTTGAAACACCTTTTATAGCCCGTCAGGAAAAAAAACGGGAGAAAGCGAAGGCGTCGTTATCCGCTTTTGTTCTGTTCTTATCAGCTCTCACCGCCACCGTCGGAAGTAAAAGTGACACAAAGACACTCGGATGTCCCGGTCACGTGATTGATATTGATATCTTTTAGTAGTTTTTTTGATTGGGCCAATGAGAGCAATGTAATTCTCAGATATACAGACTGGACGGCTCTTAGTGTGACAAAGGGGTGGAGTGGCGGCGAAGGGAGGAGATACAGGTTACATACATCGAGTTAGACTTTGGAGATACTGTATTCTGCCTGGATCACGTACGTGGACCACGATATGTGATCACATGACGTAGTTTTTTAGTATAGACCACACCTAGAGTTCTCATCTTTGAAAAAACCTTTATTGAAGAAACCACTAAGGAGAGTACCAGTGAATGGTGCCATTATCTGTCCTTCTGGTTTGAAGCTGGCCCTCAAGCTGGTTTTGGAAGGCAAAAGGTGAGAGGAAATTTGATATCAGTTATTGTGGAGAGAATAGGTTAGAGTTACCCTGCTCAAATAAATATTCTTTAAAAAACTTGTGGGCGGCGCCACAAAAAAAAAACAAGAATATATCCATTTCTGGTATATTACCAAATACACTACTTTTTCGGGCTTTGAGCTGGTCTGATTTATTTAATTTTGACACTCCAACTCAACTCAACATAAGCAACTTTTCAACTAGGAGGGCAATTAAGGTATACAGCCAGTGCTACAAAACAATGTCCACATCTCCAGACAGCCCAGTGCATGCGAACATTCACTCAGAACAGGCTCTCCAACAAGCCATCAAGTTCTATGAGTTGGATCACCAGCTGTCAAAATCTCAGAGGGAGATACTTGCCAATGCCTACAATTCGATCACATACACCACAACGGGGCTTGGTTGGGTCGGGTTCGCCGGTGCTGGTGCTGCGAGCTTCCTCTTCCAGCGAGCTCAGATCCAGAAGAAACCGCCACAGCCAATTGTTCCCGGCAAACCGATTGTGAGACCAAACTTGGGGGTTTCTATCATGTTTGCAATTGCAGGAATGCTGTTGGTATCTCCATTCGGTTCGAGATATGCATACGATCGACAAGTGGAACAGGTCAAGAGCAGGGACCACGCATGTGCTCAGATCATGGGGATGTTTGGTCCCGGTGAAAGTATGAAGTGGTGGATGTACTACAAACTGACTGCAGAGAAGCCGGAGTTTATCCTCAAGGACCCAAGAAGTGAGGAGGTCAAGAAGACGCGTGCTGAAAGGGAAGGTAAAAGTGCGCTCTTTGCCAATGGGAGAGATCCTATGGGGCTCTACTCTGGTGCCAGACATGAACTGAATAAGATTGATAAGGAGAAACAGAAGGCAGCCAGTGGAGGAAGTGGGATCCTCCAGGATATTCAGAACAATGACCCTGCTGCCTTTGAAACAGCTAATGATGAGACATTCGACCAGGACGATGATCCATTCGAAACTAGAGAAAAAAAACAAGAGTATGTATCATCTGCTTGGGATAGAATCAGATCTCAGAATCGTGCCACCGCTACACAACAACAAACCTCAGACACTTCCAATTCTGCTTGGAACAGAGTTAGACGCAGTGATGTCTCCTTATCGCCATCACCACCTTCCTTATCTGGGGGGTCTTCAGAAGATGCGCTTGAATCATTTGATGAGCTCCTGGAAAAAGAAAGACACACTACAGGTGAAGAAGAGGGTAACAGATGGTGAATACAATAAAACCAATCAAATACATATCAACACATATCATAATTACACACACTCTCTCTATCTCTCTCTCTCTCTCTCTCCCCTTGTTTGTTCTTTTAGCGGATATTTCTCCTTTGTTGCTCGCTCTTCTCCACCAGCCGCAAAGTGAGCCCCGGCCCGGCGGTTAATAAGATTAAAAAAACAAAGTGAGTGGTGGGTTTTCACAAAAGAAAATAGTTTAGCAGCTCTAAGGCGACACTGAGATAGAAAGCAAACAATAAAAAATGTGCTGCTGTATTTGCTGCGATTGTGTTCTTGTTCTTCTTGCCATTATATTTCCCCCGCTTCCTGTCTGGATAAAGTGTGGCCTCTGTTCTACTGAGTCCCTGATAAACATCCTTCTGACACTTTTAGGATATCTCCCGGGTCTTATTCACTCGTTCTACATCATTGCTAAGTACCCTGATCTTGGAACTGGAGTCGTCATCATTGACGAGGAGAGTGGCCGTATTGTCACCAGGGGAAGAGATGGTGTCCGCGTGGTGCGTCTCCACCACCACCACCACAACCACGAGGTTCAGAATACCAGAAATTATGGGTCTATCGATCCGCCTGCCTATGCTGAACTCGATAGGGATCGCTGCTGAAATTATGGATGGAGATTACAACTACTACTACTACTACTACTAATGAAGACAACTTGATGTTCTGCACCAAGTTAGCAACTGTGGATGATTATATGATTCGTGAACGTTTGCTTGCGTTGTTGGTGGTGTAGTCTTCGTTAACTGTATGTTTGTGTGATGGTACCTGGACAGAGTCAACCACCATTTGTAGTGATGTCTTGGGGATGGACTCAAGGTCAAATACATTGACAGCAGTGACAGAACTAGCAGTCCACTGTTTCGAAATTAGTCTGGAGTGCCATCTGTTTCCCCTTGTCGACTCCCAGAGAAGATACAGTCTAAGGTTATGGTCCACATTGGAACTTATAATGGTGATGTGAAGGGACTTGACGCCGTCGAGTACAGAGGCGTCCAAAGTGACAGTCTTTACCAATGAAAGCGATCCAGTGATCATTGTCAAGGTATCCACAATCTTCCACTCGTCCAAACCAAAAACCACAAAATTGTTAAACGCATCGTTCATCAAAACAAAGCCTTTTTTTAAAAGATGGAGACACTTTATCTGCAGGTTGTCAAACACCTGGAATTCGTCTATAGCCACCTTGGATATGTTTGGCAGATATTTGAGCAACTTGCCAAATTTTGTAACAGCCAGGATCTCCAAACTTTCAAAGCTCCCCTCCTCATTGATCAGCACTAGATCTTGGATCCACAAGGGCTCTTCTAATGGCATTGTCTCCGTGAGACCAGAGCCAGAAGCATCACGACCACAGGTGTCAGTCGTCTTGGATCCCAGCACGTTACTACTGGATACCTTCTTTGTCTTGGATTTCCACAAGTTGACGTGGCGGTCTAATTCCAACAATACCACGCCACGGCCTTTCCCAGTGTACACCACTTTCCAGTGTACACCACCAGTCTCCTCATTGAACTTGAACATCTGGAAAACACCAACAAATCCTTCCAGGCCGAAGCTCATTGCAAAATCGTCAAATCTATCCCCCATAAAAATTTCCAAGGGAATGAAGTAGCAGTATCCAAAGCCAGTGCAGCATCGCACCCAACCAACTTCGGCTTCCCCAGAACCTTCATGGTTCACCTCCACAGAATTAAAGAAATCGGATTTCTCCTGTGAAGAGATAAGCCTCTTCCGCTTATGGAACAACAAATGTTCTCCTTCACTCTCAAGGTAAATGTCCAATAGTAGTCCCTTCCGTGCCAGTAGGACATAGTTGTTTCCCTGGTAGCGGAATCTGGCCATCCGCTGGATGTAGTAATCACGACTCTGTTGGTTAGGTTTACCAGTGACTCTGTCACTCAGTTTGAGCCCCAGTGAGTCTTGCAATGTGTATGTGTTCGCATGAGCAGTGTCGAGCACTGTGGCTATAAACTTCATATCTGCTCTATTTAGGAGGAGGAGGAAGTCTACATACAAAATGGCCGGGTGGGCGGGCTTATCATTAAAACTAAAAACAACAACAACAAAAAAGAGGGTGTCAAAATAAAACCTGGGGGAAAATCTCAACAAAGGATTACGTCATTAATTAGTCACCATCAAATTCCTTCTTCCTGTGACATTTGATGTGTTACCCTGCTTTCCGTAGGATGCTATTTTACACTGTTGGAAGTAGGCTCAACCCAGCCTCCGGTCTAACGATTCTATTCCACCCACAGATCAAATCATATGGTACAGCAGCTCCGACACTATAGCATGCAACTAATCCGTGATAGGGCATGGTATAGCTCCAACATCACCACCTCCCAGAAGTCCAAATTCATTGCACATGTGACCAAGTTAAAAGTGACAGATACCAATGATACTATTGGTGCCATGATTGAGGAACTGGTTCGAAGCGACAAATCTATCCAGAAATCATCACATCCAGCTATGAATGCATGGATATTAAGACTTCCCAATGGGGTCACTCAACAAGGAATGAGTGATTGTGGCGAGAGTGGAGCAGGGATTAAACTTATGTATCTTTTGCAGAAAAACCACGAGATTGATCCTGGAGCATTGGTGGTTGTTACACGATGGTATGGAGGCACACCCCTGGGTAGCTCAAGGTTTAGATTGATTTGCAATGTCGCAATGGAAGCGATGAGGGAAGGGGGACTCTTGGGAACTACGATACCCAACTCAACATCGTCCGAGAAGAAGAAGGGGAGAAGCAGAAGAAAAAGGTAAGTGAAGAACGCTCATGCCACAATAGAGACACATATCGGTTTTTATTCTCTACTTAGGAAGCTAGTCGGGGGCTTATGTGTCTTGATACCTGACCAAATTGTTGTCATTATCAACGGTATATCAACAAAAGGGCCCTGAAATTTCTAGTTCTCTGGGTTTTTATCGAATATAATATATATATATCCCCCTCTTTGTCTACTCACCCAAGGCATCTACACCTCTCGTATATACAGACGGTTTATTGTGCTTTATACTGATCCTCAAACATACTTGTAAGGGTTCAAGATGGAATTTGGATCGTAGATGGACTTCAACTGCTTGATCAACTCAATCTCCTCTGGAGATTTGGAGTACCCAATGTAGTTCTTCTTTTGGAAGCCCAAACCATGTTCAGCAGAGATGGAGCCCTTCTTTTCACTGACCCACTCGTAAACAAATGGCTCTAGAGCCTTCTCCACCTCCTTGGTGTAGCGTCTGACAGCCACATTCAGGTGCAAGTTACCATCACCAACATGGCCGTAACCGACAGCATCAATGACTGGGAACTCATCAGTCTCACCAATCAAGCCATGTGCATTTAGTCTCTCTCTAGCAGCGCCAACCAGTCCATATAGGTCCTTCAATGGGAGAGAAACGTCGTATTTGTAGACACCACCATTCATCTGGCAAGATTCTGGAATCTGTTCTCTCCAGTCCCACAAGGTTCTTAGCTGAGTCTCGTCTTGAGCAATGACACCATCTTCAATCAGCTCATTTTCAAAAGAGTTTTCCAAGAACGACTCCAGCTTTTCCAAATCATGGGCATTGTTTGAACCAGAAGTTTCAATCAAGACGTAAAAGGTGTGTTCATCTTCCAATGGATGCTGGGACTTCAAGTGCAATTGGGTCAACTTTTGAGATTTAGAGTCCATGAGCTCAAAAGCAGATAGAATCTCACCAAGCTCCTGCTTAGCGTTAACAAACGCACTCTGGACTTTCTCAAATGAGTCCAGACCCAGAAAGGCAACGTTGAAGCTCTTTGGTCTAATTGGACAGAGAATGGAGACACCAGTAATCACACCAATGGTTCCCTCACTGCCAATGAATAACTGCTTCAAGTCATACCCAGTGTTGTCCTTTCTCAAGGCATCAATGGAGGAGACGATTTGGCCGTTTGGCAAGACAACTTCAAGACCCAAAACCGAACCGTGCAAGGAACCATACCTCAAGAGTCTCAAACCACCAGCATTAGTAGCAACAGTACCCCCAACGTGACATGAACCCTTGGCACCAAGGTCTAGTGGGAAGATGTACCCTTGCTCATGGAGAAATTGGTCAGCGTTCTCCAAAATGACACCAGTATCACACTTCAGAATACCAGAGTTGGCGTCAAATGAACGTATCTTGTTGAGACCAGACAGGTTGAGGACAATCTCATCAAATACCGGCACAGAGCCACCCACTAGACCAGTGTTCCCACCTTGTGGAACCACGGCGAGTTTTTTCTCATTGGCGTACTTGACGATCTGGGAGACCTGATCAGTGGTCTTTGGCTTTAGGGTAAGTTTGGAGTCACCACGATACTTACGCATGTAGTCTTCGTTGTAGACAAGCAGATCATCAGCATCAGTGACAATACCTGACTCTGGGAGGATGGTCTTGAAAAATTCAATGTGCTCTGGGGTTAGTTGAGCATACTGAGCGCTGCGCTTGATGTTTGGATAAGTTTCTGAGGTTAACTTCACCGTTTTGGTGGAATAGTAACAAGGCTTTATGGTGGAGGTGGCTGGAAGGCGAAGTGCCAAACGTGACACTGATGACACGACACGACTCTGGGCAACAGCGGAGCGTCTCAAAGAGGTTCTCAACATGCTAATGAAGAAGAATATGTGTTGGTGATTAGAATGAGTCTTAGACAACTTTTTTTTTTCCCTCCTTTTTTTTTTTCTGTGAGTCCCAACATCCATCAGACTAGGTTCTCATCAGAAGACTACGTGTCCATCAGAGACTAGGTTCCCATCAGAGACTAGAAGTCCAGCGGTTTTGTGACTAAGAGAATTAGACCAACTCCAGAGAATAGTCTTCTCAAATTGGCTCTACAGGTATTTGATGACAGGTAAACATGCATATTCTGTCAGTCCTATCGGTTGAATCTCCCTGAGCGTGATGGACGTGGGTACCCACCATCCCGATTCCCCCCGTAGCCACCGTTGTTGTGATTATTGTCGTAACCGTTGTTGTTCCTTCTTCTGCTGCTTTGACCATGGCCATACCCATAGTTGTGGCTACTGTTGCCATACTGCTTTTGCTCCCTATAATCGTCAAACCGGCTAAACTCTGGCTCCAGGTATCCTGTTCTCATGGAAGGCATACTCTGCATTCTCCTTGGTTGACTAGGAAGGTTCTTGGGCAGCTTCTGCTTCTTATCCGTCTTATCCTTTTTGAAAACACTCTTAACTTTTCCCATGAGGCTTCCTCCACTTCCTACTGATCTCTTGCGTTTCTTTTGAATATCCATGTAGGCATCTCTCATCTGCTGTGGTAAATTATGACCTGAGAATGCTGATCCATCTACATTGGGCAAACGAGAGTTTCTCTCGCTAGGACAGTCATCTCCATAATGGCCCTTATCACCGCAGTTGTAGCAGTACATGTTTGTCGGGAGCGCAGTTCTGATCCTTCCAGGGTTACTTTTAGTCAGATAAGATCTCCAAATAGATGGACACCGCCCACTCATGTGTCTTGTGCTTTCGCATGTCTGACAGTACAACTTCCGGGCCTTTTTAGTGCACTTGGACCCATAGTGGCCCCTCTCACCACAGTTGTAACAGGCCATCGACTTGGGGCAGCGATCGGTGTAGTGATCACCCACAATACCACAAGCATGACATACTACAGTGGTACATTGTGCACGTCTATGCCCTGGTTGAAAACAGTTTGCACAGAGAGGGCCGGAGTTCTCTGAGGATGGGTCTTGGACTCCAAAGTAACGCCCTTCACCACGCATTTCAATTAGCCCATCTGGATTGGAATCCACTTGGTCAATGGACAGAGACACAACTTTATCCTGTGGAACGTGAAACTCCTGCTCCGTCTCCATTCCTTTCTTTGGGATTTGATTATAAGTGAGAGTGAGATGAGAAAGAAAAGTCATCGGTGTTATACCTCTGTTTACAAAAATTTTAATGAAATTTGGTAAGAGCACACCCCGAAACACAAAATCATCAACGAAAAAAAAAGTTTTTCTTTTTTTCCTGCTTTCTGTCATCTTTCAACATCATTCAACCAACTGATCAGATCACAAAATGAGTGGTGCTGACGAAGTCACTGAGAAAGTGGCCCAATTGAACGTTCAGGATGGTTCTGCTGGAGAGCCTTCTTCAAAGGCCCCAAAGGCTGCTCCAAAGGCTGCCGCTAAGGCTAAGAAGAACAAGGCTGCTGGCGCCATCCAACCAAAGCCATACTTGGATGAACAACCAGGCTTCATTGACGAGAGAATCAAGCTCTTCGAGACACTTCAGGCTGATTACAACGCCCAGTGTGCCGCTCAAGAAAGAAAACCAATCAGCATTGAACTAAAGGACGGCTCGATCAAGGAAGGTATTGCCTGGGAGACCACTCCATTACAAATAGCCGCTGCCATTGGTAAGTCCTTTGTCGAGAGACAGTGTATTTCCAAAGTGAATGGCGAGCTATGGGATTTGGACAGACCACTTGAAGGTGATGCTAATTTGGAGTTCTTTGACTTTGCGTCCGATGAGGGTAAGCGTGTCTTTTGGCACTCTTCTGCCCATGTCTTGGGTGAGGCCTGTGAATGTAACATGGGAGCACACATTTGTTTGGGTCCACCAACTGACGATGGGTTCTTTTACGAGTTTGCCGTTGACGGTGGGAACACTGCTGTCTCGCAGGCTGATTTCCCGAACTTGGAGTCTGTTGCCAAAACTGCCATTAAACAGAAGCAGAAGTTTGAACGTTTGGTGATGAAGAAGGAAGATCTTTTGAAGATGTTTCATTACTCCAAGTACAAGACCTACTTGGTCCAGACCAAGGTTCCAGATGGAGGTGCCACCACCGTCTACAGATGTGGTCCATTGATCGATCTCTGTATTGGCCCACATATTCCACACACTGGCCGTATCAAGGCTTTCAAGCTGTTGAAGAACTCTTCATGTTACTTTTTGGGTGATGCCACTAACGACTCCCTGCAGAGAATCTATGGTGTCTCATTTCCAGACAAGAAACTCATGGATGACCATCTCAAGTTCCTCGAGGAGGCTGCTAAAAGAGATCACAGAAGAATTGGTAAAGAGCAAGATTTGTTCTACTTCAATGAGATGTCTCCAGGTTCCTGTTTCTGGCTGCCACACGGTACCAGAATCTACAACACTTTGGTTCAATTGCTAAGAACTGAGTATCTCAAACGTGGTTATGAGGAGGTTATCACTCCAAACATGTACAACTCGAAGCTATGGGAGACATCCGGTCACTGGGCGAATTACAAGGAAAACATGTTTACTTTTGACGTTGAGAAGGAGAAGTTTGGTCTAAAGCCAATGAACTGTCCTGGCCATTGTCTGATGTTCAAGGCTCGTGAACGGTCATACAGAGAGTTGCCATGGAGAGTTGCTGACTTTGGTGTCATTCACAGAAACGAATTCAGTGGTGCTCTGTCTGGTTTGACTCGTGTGCGTCGTTTCCAGCAGGATGACGCCCATATTTTCTGTACCCAGGAACAAATTGAGGATGAAATCACCTCTATCTTTGAATTCTTGAAGTACGTGTATGGCGTCTTTGGCTTTGACTTCAAGATGGAGCTGTCAACCAGACCAGAGAAGTATGTCGGTGAGATTGAGACGTGGAACAAGGCTGAGCAGAAATTGCAGAATGCTCTTGAGAACTGGGGAGGTGATTGGGAGGTCAATGCCGGTGATGGTGCCTTTTACGGTCCAAAGATTGACATTATGATCTCTGACGCTTTGAAGAGATGGCACCAATGTGCCACCATCCAGTTGGACTTCCAATTGCCAAACAGATTTGAGTTGGAATACCGTACCAAGGATGTGGCTGCCGAGGGTGTCTCTGATATTGGAAGACCAGTGATGATCCACAGAGCCATTTTGGGCTCTGTTGAGAGAATGACCGCCATTTTAACTGAACATTTCGCTGGTAAGTGGCCTTTCTGGTTGTCTCCAAGACAGGTTCTTGTTGTACCAGTTGGTGTCAAGTACTTTGACTATGCCTCCTCTGTTACTCAGAAGTTGAAGGAGACTGGATTCTACGCTGATGTTGACATAAGTGGTAACACTTTGCAAAAGAAGGTTAGAAATGGTCAGGTGCACCAGTACAACTTTATCTTTATTGTTGGTGAAACGGAGGAGACTGACAAGTCTGTTAATGTTAGAAACAGAGATATCGCTGATTTGCAAACCAAGAATGATGCAGTTAGTTTGGAACTGGTCATTAAGCAATTGGCCGACTTGAAGGAGAGTAAGAGAGGCGATAACGCTTTGATCTAGAAGTAAATATACACTTGACTACTACAAGTTTCTTTCTTCCTCACTACATCTTCAGTAATTAAACGTGGACCAAGTGACCATTATTTTAAGCCTTTCATCTTCTCAAATACTGGTCACTCAAGTCTACTGCACCTGAATCAACCTCATCATCATCTTCCCTCTTCACTTCATTATATGTTGGTGGATCCTTACTCATTGTTCTCATGAGATTGTTTACGAAAATGCTCCCCGTGCTTCCTCTTCTAAGATCCAAGCTGTGGTTATTCAGCACCAAGTCATCAATCTGGTCAACCAAATCACCGGTATCATCGAAACCACTTTGTTGTTGCGACATAATGGTGGGTGCTCTTGAGATAAAAGTCTCTTCATAAGGCGAGAGCACAGGTGATGACATTGGAGATGTTGCTTCTTCAAATGAGGGTAGATTAGTGTCAATATACGGAGGAAGTTCAATACTCTCAGGTGTACATGCACTGTTGAGAAGGAAGATGGGTGTGTCGATAAGAACCTCGTAATTGTGGATCTTGTCTGTCTTTCTCGTGATTCGAAGACATATCTGGAGTTTGTGCTGGACACGGATGTAATTGGTGTTGGAAGAAGGAAGCAATCCGTCAATGAACTGAGGGTTCACTCTTGACTGGAATGGTATCTGGTTAATAATTGTTTCCCTCTTGGCCTTAGTTTGCACTTGAGGTCTGTTCTTGTGAACCAAAAGGTCAGTAAGATGAACATTTTCACCAAAGAACTGGTTCTCTTTATAATAACGGACAGGCTTTGCTGGTTTGATGATAGTAAGGTGGCTTTTGATGTGCAAGGGTCCAATGATCTCCTCGTCTTGAGAATCATCACTGCCCTCACCCCCTGCTCCTCCAATGTATGAGCAGGTGAGGAAGTTCTTGTTCTTGAGATGTTCAACGTCCACAATGTCCTCTTTGGCTGCAAAAGAGGTGAATTTGGCATCACTTGGTCTGATATCAAGAAGGTTGACGGTGTGTCCATTCTTGTATTTAACCTCATCCAGTTCAAACCTCTGGTGGTTCATCTCCTTGTTCAGGTAGCTTATCTTTTGGAGAATATTGATTCTGATTTTGCTGAGGTTGAGGTGTTTGGTCAATGGAACGAAGGTCAGTTTAATCGGTAGCTCCTCTTCTCCGATTGATAAAAACTTTTTACCAAAGGAGATTTCATAGTTGAGAGCATCGTCCCATTGTTTGTTGATATAGATTGGTTTGTTGTAAGTGGAGATATCCGCAGCGGGCACGGATCTGATCAGATTGATAAAATGCTCTGCATAGTACTCTTTGGACTCGTCGAGGTACATGTTGAAATCGAACGAGTAATTGATCGAGGCATGTTCAGTGATGATTGACTCTGGGATGTTCAATGGGAATGAAATCGGCACGAGGTAAACGTACTCTCCTGGTGGGAAGAAAACCTTGTCCAGCTCGGTCTGTGGCCTGGTGTCCTTATAGTAGTCACTTTCAATTACATCATCCAGAAGGAAAGGTTTGTACTTGGACATTGGGATAACATGTTCGTTGTAATATGGTACACCATTCGAGTTGGGGAATGGCATGAACATGTTGTAGTTCTTCAAGGAAAGGTCAAATGACATTTCACCTAGCTGGAAAGTCTCACTTTTAAGACCAGTAGCAGCACCACCGGCCTTGGATGGGTTTGGTATCCCCATCGGCCACATGTTCTTGCAAATGCACTTGAGTTTGAGCTCAAGCGCGAGTTTGGTCGGCTGCGGGACCGTCAGGACAAATGCAAAAGTATGGGCAATGCTATCGTTCCCTCCACCATTCAGGTCATCACTGCTAAGATCATCATCTTCATCCTGGGGCAATGTAGGGAGGAAGACGTGGTCATTGGCAACAGAGAGCTTGATCTCCTGCATGAAAAGTGTCTTTGGTTCTGGAAGACCATTGTTGTGAAGGAACTGTGAGACATGGCCGTGCAATCCTTGCCCATCAGAGGAGTCACCACCGTTTGACCCTCCACCATCTGAGTGAAAGCTGCTGAACAAAGATTTGAAAGCTGATCGTGTTGTAGATTTCCCAGACTTGACAGACTCGATGGAGTTCACTCGTTTCAACTCGTTTGATGATTCCTTTTTCCGAAACTTGGAGAACATTGTAAAAAGGGCTTCTTCCGTCCCTTCTGTGAGTAGAATATATCAATGAAACACACACACACAATAGAAGACAAAGCAGCTTGTTGTTTTTTTGTTTTTTTGGCATTGTATTCGGGGTCATTGTTGTCAAAACCCCAAAATGCAGACCAGACAGGCTGACATAATCAAATCCCGGGAAGACGAATAGCCGAAAAACTCGGTTGGGGCAGATAGACAGGGTGGTTACCCGGATAGAAAGAAGGAGGTTATATATACCCATCTCTCCTCCTATTGTATCAGGAATATACAACTTTGGAGACAACCTTTAAGCTTTAAGTACATATATACAAGTATCTCCTCCTCTTGTTGAGGGGGGGGGTGAAATTAGTTTTATACCGGGTATAGCGATCCTTGACTTCCTAATATGGTAATAATGTGAGGGCCGTGAGTCTACTCCCCATTTCGATTTTTTTTGGTTCGTGTGTGGCCAAAAACTTCTTTGTCTAAAAACAACAAATCATCACAAACAGAACAGCACCAAAACAAAGAAGAAGACGAAGACGCAGAAGAAGATAATGACAACCTCACTGAAATCGTTCATCAGGGGTATCCGTTCCGCCAAAACAATGGCCGAGGAGCGGGCGATTATCCAGCGCGAGTCTGCTGGCATCAGAACAGCTTTCAAAGACACGACCCTCTCCCACAACACCAGAAGAATCAACATGCAAAAGCTGATGTACCTATACATCATTGGTGAGAAGACCCATTTCGGCCAGATCGAGTGCATTAAGCTTCTGGCGTCATCGAGCTTTGTGGATAAGAGGCTCGGATACCTTGTCACGATGTTGATTTTGGACGAGAACCAGGAGCTGTTGACCCTGTTGACCAACTCTTTAAACAACGACATGAATCATCCAAACCAGTTCATTGTCGCACTCGCCCTGTCGACTCTCGGTAACATTGCATCCTATGAATTGTCAAATGACTTGTACGCTGATGTCGAGATGATTATCGGCGGTAACAACACCTACTTGCAAAAGAAGGCCTTGATGGTCACGTCGAAGTTGATTGAAAAGAATCCTGATCTGGGCGAAATCTTTCTTCCAAAGATCTACAGATTTCTTAGTTCCAATGACCACGGTATCCTGCTTTCACTGTTGAAGCTCCTCAGATCCCTCTACACCCATAACCCTGATTTCAGAACTGAGATCATCACCAACACCATTGCAAAGATCATTGACATCATGAAGACACTGATTGATAAGTCTAATCTCAACCACGAGTACGACGTGATGGGGCTGAACGATCCATTCTTGCAAATCACCATCATCAAAACTCTGGCGCTTTTCTTTGTCGACAAGGACCAGGCATCCATCACTGGACCTTATGTGGATCCATTCCAAGATCTATTGACCAACGTTTTGTCTTACACTGCCATTGGTAAGAATTCAGGTGCCGCAATCCTGTATGAAGCAATCAAAACCATCTTTTTGCTTGACTCCTCTTTTGACCCATCATTGAGGATCCTGGCTATCAATACCCTATCGCAATTCCTCACCAAGAACAACTCCACCAACACTAAGGACATCAACAACAACAACCGTTACGTTGCATTGAACACTCTTCTGGATGTTGTCAAGTATGAGCCATTGGCTGTGAAGAGACACCGTGCCATTATCATTTCTTGCTTGAACGATCTCGACATGTCCATCAAGAGACGTGCCCTTGAGTTGTCATTTGCCATCTTGGATAACTCGAACATTAGAATTCTTGTGAAGGAGATCTTGGTCTTTTTGGAAAATCCAGCAAACAACGATAAAGACCTCAAGATCTTTATCATCAAGAACTTGACCAACATTCTCTCAATCAACGAGTTGATTCCTAATGAGAAATGGAAGTTTGACACCATCATTAAATTCTTGAAGATTGTCGGAAATGATCTAGAACTAAACGAGCAAGTCATCTCGAAGATTCTGTCCTTGATTCTGAACATTGGGGATAGCGAGTTGAAATCATACACCATAAACAAGATCTTCCAAATCAGCTACGACGATAACTCCAAGATTGGCCTTAACCTGCTTAACATTTACCTCGTTGGTGAATATGGTGACTTGCTACTGAACTCTAAAATGGACGATGCTGAGTCGGGTAAGGGTAAACTCACCATCACCGAAGACACGCTGACTTCCTACATTATTGATCTCAATGACCAGAATTCCACTACTTTGGTGTCGTACTTGCTGTCTGCAGCTCTGAAGCTGTACAACAAGTTGCCATCCAACTCTAGCAACAGAACTAAGCTAAACCAGTTCATTGAATCCAAGCAGGACTCCATTGATCTATCCATCCAGTTGAAGGCGGTGGCTTACGCTACCTGGATCGAGGAATTGGTTAAGAATCCAGCCGGTCTAAGCGGGATCTTGGACCGTATTCCTCCTCTTCCAGTCATTGCAAACAACGACACTCTTTCACTGACAAACAGATCAAAGAGCGCATTGAGTGCCGGTGAGGGTAGATCAGGTGCGGCCGCGACCAAGACTGAGGATTTGTTGTTGGATTTGATGGATGAAGGCGATATCGGTATCATTGCTAGTGGTGGTGGCACCAACAATGGGAAGAAGAATATTGACTTGTTGGATGACATCTTTGGCACCGGGTCCAAGCCCGCTGCTGCTCCAGTTGGCTTAACAAGTAGTACCAACAATAGTGATATACTGGACTTGTTTGGTGCGTCACCTAATCTCCTCACCAGCTCTATTCAAGGCGAGAAGGTATTTGAGGAGGGAAACATTGAAATCTACTTTAACCGGAAGACCACCTCCGCCAGCTCCAGTGGTGTTGCTCTCATCGAATCCTCTTCAAAGAACAAGAGTGCATTCCCAATTTCCAATTTCCAAATCCTCTTTGCTGTGCCAAAGACACAGAAGTTGACTGTTTTGAACTCCAGTAGCTCTATCCAGATTGCACCAGGAGGCAACTCCAAGCAAGAACTAAAGATCACTGGTAAGGAAGGTGTCAAGTTGAAATTAAGGGTCAAGGTGACGTATGAGATCAATGGTACGCTACAACAGCAGCAGTTTGACTATGCCTTTGCCAAAAATCTATGAGCCTTGCCAACAAAAAGTGTATATAATAGATACGTAAAATATTATCACCACCACCACCTCCTCCTTTTTGCTTAGCGGGAAACACCAGATGAGACACCTTCTGCAGCTGCATCAACCTTTTGGGAGAATTGAGGAGTGCTGGTGGAGTTGGAGTCCAATACATACTGATCAGCTAGTGGCTTGATGACACTCTTGTAAACAACTTGAGCACCACCAAACTGAGGCAAACTCAAGTATAACAGGAACACAGTTTTGATGAACCAGTAGAATGGGATCCAATACAGGATTGCCTTGGACCAGAACTCAATAATGTTGAGGAAGGCAAACACAACCCAGTAGGTAAGCAACTCAGTGTCATCCTTCGAAGATGGTGTGGCCAGTGCATGTAGAGAGAGGTAGCATGGGATAACAAAGCCCGCAATGTTAGATAGCAATTGACCAATCCCTCCAACGTTGATAAAGATAAGAAGGAAGTAGAAACCACCAGACGAGAGAATTGCGTAGGAACGAGGGAGTTTTGTCTGCGCTTCAAAATGGCTTAGGAGCTTGTTCTGGGAGAACTTGGAGTCAAGACCCCTTAGAGTGGATTGTAATTGCTGTGCAAGATCGGACATTGAACTTGGTGATATTGCTGCTGGTGACAAGCGCAAATAAAAGTGAAAGTTCACAACACTGAAATAAATTTCAGTTGTCAAAGGAAAGAGGGCTTTCGCGAATTTTGAGGAAAAGCCACAAACTGGTTTGGCCACATTGCTTTTTAGTCCAGTCGGTGCTCCATAACCACTGATTACATAATTAAAAAAATGAGCTGCTACGGGACCCTTTTTTTTTGTTCTCTATTATTAGTCTATGAAATGCTCTTTATCACCTCATCGCTCGCTGCGGGCTCTCATCCTATATTGTTTAACTCTCTGTGCTCCCAATATCCTTTTCCTCATCAGAACGCTTCTCCGTCTCCGGACTGTAAGCGTACTTGGACATGGCCCTAATTCTTGCACCCCAGATGTAGAAGCCAAATGGAATCGCACAGCATGCCAGGGACACGAAGGCCAACAGAGAAGTAGCCCATTGGTCACCCATGGCATGGTACATTTGGATGGTGAACAATGGCACAACGGCACCCCATATACTTCTCATAAAGGTTTTTGCAGCAAGACCAGATGCGGCATAGTGTTGGTATGAATCCACAATGTAGTTGTTTGCTGGGTTGTACAGTTGGTTGAAGCCAAAGCCGCATCCTAGACCTGCAAAGGCTGGTCCAGCCCAGCTGATGTGTGGATACGAGGACCAGGCAAAGGCAAACAGGCCAACAGGGACAAACCAACAGCCAATCATCATTGGAATCAATCTCAACTCAGCAGGAGGCAACTCACCACGGTCAAAATACTTCTGGGCTCTCTTATTGTAGTCATTGTTGAAGAATGGGGCAACGACAGCTGCGAGAACGACACCGACAGCCAATGGGATAAACATCAAACCGGTTTTACCAGCACTCCAGCCCTTACCTTCCATAAAGACAATTGGGTAGGCAAAGAAGAACATGTATAGCAGACCGTAAATGATGGACATGTACACTGTGATCAAAAACACAATCGGCTCTCTCAATAGCACCAATGGTCTCAATAGGGTTTCGTTGGCAATCTCAGAGAACTTGCGCTTTCTCAACTCAGAGATGGCTCTGTATTTTGCATCACCAGTTAACGTTCTCAGCTTTTTGGCTCTTCTCCTTAACAAGGTTTGGTGATGGGTCTCTGGCAAAGACACAACGGTAACTGCATAGACAACACCAGATTGTATCAACAAGACCCAATATAGCCATCTCCAACCGGCATTGTCACCAATGTAACCACCAATCAATGGACCAATCGCAGGACCGACAAATGGAGCAGCACTGAAAACAGCCATGGCAACACCTCTCTCTTCAGTGCTCCACATCTCGGCCAAGTTACCACCAATCAAACACATTGGCGCAGAGAAGAAGATACCATCAATGAATCTGCACACTAGCAGAGTACCAATATTCTTAGCAACGGCACAAGGGATGACAAAAATGACAGCAATACCCAACGTGGAAACATAGACAGGATATCTTCCAATCTCCTCAGACAATGGCGCAAAGATCAATGGACCTATACCGAAACCCAGGACAAGTAAAGTCACGGTTAAGATAACAACTTCTTCACTGACACCAAAAGTCTTTTGTGGGCCCACCATATCACCAGTGACGATGGCACTGGCAATCGCAACGGTAAAACAAACAATCCCAAGCAGATACGTGATGTACCACTTCTTCCATTTTGGGTAGTTTCTTGGATCCTCCTTATCATTATCGACAAACTGGACAATTCTCAGTCCAGTGGCAGCGTCAATCTTGTACGCCCACTCATCTTGCGGATTGACATTGTCGAGATCCTGTGGAGCTGGCCTCGAGACAATTTTGGCCAAATCAATACCTTCTTCCAATGGACCCAAGATACCAGCACGACTCTCCAATTTTTCAATCAAGTCCTCAATTGGTTCTGGGTTTTGTGAGATCAACTCATCAAGTGCCTCTTGGTCTCTCTCATCTTCGGAGTTGTGATGATGCGTTAAGCGTGATGCCAAAGTTTGAACTCTGGTCAAGTTGTGTGAAGCCAGGGTATGGACCCTGGACAGTGGGTTGAACGCTTGTGGCTGTTCACCATCATCGTCAGACATTTTGTTTTTATTCTTTGGATCTTGAAGAGGACTGGTTTCCATTTGACCTAGGGAAGGGGGGATATGCATCCTTTAAATACACTGATGGCAACATCGCCACTGTCAACCGTTGCGTGAATTACATACAGCCTCAGGCTGTTTGCCCCCCTGTTTTGACACTAACTCTGAAGAGTGCTACTATCGGTGTTCTTGCCAACCGATCGTGAAAATACCTCAAAAAAATACACAAAAAAAATCAAAAAAAAATGTAAGGGACCTAGACCTATGCACAGATGCCCTGGCTTTCTAGTCCAGGTCCTAAATCTTTTCTTTTTTGATAGTCGGCAATTACAGAAGGATCTGTGGTAAGGATGATTGAGTTTCTCACTCAGGCTCAGACTAGACTAGACTAGACGCAGCAGACCCCAAACCCCACAGCAGTGCAAACGAAAGAAAAAAAGTTTCTTTTTCTTTGACACATCCGCTTGTCATTTCCGATCCTGACTAAAAGGTCTGGCTGACAAAAAAAAAAAAAAATCTACATCGCCCGGTCGGTCTTCGGCTGCCGATATGCCCAACGTATTACGAAAACAGAATAATTCCTAATTGGTATACTTTTAAAGAGTTTTTCCCCGCAATCAGCGGATGGCACCTCTTTCATGAAAAAAGACAATAAGGCGAACGAACGAATTTTTGTATATAACCCACTCCAATCGCCACCCACCCACTGAAAACCTCCATTCCATTCCATTGCAGGTCTAATAACCAATGTCTGTCTCAACTGTGCTCCCAAATGAGGTTCTCATTAATGTAATCAACAATCTTGACACGATGTCAATCCAACGCAGCATTGCACAGATTCCTGAGCTCAAATCACTGATAACGATTCAACTGAACAAGGCACTTATCAAGACGATTATTTCACATATCAAAACCGTTTCCATTACTTCATATTTCCACGATTACCAGTTTGTTGAGCTGGTTATTGATGATTTAGAATTTCTTAACAATGAAACGTTGTACTTCAAAGTGTTCAAGATCCTGAGGATTTTGATTAATAGTGGTGGGAAGTACAGCATCAAGATTGATTACCTCTTACCAGAAATTGACATAAACTACCTCAAGATGTTTAGAAGTCTGTTTGGCGGGTTGAAGGACAAGCACAAGTATCTTTTGAGTTTCCCGAACTTGGTGAAGGTGAAGGTTAACTCCAACCATTTGTTGCTCAGCGAACTCTGTTCGTATCAGAACCTAGAGGCATTGAATCTATACTATTGCTCCTCGAATTTTTTCTTTCAAGTGTTTGAGTATTTCAATATGAACAGACACAAGGGTGTGCTCCCTCAACTTAAACATCTCAAGATTCAGGATTACATGAACGAATCTGAGGATGTTTATCTCAAGACTAGTGACAATTACATCAGTTATGACATTGATGACGACGAATTTGACCATAACTCTGACATTGATGAAAATGAGTTCTACTTCGACGGTTTAGAGATTCTTCAAAACTTCAACACTTTTAAGCTTGAATCTCTAACGATCAAGAATTGCAACCTCTCACTGATGCAGAATATGAAGTTCCCCAGTCTGAAGAACCTCAAGATCATCGCAGTGAATGACAAACACATTGATGCGTACGACTTGATCAACTCTGATAACTTTGCCTTCACCAAGCGAGAGAAATCTAAGGCTGAGACCCATTTCAAATCCGGTGTGTCATTATCAATCAATAATAATCGATTCAACCAATTAAGGAACTTTATCCTGATTGGAAACCTCAACTTGAAGAGGTTTCAGAATAATGTCTTTGGAAATAATGACTTTGACAATGTCTTTGTCCGTTGTGTTGACATTGAGGTGGACTCAAACGACGGTTTTAAGGACGTTTTTGCCAGTGATAATACAATTGGATCGCACTGAATACTGCACATGCACATACACACACTCTCTCCTTTACTGAATTTTGGTTGTAATTCGCTCTCAACTACTCCTGCTTTTGACTTGGACCTCTAATACCATTAAGGAAACGCCCGTATCGTGCACGATGTATAGTAAAGATCCCGGTTTGGCCAACGTGTTAAGTTCAGATCAGTTCACAACTCTCAGTGTATTAAGGTATTAAGTATATTGATGTCCCATCTATGTCCGGGTTAACATTCGCGATTTTTTTTTCTATTGTATTTGATTTTGATTTGATTAGACAGACACGAGTTTCCACCACCAAAACGACGACTGTCATCTGAAGCAATGAGACAATTTATCTTCAAATTCCTGCGTCTCCCAGCGCATGTTGCCCGCCACCAGAAGCAGCTGCCTTTGAAATCTGGGTTCCTGACGAGTCCATTCAAGTTTGGTGCTGGCCTTTTTGCTAGTTCCCTGTTTGTGTATTACTGCTTCGATGCTCGCTCTTCTATCCATGAGTACGTGTTTTGTCCCATCATTAGAGCCGTAACCGATGCAGAGGATGGACACAAGCTCGGGATCTGGCTCATGAAGAATGGTATCTCTCCCAGATTGTACCATGATGAGGACCCGTCAAGACTTCGTGTCAATGTTTTCGATAAGGAGATGAGTAACCCAATTGGTGTTGCTGCTGGGATGGACAAGAACGGCGAGGCTATTGATTCGTTGTTTGGATGTGGATTTGGATACGTGGAGATTGGATCCATCACTCCGCTGCCACAGCCAGGAAACCCTCAACCTCGTTTTTTCAGGCTGCCGCTCGACGATGCAGTGATCAACCGTTATGGTTTCAACTCTGATGGACATGATGACGTTGTTGTGAGACTCAAGAAGAGACTGGGTAAGTTTGTACAGGCTTACGAAGGTGGTTCCTACAATTTGTCTTTGAACAAGGACAAACTGTTCGGTATTAACTTGGGTAAGAACAAGACTGGTGACGAAATTGAGGATTACCTCAAGGGTGTTGAAAGTTTCAACCCATACGCTGATATTCTTGTGATCAATGTGTCCTCTCCAAACACCCCTGGTTTGAGAAATTTGCAAGCTGGGGACAAACTGTCCGATCTGCTCTCGTCAGTCGTTGCTAAGAGAGACTCTCTTGTCGAACTGGACAACAAGAAGACTCCAATCCTGGTCAAGATTGCGCCAGACCTGGATGAGTCCGAGATCAAAGCCATTGTTGACTCGGCAAAGAAGTCCAAGATCACGGGAATCATCATCTCGAACACCACTGTCCAGAGACCAGCCACTTTGAAACACCAAGAGCTCGCACACGAGGCTGGTGGACTCAGTGGTGCCCCAGTTAAACCATTCTCGCTACAGGCTTTGAAGACAGCTGCTAAATATGCCAAGGGGAGTGATCTGGTACTCGTTGGCTGTGGTGGTATCTCGAATGGTAAAGATGTCCTAGAGTTTGGCAAGAACGGTGCCCGTTACGTACAGTTGTATACGAGTTTTGCATACAAAGGTCCTGGTCTTGTTTACAAGATCAAGAAGGAGCTCAATGAGGAGTTGAAGAAGGAGGGTAAGACCTGGGAGGAGATTGTTGGCGTGAATGTAGAGTGATTTATATATATATAGATATAAATTTTATAGACCAAGCCAGACTAGAACTACTGTTTTTTAAAAAAAGAATGTGTTCACATCAACAACAACAAGACCGAAACAAAACACAAAACAAGCAGAAACGACATGTCCGACGCAGAGCAGAGACGCATTCTCAGGGAGAGAAGAGCAGCCAAGATGAAGCAGGCCGGTGCTCGTTTGGGCAGAATCACTGGTGAGAGACCTGGTTTCGAAGAGGAGATTGAAGCTGCCAACCAACAGCAGACCACGCCAACGCCACCACCAGCTGTCCAGGCCAGACCAGTAAGAGCAGCAAGCTCCAGCTCCAGAAACAGTTCCAGAAACAGTGATAATAACAACAGACGTATCTCACAAACTTTTGATGCTCCTACGGCTGAAGACGAGGACCCAGAGATCCAGGACATATCTACCATTCAACCCATCCTCGAGGAGGAACAAGAGGAATTCCAGAAGGTGCTGCAGGAATACCTCAAATCTGAACAGCACAAACACGGTGACACTGACCAGCTGCCACGCGGCTTGGCCACTGAGGATCCATCAATGGCTCTGTTCACCCAGTTGATGGGCAGTGCTCCATTGAGCGGTGGCTCAGAGCAACAACGACAACAGCAACAACAACCACTGAATCCAGAGGAAATCGAGTATAATCAAAAGCTACTTGACTACAAGAAGCAAAAAAATGACAGGTTCAAGGCCTATTTCATCCTAGCAAAGTTCGTGACATTTGTCAGTTTGACTCTGTACTACTTTACAACTCAGCATCTGCACTCGAGCTTCCACCAAGCTGTTAGGTTCGAGTACAACAACAGGGAGAGTTCTTTCTCTAAGGTGATGATGGCTGTAGAGGCTGTATTCACAAGTGTCTATGCAGCTAAGATCCACGGGCTGGAGGACAATGAGTATACCTTCTCATTCGCTAAAGTGCTGGGGTACTTACAATACGTGCCAGAATCAATCTTGTCGCATCTTTGGAGACAGAGAATCAGATTAGTGGTGAAGTATGTGGATCTACTCCAGCTGATTCTGTTTGATTTGAGTGTTGTGGTTGTCGTTTTTGGCCTGTTGAGTTTCCTGCATTAGATTGTGTGTTGAGTGTGTATAGAGAGAAGGTCTTGTGGGCTGGGATATATGAAATTGTCAATCTCATCATTCCTAGATCATAATATTAGATATGCAAGTAAAAACCAATAAACCAAAAACCAAACAGAAACAGAAACAGAAAACACAAATCATTATTCATAAACATAATCACAATCACATCTTCATGCCATAATACTTGTAGATACCTCTCTCGAAATCACCGAAGTTTTCATCCGAGTCGAACAGGACACCTTTACTCAAGCTGATTTTCTTGTTGGCCAATCGAAGAAAGTATGGCAACTTCAATATTGGGACAATCTTCTCGCCGGTGTTAATGTCGTACTCTACCAACCCCAGTTTCTTGGAGTTGTCTGCATTGTTGACACTGTCGACTTTGAATAACCATGCTCTTCTCCCCAAGGAATCATAGGCCTTCCAAATGACGTTTTCGCCATTAATTCTGTGGCTCATATACCCACCAATACTGTCGAGTTCGTTGATGATTTTGATGGGGAATTCAAAAGCCATTAGTGAAGGGCAGCAGTTGAGGAAATTTGGATTGTCAATGGTCCAGCGGGATATATATGAGTTCTTCGAAAGATCAATGAACTCCAGTTGCTGGTAGTAGGTTTCCTCGTCGTCATTAGGAGGGAGCGGTGGGGGTGGTAGCAGTGCCATACTGGCTAGACTCAACGTGGAGTCGGCTGGGTCATTCTTCTTTTGAGGTGGTTTGAGGAACTCAATGATCAAATGGATGTCAATGTTGTTGTTTGCAATGGAGAGACTTTTTAAATTGACAAACTTCTTCTTGATGAGCATCAGGTTATCAAAAGTAACCTTGAGCCCACCGAGATTGAGGTAATAAAAATCACAGTCAAACATCTTTAGGAGGAATGTCAACTGGTTATTATTCAACGGTGAGTTTGTTGAAGAATCACATTGTAGGTTTAGCCATACAAGCTTGTTACTTGTGATGGCAGGATGATTGATGAAGAAGTTAATGAGCTCTCTTGTTGTGAGCTGGATGCAGTATGCTAATGATAAATGTGTGAGTTGTGCAGTTTGTGGGATCAGACTCAGAGTCTTGGATGTGACCTGTGTATGTGTCAGATCGAGTTTCCTAAGATTAGGCAAGTTGACAACGAGTCTCTCAATTACCCAATCTGGGAGATCGGTACAATCATGCAGGGAAACGTCAGTGATGTTCTCGATTCCTGGTTTCTTCAGTATGACTTGACTGAAATTGACGACAAAGATTTCTCCAGAGCAACCGCAGAAGTCAACTGCTTTGAGATACTTCATGCTGTTGAAGAGGTAGTTCAGGAGATCAGTGTCCAAATCATCCTTGATGTTTTCACTTGCAAGAAATTCTGTCAGGTTAGGCGTGCGCTTCAAGCAGTTCAGAATTGTGGTAGATGTTACCATCTGAATCTCTTTGTTCATCCTCCCAGTACGACCTAGTCCAATGGAGGTGAACTCTTGAAAGTCGAGAACAAGCACGTATTCTCCCAAACGTGAACGGTTGATAATGGAGCTCAGAAACACGTCAAACGTTTGGGGGGACTTGAAGATGCAATACTTGTAGATGATCTTCTGAACAAGACGATAGAACAGGTTGTTAATAGTGAGGTTGGAGCGTAGAAATATCTGCACGTTGCCTGAGAGCGACGAGGCATTGTTCTGCATTAGCTGGTAGAACTGGAACTCGAGGATCTTATAGACGATCTCTGGAGGGAAAGGACTGTTGTCATAGCCATGCAGCTGTACTGTTCCCATTGCACTGGTGGCGAGTGGGTGTTGGCAGTTTGATTTCCTTTTAAGTAGAGGAGAGAGTGAGAGAGAAACCTCTGTGTTTTTTTTTTGTGTGTATTTTTTTTTGGGGGGCATCTGTTGGTTGTCATGGTTACGTGGAGAACATGATATACAGGTGAAAAGAACACAAGTGAAAAATGGCTCTCTCTGATATATACAAAACTGTGCGTTATGAAGATTTCAAGTATTGACTCACTCACTGACTGACTGCTGTTGTACGCTGTGAAAAAAAGTGGAGGTTTCCTACTATAAATTTGAGTGTACAAATATGGGTACTAACTATCTCTTATCCAGAGAACCAAGATATCCATTGTGGAACTATCAGTGATTTCAAAATCTGTGTTATTGAAGTTTGAAGGAAGGAGATCCAGGCCAGCTTGTTCACAATGTCCAGACTTGTATGGAGAAGCAAATGAATCTTATCTAGCAAAATGAATGTCGAGCAAGTTAAAACACAGGTCAAGATGATTGTGCATACCAACATATGCTTGCTATTCACAAGTTCGTAGATGAATCCTATAATCAGTGTCCAAATGGGTGTATTCTGTCCCAACAATCTACTACTACCATCTTCTTGCTCTGAACGATTTATGTGGTCGTTGTCCTGTGGCCTGCAAGAAACTATGTCTTCGTTATGTGAATGCTTCCCTAAGAACCATAAATTCTTCTTCTTCTTCTTCTTCTTCTTCTTCTCTTTTTGCTGATTTGCTGTCATATCTTCGTGGAGCTGATCATGATGAAATGCCCCAATTGATTGATATATCTGTTGTGCTGAAGTGAGCTCCTGCAACGATTCACTCTTAGCTTGGGATTGGAGTTGTGAACGTTTCTTGAGTTTATTGCTAACGATGCTCAATGTTACCATCTGTTACAATTCGCAGCCAGCCAGTCTTCTTCTTCTAAGCTGACAGACACGGAGTGGAAGAATGAAAGAGTGTTAAACAAGGAAAAGTGGCTGGCTTCTTCTGGGTTCCGGGTAACCACACCCGTCGCCTCCACCAGACTGCGGACGAAAGCCACCAACTACAGCTACCAACTAGAACTACTTTAAAAGCTGGTGGGCGTGGGGTACTAAATGCAATTATAATCAGATTCCAATAAAGAATCCTGGTGTTCCTTCTCTGTTTTCACTGCAACGGCTTCATCACCTCCTCAAACAGTAGCTGTTTCAACTGATCCATATTGAGCTCGTCGTTTTCATTGAACTCCCAAAATGATTCATCAATTGGAGAAGCATTTGGTTCATCCTCTGGATCATGGTAAAGTTGCAAGTAAGGATGATCGAGTGCGTCTTCAACAGAAATACGTTTTTGCGGGTTGAAAGTCAGCAACTTTTCCAACAGGTCAATCGCTATTGGGTTGGTTCCCGGTGGGAAAATATCCTGCATCGGCACCTTCTTTCTGAAAGGAAGAGACCTTATGTATTCCCGGGCCCTCTTTGATTTAATATTATAGTAGTCTTCCATTGCTGGAGTTCCCAGCACCTCCATAATCAGCCAAAGCTGGTTGTGGTAATCACGCCCTGGGAAAAGCGGTTTCCCACTCAGCATCTCTGCAAGGATGCATCCGACCGACCACACGTCAATTGCAGTTGTGTACTCTTGGAACGTCAACATGATTTCTGGCGCACGATACCATCTCGTTGCAACGTACTCGGTCATATAGCCAAAGTTATTCTCACTAGAGGCGATAGATCTAGCAAGACCAAAATCACAGACCTTGAGGTCACAGTTCGAGTTGAGTAACAGATTGGAAGGTTTGAGGTCTCGGTGGAGAACATTGGCTGAATGCATCGCCTTCAACGCTCTCAAGGTCTGGTATGTAAAGTACTGGACGTGGTCATCACTGAGATTCTGTGACTTCACAACACGATGTAGATCGGTCTCCATCAGCTCCTGAATCAAGTAGACTTCGCTGAACTGTTCATAACTCGCAGGCTTCTGAATGTCGAGAATACTGATAATGTTCTCGTGGCTGTTGAAATGCTTGATGAGTCTGATCTCTCTGAGTGTTCTTAAACAAAACATCGGCTTCTCAAATGGGAGAATCCTCTTGATGGCAACTCTTGTATTGGACGGTCTGTGGATGGCTGAACATACAACACCGTACGCACCTTCACCGACAACCTCTTGGATTTGATAGTAGTCAGACACGTTGAACGATATCTTGCGCTGTTCTGCGGTCATTGGAAATATATCTCTGTGTATCTCTGTGTATGTCTTGACTGTGATGAATGGGATGTGCTAAACCGATCTGAGAGAGTGTGATGAGGAGAGAAAGTTGTCAATCCACTCTGCACAACACAGATACTGTCATGAAACAAAACCCAAAAAAAGAAAAAAAACATGAAACAACTTCTCGATTACGTCAGCCAAAGCCCTGTCTACAACACCACGGTAATAGATCGATAGATCTACCTGATGAACAAATAAACACAACGTATAAGAAAATGAATTCCAGGTATCATCATTATACACTCACCTCTAAACATATAAAATAAACCAAACAAAACCAAAGGTATAACCGAATTTACAATTCCAAAACCAATTAAAGAGAAAAAAAGGACACAACAGTGCCCAAAGGCAACCCAAATAACCAACCCTCTAATGAGCAGCGATACTTGGGTATAGCTGGTTTCTTTCTTGAGCAACTGGCTCCTCCTCCCTCTCTTCAATATCTCTGATCATCTCCGACAAACTTGCTTGGATCAAAGAGATCAAGTGCTTGTGTCTAGAAACAACAT
The DNA here is from genome assembly GCA_003706665.2 of Barnettozyma hawaiiensis. NCBI lineage: Eukaryota > Fungi > Ascomycota > Saccharomycetes > Phaffomycetales > Phaffomycetaceae > Barnettozyma > Barnettozyma hawaiiensis. The sequence continues at coordinate 91,464 of PPLY02000010.1, read as the reverse complement.
CATCACTGTTAATGTCCACCTTGGACAAGCCAGAGACCAACTCATCAACGTCATTAGCTTCTTCAGAGCTAGAGACATTCTCAACGTTGTTGCTCTTTTGGTTGATGCCAATGTTGTAGCGACGGTCAGTGATACCACTGCCATCGAATCTAGATGCAATTTGGGGGTAACCAAGGCTGGACGCACCACCACCAACAGAACCAGCAGCTGGGATTGAGCTCAAGCTTGGGTACAAACTAGAAGAGGAGGACTGGAATGCCTCGGCCTTCAAATGTGGAAGAATGTTGGTCGACGCACTGTTGTTACTGTTGCCGTTGCTGCCCATGTTGTAGTTGTTGTTGGCAGGAGCAGGAGCAGGAGCAGGGGCTGATGCAGAATTGAAGTTGATAGGGTATTGGTCTAATGACGCAGATAATTGATTAAAGAAGGAGTTGGTGTCATACAATTCCTGAGAACTTTTGTAAAACTTCCCAACAGCACCACTGTTGCCCGGTGAAGGATTGGCCAAAGGTGGAAGGGAAAACTCAGAGCCACCAAGGTTGTACTCCAAACTGTTGAGCTTGCTCATCATCTCAGTGTTGTAACGTGGAGCAATCTTGGACTTCTTGACATCATCAAAGAATTGGTTGACCATCTCAGGCTTTCTCTTTCTTGGTTCATTAGTGCTGCTGTACTCGTAGTTGTCCAAACCCAGCAGACCATCAAAGCTCTGTTGGGAGGTGAAGTGCTGTGTGTGTAGTGGATCATAAAAGTTGCTTGATCTGTATCCCCCCATCTCATGCTGCTTTGCAGCCTTGAAGGCAGCCTTGGTGGCAGAATCAGCGTGGGTCTTGACATGCTTCTTCAAATCTTGCGGACGCTTGAACTTCTTGGTACAAGTTGTGCATTCAAATGGCTTCAATGGGATGTGCACTCTAATGTGAGAAGTGATGTGGTCTCTCTTGACGGTCTGAACTTTACATCCATCCCAGTCACAGTTTAGGCTGAGGTTTCTGTTCGACTTTCTACCAACATGGTAGTCACACAAATGATTATACAGAACCTCAGCGTTAGGGAACATCTCCTTACAATCGCCCCATTTGCAAAACAATGGACCTTGGTGTTCGTCGTCCTGGTTTTTGCGCATATACTTCAGCTTTCTTGGTGGCTCAACCATCTGAGTACCAGAAAGAGTGGCGATGGAGCCAATGTTGGCATCTGGAAGCAAAACCTTTGGTTGAGGTAACGTGTTCTGTGTTCCCAAGGTGAAGCCTGATGAGTCCAACAGTGAGTTCAGAGATGGGATCTGATTAGCGTTGCTGGTGCTGGCGCTAGCACTGATAGCGTTGTTGTTGACACTGACAATGGTGTTATTGATATTGTTATTGTTACTGTTATTGTTATTGTTGCTGTGGAACAGCTGGGGATGTGGGTGTGTTTGCTCAGCTGGCTTGGTCACAAAGCTCAAAGGAGGAATACTTTGTTGAATCATGTTGACATTTCTCGAGGAGGTCGCTGGAGATTCAACAGAAGAGGCTGAAGTGTAGGACCCTGGTGAGTTCGACGGTGGAGAAGTGCTCTCACTGGACGAAACAGTTGCCTTTGATGAGTGGCGTGAACGGAAAGCATCCATATCAGGAGTGGGGTTGTTGTTGGTTGTGGAACCTACAGACTCATTCAGAGCCTGGCTTGTGAGCTTGATGGCCGGCAGGTTGAGGGGCTGCTGCTGTTGTTGTTGTTGTGAAAACATGATCAGTTGAATACTGCTTCTTGTTTGTCTGCTTGTCTGTTTGTTTGTTGATGGACAAGTTTTGAAGGTGGCGGTTCTAAAAAAAAAAGTAGTGGCGGCTTAGGGAGGGTATTCTTTTTTTTATTTCTTATTTTTGTTGAGCGGATGACCAATCAAATCGCACGATTTTGTGCCAAGTCTGATAAAAAGAAATAAAAACTATACACCCAGACACCCAGACACCAATAACTATCACGTGACGGAATTGGTTTATTTTGGATTTTGATAGTTTGTTTTGATTACAACAACAAAACAACAACAGCTGAAAGTACTGAAAATCTCAAAACAGACCAGTAATGGTATGGCCTCATCTCACTCCGAAGGTCCTTCCATTGGGGAAAGATCCAATTCTTCAAGTCTCTGCCGCCTCAAATAGTGTTTTGCTGCCGACGGTTATCCTCACATCACATGCTCTTCATCTTTTTGATCCCCAACACCATGTCATCATCGCCAGCCACCACAGATCTGACGAGTCCATACTCAAATATGGTAGAAATGTATCTTTTAAAGTAAACTATCAACAGGATATAATATGTGTCTCGAGTTCGGATGGGTTTCTACTGGTGTACTCCATCGTCCGCACTGATGATGAGCTACTGTCAGTGTACTCTAAATCAAGTGAGCTATTGCAGAATGGACTGGTGTTAAACAAACAGTTATCCTTTTTTGAGAAACTGCACATTGAGAACCCTATTGCTAGCTACCAGCTACGGTTCAAACTTTTCCTAAAGATCCATCATGAACTTCGGGACTTTGTCCTTCTTGACAGATATGAGATGGTTCTTGTCGCTTCCAATAATGTTCAACTGTTGGATTTACACACGTCGAATGATGAAATTGTCAAGTTTGAAGGAGAACCAATTAATAGACTTATTCACACCAGGCCTTTACGAGAAGGTGGTGGTTCTTCTTTTTCTTCAATCTTCTTTGTGATTGATGCGGAAAATAAGGGAAGATTGTTTTCCAAAGAAGGATCAAATTTCAAGAAAATCAATGACTTTGTTGTGCAGAATGTCGTTGATGCATCTATTAACCTGAAACTAGGATTGATCTTACTCCTACATACTGATTGCAAAAAGCTGACATTTTACAACTATCATTTAAACTTAGTTATTCATGAGGTAACATACGACGACCCCATTGAGTCTGTGAGATGGAGCAAGAACAACAGTGTATACAGTTTACGTTTTGCCAACAAGACATGGTCCACACATTCCATATTTGGATCCTGTTTCTTCAAGAGTGCCGAGTTTGACGATGTTAAGGCTCCATGGCTAAACAGCATTACTGATTTTGACATTCTTGCTGATCAATCATACATTATCCTGACTGACTCTTCCTCCATCTATACTCTTCCTCTTTTCACTAACATCAACGTTGGCAGCCCAATCAATTCTAACCTGAAACGCCCCATTCTTGTTTCCAATGGAGAGATCAGGATCTACTCTACCTACGAGAACAAGTCCAATAATTGGAATATTATCAAGGTGCCTTATGAAGAATACCATCAGCTGATACAAATATACCAGGCGTGCTTATCAAATGATTACAACTACCTTGCTGTTTCCAATGGAAAATCGCTGTTGGTACATAGTCTAGTTGCCAATGACTGGAGTTTCTACATCAATGACTACAATCACGAGATGAACATATCCAGTATGACCTGGCTTGACAAGCTTGATCTGCTTATCATTACGAACAGAACCGCAGTACAATCTGAACTGATAATTTTTGATTTCAAAACTTTTAACAACGAGATTACGTTTGATTCGAATTTGATCATTTTCAAGTACGATTTTAGCTCTAATATCCTTGTATTCAATGTTGTTGGGGGAGACATCCTGATTCTGACAGATAATTCTAAATACTATCACTTTAAAGTTGACGTTATCCCCAACAAGGGGATCAAGATTGACCTTATCAAGATCATTTCATTTGAAAAGATATTCCGAAACCCTAAAACCATCCAAAGTATCATTAAGGTGAATAACGAGAAGCTAGATCTGTTGGTTCAAGAGAATAACCAAGTTATTTACTTGAAACTGGGTGGAGAGGCGTTGGAGAAGTACCTACTCTTTGAGAGAGTCGAATACATTTCCAAGATTGACGATGAGAACTACCATGTCTTCAATGGCGAGTCCCTGATTGTTCTGAAGGACTTGTCTCAGTTGATCGAGAACTTGTCTAAACAGACCAAGACCAGGGGCGGAAATCGCTCTATTTTAAAGATTTCAACTTCAAATGAATACTATCCTATTCTTTTGAACTTGAGTAATGGGTTGTTTATTACGTTGGAGAATGAAATAATCACCAAAAAGAACATGCAGTTGAATAATTTGACCACTAAGAGCTCCATCTTTCTTCATGATTTGATCAAGTTTGAGATTAATTTTGCTGATGTGGATGTGGCTACTGTCTTTGACAAATATTCCAAGTTCAAGAATTTCCAATATTCCATTGAACTTTTACTTTACAAGACCATTGAAGATCAGAAAGATGACCCAGAATCTACCTTTCAGAGAAACTTGGTGGCATTGATTAAATATAATCCGATTTATGAACTCAATGTTGTTTCTAAGTGTTTGCGGAAGATTGAAATCGAGAACTGGAACAAGCTGCTGAACAAACTGGAACTTACTTCTGATGAATTGATCAACAAATCCATTGAACTCAAACAGTTCAAAACGTTGTCAATCCTAATCATCTTCTTCTTGAATTACAACGATCAGAACAAGTTGATTACGAACAAACTGGACAGACCATCAACATCATCATCATCAAAATCAGCCGAGCCCATCAAATCACAAAAGAAAAGACATAATTCAAAGAAGAGCAAGAATGAAGATGTTGTTAACGAAGAGTACGATGAAGGGAAACTTTTGGAGATTCTGAAGCTCATTTATGTCAATGGCAGAGATGAAGACCTGTGGGATTCTTGCTTTGAACTACTACGGTTTTTCAAGATTTTGGATCTCAGTGGTGGATTGTTGAGTAAAGCTGTTGATATGTTAGAGGCAATCGTCTGAGGAGGATGAGATCTGATCTACACGATGTTATATTCAAAAGTGCATCAATCCAGTTAATAAGGTTTCAGCAAAGCAACATTGAACTAGCATGGAAGAGGTGATGCGTATGTACAAGCTGTATATATATCTATTCCACGCCTCCGATAATCCCAGAACCCAGACATCTTTCACCATGATAAACAGCCAAATACTGTCCCACAGTAACAGCCCTCTGCTTTTGCTTCAGTCTAACGACATATCTCCCATCTTTACCCTTCACAATCTCACTGATCTCCACCGGTTTCTGCAAAGATCTATACTGTATGACAAGTTCATCTACCGGGAATTTACAAATGTCATCACTATCGTCGCACCCCATCACCTCAAAGTCAGACACGTAAACCAACTCTTTGAAGAGCTTTTCGTTGTTAGCACCTCGCACAATGACAATCTCATTGGTGTCAAATTTCTTTGCACTGACAAACCACTGGCCCTTGTACCGTTCATCGCCTTGGGGCATTGATATTCTAGTCTTCTGTCCAATAGTGTAGGACCAAAGCCCTTCGTGTTGGCCCCAGACTTGTCCATCCTCAGTGATGATATTACCTGGCCTCTCATCGATGAAATTCTTCAAAAAGTCGTTGAAATTCCCCTGGGTTGGGTTCACAAAGCATAGCCCAACGGAGTCTGGCTTAGAAGCTACCGGAAGATTGAGCTCTTTTGCCAACTCTCGAACTTCAGGCTTGCTGTAATGGCCAATGGGAAGTAACAACCGTTTCATCACTTTATGGTTGATCTGAGAAAGGTAGTAACTCTGGTCTTTCTCTTTGCTCCATGCTTTCCACAGTTGCATCTGGCCATCTGACTTCAGAATTCGGGAATAATGGCCAGTGACAAGCCACCAGTCGTCGCCATCGCCATACTTCTTGGTCATGTACTCAACAAGCTTCCCAAACTTGACGTGTTTATTGCAGTTGATGTCTGGGTTGGGCGTTACTCCACGGCTATACCCTTCGATCATTGGCTCAAACACATCGATCCAGTACTCCTTCTCGAAATCCACCACCTCGTAGTCCTTTATGTCCAGATGCTCCACGACTTTGGTGAAGTCCTTCAAGTCCTCTTCAAGACACTTCTCAGAGTCCAGCTGCGACCAGTTCCGCATGAAGACACCCTTCACATTCGGGAAAGATTTGGAGTAGAGAGATGCTGCGACAGACGAGTCGACCCCAGATGACATCGCCACAATGATAGTGTCAGTTGGCCGGGGCTGGCATTGCACAAGCCCGGTTGGTGTTCGTTTTTTGATGAGCGTTGTTATGGAACGCCGCAAGGAGAACAAGCTATGAAATCTCCTCATTGCTGTGGTGTTCGGTTGGTGTCAAATGTGTAAAAGAGGATGAATGGTGATGGATGTTTTTTTTTTTTTAGTTTATATATATATATATATGTACTACTATAACAGATATAGAAATATGATCCATAGGGATGGATGCATAGAAATGGTGTGCTGAAGAGTTCCCCAAAGAGGTTTTCAAGGAGGGTCACCCCCCGACTCGATACAAGTTTTTGCTGTTGTTGTTCTTGCTATTTGATATTATTGAGAGGCTTTTGCCAGTTTTGGATATTCTCATTCAGATTCAGATAGTTCTGCAAGAGATTTATACTCCTCACGAGGAGATAGTTGTACCTCAGTTGCAAATTCTTCACTTCAGCAGCATATGTTCGACAATCGAGATCAATGACAGCCACTTGTACATCAAAGTGTCTCTCTAGGCTTCCGAGCTTGTTCAGATCATGAACCAACTGGGAGATTCTGTCAGCTTCTGCCAAAATAACATTCTTTCTAAGTTCGCCTTCATCATCTTGAACCATCTTGGGTCTGATATGATGCTTATCCAGGTTCAACATGAGCCTCTTCAGCGCAGGACGGGCCTCAATGTGTTTGGAGATAAGTAGCTGCAGGTTCTTCAACGATTGGAAGACGGAACTGTTTTCACTACCGTTGGTGTCAAGCACCGCGTCAATGGTGTCCAGTCTGGCTAGTAAAGTATCCATGTGGGATATCTGATACCAGCAGCTTTAGACAAAGAGGCAAAGAGGCAATGTTACTGTTACACAAGTTCAAACCACATCGCAACAAACCCCCCTTTCCAAAACCATATTAAGTAATATTCTGTTTCGGGAAGTTTTCTCCTTTTTCAATCGATTCGCGAAATCGCCTCTCTCGAAAAAAAAATTGTTTCGTGGTCTTTTTTTTTGTGGTTGTTGTTTTTTTGTTATTGTTGTTGCCTTTTCTCTCCGTATTAAGAAAAAGAGATAAAGAAAAAATGGTGAGTTTTTGGCCGCGGATTGGATGCCGTTTCGTTTGTGGAGCTTAGATGATGTGTGGGGAGAGGCGAAGGTGTTCATTGGCCGCCGATTTAATTGATCAATTGCAGCAGTCCCGTTGCCTCGCCTTGCTTCACCTCGCCTTGCACCATTGAAATTTAAGTCCGATATAACTATTGAGGCAAGTGTAACTAACAGATAATTTACTGCACAGTCCAGATCCGGTGTCGTTGTTGCTGACGAGTCTATGAATGCTTTCAATGAATTGAAGCTGGGCAAGAAGTACAAGTTTGTCTTGTTTGAACTAAATGCGTCCAAGACTGAGATTGTCGTGAAGGAAAAATCTGAATCTCCAGATTATGATGACTTCCTTGCCAAGTTGAACGAGAACGAGGCTCTGTATGCTGTCTACGACTTTGAGTTCGATGTCACTGACGGTGGTAAGAGATCCAAGATTGTGTTCTTCACCTGGATTCCTGACACGGCTCCAATCAAGTCCAAGATGGTTTACGCCTCCTCCAAGGATGCATTGAGAAGATCCTTCAACGGTGTCGCTGCTGATATCCAAGGTACTGACTTTGATGAGGTTGCCCACGAAACCGTCTTGGACCTTGTCAGCAAGGGTGCTGGTAACCACTAAAGCACTAGCGGGTTATGAATGTTTATTACAACTTTCTACATGTACACTGAACCTATGACATCAACACACACTTAAGCCACACTCTCATACATTACATTTACAACCCCTCTCCATTCCATGGAGAATAGGGAACAATCCTGTCCCGTATTGCACTTTCAGCTGACTCTCGCTCCAATAGTAAGCATTTATAGTCATATATACTGATTATATAATCAATGAAACCCCTGGACCCAAACGGGAAAGGAAAAACAAAACAACAACAACGATGGCCATCCATAAATACAAGGGATAACATAATATATATAGAGAGAGGGGGGGTTTCTGTGACTGAATCCCGGTATACAGATATGTCATATAATCCAGATACTTATACCGTGAACTCGAACGAGGCACTCACAGTCTCCATAGATGATTCCAGAGGCACATTCTCCTTCCATCCTAAGTTCACTTATCCCATCTTTGGAGACGCTGAACAGATATTTGGCTTCAAGGACTTGAAGATAAGTTTGAAGTTCGACTCTGTGATGTTCTTACCCTTCTTGAAGATTGAATACGCTGAGAAGATTGATGGTGTTGAGGTGGATAGCGAAGTCAGGGCCAAGCTGATGGAGTGGCTCCCTGACTGCACTGTGTTTGACGACGAGGCCAAATGGGAAGAACAGGTCAAACGGGAAAAAGAGGAGAGATGGAATTACACATCCAATGGTGAATTAATATCAGTGTACGAAACAAACAATCAGACGTTCAACATACACAAGCTCAAACCCTCCAACGACAGCAACGATAAGCTCTTACAACGGCTCCAGATCATGGTCATATTGTTCATAGAGGCCGGTTCCTACATCGATGCGACAGATCCACTATGGGAACTGTTTCTAATAACAGGCGCAGCAGACACTAAAGGGATTATTGGCTTTGCCACGACGTACTCCTACTTTAACTTCACCTCCTCAGAGGTGTTTGATAGTTGGGATATCACCCCAAGAAGAGAAGGTGGTGATTGTTACCCAAACAGAAAGAAGATTTCGCAGTTTGTCGTGTTCCCACCTTATCAGTCCCATAAACACGGTGCCCATCTGTATAATTCATTAGTGGAGCACTGGATGAAAGATGACCTCGTTGTTGAAATCACCGTTGAGGATCCAAATGAAAAATTTGATGACTTGAGATACCGTTGTGACTTCCAGCGTTTGTACACCAATGGGTTCATCAATGAGCTTCCCTTGGACCTTTCCAAATATGATATCAAGTGGTTCAGAGAAAATGCAAAGAGATTCAAACTGGAATTCCAACAGTTTAGAAAAGTTGTCGAACTCGGGTTCATCTACAACGATAAGAACATCAAGATTGCAAGACTGCTGATCAAGAAGAGATTGTTCGAAAAAAATAGAGAAGGTCTTCTGGAGTTTGAAAAGAGTGTCAGAAACGACAAACTACAAGTTGCCTACGAGAGTATCAAGGCCGATTACTCGAGAATTATCCATAGTTTGACTCCTCTGGCAAATGACACTTTTGATAGCGAGCGGGTCATAAAGAAGCAAAAAGTCTAGGTTTAGTTACTAGAGAAGCAGTGTAAACCTATATTATATTCCTACATTCCCAACATTGAAGGATCCCAGTAAGTAGTCACACCTTCAAACTCATCGATCCAGACATACCCTTTCATCACCAACCTTCCAAGAACTTCCCTTATTCCAAACTGCTCACTCAGTTCACCTTTGGAGAACTCAGTGAATATTTCCGCCTCAGAGGCACATCCTTTAGTCATTATCTGACCCAAGACTCGATTTTCCTCTCCGGAAGATACCAATCCTTGATCCTCAAAGCTGATAAACTGATTGCCACCGAGATCCACCAACACCACACCGGGGCTCAGTGCTTGTAATGACTTCAGCACCATTTTCCAGTCCTCTCCAGTCAGCTTAACACCATCATCCGCACAATACTTCCTCTCAAAGGACTCCAGTGACAATAAACCACCGTTCAGACCCCTCGTCTCGTTCCAGAACTCAATTAACTTGAGACACAAGAAATTGTAAAACTCATTGAAGTCGAGGCGTCGATCATAGAGTCCTAGAGGATTGATTCCGATTTTAGCACACAGCGTAAGAAATTTGGCTCTGTGTGTCGGCGACTGCATCAGCTTGTCTGATGATGAAAGCAAGATCTCCTTGAACAAAGTCAACTGTGTTTGCAGTTGAGCTGACCGCGTCGATGTCAAGTTTGAAGAGAGGACTGTGTACGACGTCGATTGTGTACTAGTCTTATGGAAGCGGGAGATGCCAACTTTCTTCATTTGAGCAACGGCGGTATAGCCTGATTGAGGATTCAGAACACGTCTTAGACTTGTAGATGATGATGATGATAATGCTGGACATAATTGGTAAGAAATTATGTAATCCAATATTGGATTAGACACTAATCTACAATAATAAACAATCTTGGAGAAAGGGGAGAAAGAGAGGAGAGGAATGGTCTTCTTAACCATTCCGACTCTTCCAAGGTTAGTTTTTGAATCTACCACTAGTACAATCAGTTCCATCAAACACCCAGGTTCCATCAAGGGCCACGTACTGTCTCATCAGCAACTTCAAAGCTTCTTGAGCTCCAACACCACCGGCTATGCTTGCAATATTCAACAGTTCCTGGCCATCAGATCTCAGGATTTCATAGAGAATTGACTGGAAATCCTTGTTATCTTTCAGTTCACCACCAGTTCTCGACAGAATTGTGTCATAGTTGGACAGCACTGCGGGTGCCGCTGCATCTGGGGTGGTACTTAATAGTGTAAAGGCATAGGCAATGAGCTTGTACTTACTCTCTGCTGGATTATTAATGTCTGGTAATGACAACGGCGCATTCCTCGAAGTGGAATGGCTCAAGATACGGCAGTTCTTCACAAACTTGACAATCATCTCCTCCTCAATGCGAAAGTTGATATCAAATTCATTGATTGCCTGTTGCAAGTGTTGCTTAAATCTCAGCAGATCATCTTGAAACTTTTGTTGGTAGATTTCCTTGAGCTTGAGGTAGTTCAATGTGTCGGAGTCCATGTCGGGCAAGGAACCAGACACAGGCAATTGGCCTGTTTCAGCAACGTACTCATTCAAAACATAAGCCAGAAGCCAAAATTTATCATTGTAGCTGCCTTTCAAGGTACCGAGCTTAGATGTAACTTCCTTGATCCTTGAGCCAAACGAATCCAAAATGCCAAACCCCACTCCAGGTGCGGTACAAGTCTTCAAAATCACAGTATGCGCATTTCTGCTCGCCTCCTCCAAATTCAAAAGACTCTCACGAGGACAAAGTGCGTTGATCCCCTTTCTAAACGCTTCTAGTTCCTTCCGCTGTGGTAGTTGACCCTTCTCGTCAATCCAACGTCTAGATAATTGATAAAGAATCACTGGGAATGGAACATTGGACAGTTCATCGACACCAAGCTTTTCCAATTCGAAGGAATTGAAGTAATCGACCAACTCTGGCCATGGTTTCAACAGCTTCAAGTCATCCACTATTGACAAATGCGAGTCAACAACACACATCTCGTCAAACCTCACATGGATCAGGGCGTAGTAACTCCTGGTCTGTACTTCCAGAACTGGCGGATCGTCAGAGCTTAGTATCAGCGGCAATCGTCTGTCAGAGACAACCAAGTCATAATCCCTCACTTTCAGCGCAATTGCCTCCTCTACTGCTGGATTGTTGACTGTTTCAATGTCGTGTTGGACATCACTGTTCAGCTCATTCAAACGGGAAGCCAGTGTCCCAACAAGCGGCTTTCCGACATCTTCATCCTCAAGGTAGAAATTACTCTCCACATGTTCAACAGTTGTTGTGGTGTCCTCCCCCAACAGTGTGAAATGTCCAATTCCACCCAGGATCAGGTTCTTGAGAAGCTCACATTGCGAAAGCGACGTACCCAAGACCAATACCCGTGATGATCTGATAAGGTCCTGACCAGAGGACGTCCACAGACGCAGCTGACGATCGTACTTCTGAGCCATTTGCTGTGTGTCTGTTTCCCTAAAACTAAAACTAGAGAGATTATGCGGAGATAATGAAGGAAAATATACCACACTTTACCCAGTGCAATACTAGGATATTATGTAATATAAATATAAACATTACTAATTCATTATCTAATGAATAATAAAAACAATTACATAATCATAGATAAACAGATTACTAAGCTGTTATGTAATTTGCGACAAGGGGAAGACACAAAAAATTTTTTTTTTTTTTGTTCTGCTATGCTTTCTTCTTTTATAAAATCTTTTTTAGGAACACGTTTCAAGATTCTGACCGATTAACACACATCGCCACTGAGATCGCTCGCACGAATGACGATATGAAGTTTGGAAAGACGTTTGAGCAGTCGTTTGTGGACGAACAGCTGCCAACGGAGTGGCATGAGAATGCCATCCAGTACAAGCAGTTGAAAAAGCACATTAAGACTATTGTGGAGGAGATTAATGAGAAGGGTCTGAGTGAGCAGCTACATTCAGAGAAGCTGCACTATGAGTTTCAGCAACATGAGGATCAATTGGACAAGGAGATTCTGGATGCGACACACCATTCCTGTGCCATCAAGCTGAGGTCAGATGGACCGTTTTTTCAGAACCTTTATTCGCAGTCTCGTCAGCTTTCCATTCTTCAGAGACAAGAGGAGAAACGGTTGCTCCAGTCGATCCAACAGTTCAGCAGTGTGATTGTTACACTCACAAGCAACACGAAGGATAAGTACAAGTGGCGAGAAATTTTCAATCTGTACATTGACTTTAAGCTGAACCTCAACACCCATTTTACAAAGAACACAATCAAAGAGTTCCTGAGCCATTTCAACACGTTGGATATCAATTTTGACAAGAGGCAGGCTGCCATATTTGACTCATTCATTGACCTCAATTACAAGCTGTTGCATTTCCAGACTTACCAGAACCTCAATAACATTGCCATCACCAAGATTTTGAAGAAGTTCAACAAGAACACATTGCTCAACCCATCGAAGTTAAGGCCACTTCTGCAGGGGTCGACCAAGACGATTGATCCATTTTCTATGGAGCAGATCATCTCCAAAGATATTGTTACCCTTGTGCCCCAAGTGGATGACTATCTCTGCCCTATCTGTTTCCAGCTGGCGTACACGCCTATCCGACTCACATGCTCCCACTTCTTTTGTCTACGATGCATGATTCAGTTACAACGCCGTGCCGAGACCAAGTGTCCGATCTGCCGAGACCCTAACGTTATGCTGGCAGACGAGAACAGTGTTGATGAAGGCCTGATTATGCTGATGAAAAGGGAGTTCCCTAGAGAGCTGAAGAACAAGAAGAGACAGAATGACAAGGAGATTACCGAGGAAGCTGTGGAGGAACTACGAGGGAAAAAGTGTGTTATAATGTGATTTCCATTGATAACAAGAGAAGACTTAATCATTAATAGACTTGAATAGTTGTACCAATCTCCTTGTCGATAAGTTGATTCACCAAATTTTACCTCAGAACAACAGTTATGTATATATAAAAACAAACTCTTCAAAACTAGATATAAATATTTCAAACTTTATGTTAATATTGCCAAAAACATAAAAAAAAAACTTTATAATGAATTATAATCAATAGTTTCCTCCCAGAACCAAAACTGATAAATCATTACTTATCAAAGAAAAAACGAAAAAGCCCTAATGGCTTTTTATTTTATTTCTTTCAAAGCAAAACAAACAACAGAACTTCCTTTTTTTTCTTTTTTTATTTTCGTTCACAATGGTGATGGAGCTTCAGATCGTAAGGTCGTCCAGCAGCTCATCCTCGTTGAGTTGGAAGCTGATGTACAACAGTTGGTAGTCATGTAGATCGTACACCACCTTGTCAACCTTCTTGTACTTGTCAAACCTTTGGAGGTTGACCAATGACTCATAGTTCTCCTCCCCGCCGTGGAACTTGTTAGTGAAGTAGTTGAGCGAGAACTTCCCTGGCTTGAACACATTAATCACTCGGGATAAGATCTCTAAGTTATTCAGACCAAACTTCAAAGAGTTGACGTTGGACTCGAACGAGGCATAACTCCAGTCCCTTTCTGGGGTCACGTGCAAAGTGTAGTAGCTTTCCTCGTCGAGAATGGTATTTGAAGAGTACCCACACGGAGTGAACTGGAAGGCATCGTGGATGCTGTCCTTGCCCTGACTATATACATTGTTCAGCCCAGTGTTGTTAGATGTTGAGTTACCCAAAAAGTGGCCCAGGTCTTCAGAGCCGTCAATCTCAAAGCCTGGTTTTCTCGACGTGTTGAACAGATGGGCCTTTGATTGGGACAAGTCAGTCATCAAGATCTCAAACGTCTCATCGACCGGATCAGACGGACTTGGAAGTGTAGACTCCTCCTGCAATGTGGTGTACAAATGCCAGTGCGAGTTGTCAATACGGCCAATCATGTAATGGGAGCCATTGGTGAAGAACTGGTTCAAGTACTCAACTTCGTCACTCCACGACTTGTGAACTGAGACCTGTTTGTGCGGGAACATAAACGATCTTCTCGAATAGAACACTCTATATGGCTGCGCAAATGTGGAGTCAACTACAAAGGACCAGCCCAACTTGGTCTGGACAAGTTTGAAGAGGGCATCAAGACACAACAAAGTGGTTGTGGTGCCACATGTCTTGAGGATAAGTTTGTAATCATAGACAAACAACGAGGACTCGCTCAGCAAGAACGCATCGAGCTTCTCAGAGGACTTGATGGACAAAACTTTGCAGTTGACAAGGTCCAGGATGTTGGACCATTCGTCAAATGAGATTCCTTTCCTCAATGTCTTGGATGGATCAGGAATAGCCTCTTCATTCTGGAAAAACCAAATCTCTAGCAGTTTCTCTGGACCTTCAAACGCCTCGGTAGAGTCCAGGTTGACCGAGAGTTCGTGATCAACAAAGGACTTGGAGTCAACAGGCTGAATCGGTGTCATTATTTTCTGTTTGGTGGGTGGTAGTGGTATTCACCGAGCTGGGAGGCAAATCTCGGTGATGTGGATGGAGTGGTTCAGAGGGCGAGGCACGGCACGATGACTGCTTTGATGGAGGGAAAGGGCGTCTACTTGTCTTTGAAGTGGCTTTTTTTTTTCTCTTTCTATGGGATCCCCCCCCCCATCGCGGGTTTAAAAAAATTTTTCACTATTACAAGTTAGAGAACGATTGATAAGAAAGTGTCTGTATGTTTCAGAGCGGAGAGAGAGAGAGAGAGAGAGAGAGAGAGAGAGATTCATCTATTACTGATTACAATATATTCTATAAAGTACTCTGTGTTGGTTTTGTCTCCCCAGTATGAAACTCATGTTATTATTGATAAAAGAATTGCTTGCAAAGGCAATAAATAGATGAGCGATTAAAAGGGATTGAGTCGATATTGGATCTCCACGTTAGCACAAACCTCTGTTCCTTCAGCAATCCAATAAGGCAGAACAGCAATTTGAACCGATACAGAACGTATCGGTTGCGAGAGCAGAGTCCGTAGTTTCAAAATGGGAAGAAGGCAGAAGAGAAAAGTTGGGTAAAAAAAACTTTTTATACGTTCATGGTGGGTAGTGGTGTCCACTCAGGTTACCCGGGTTTATATATTTATCTAACAAGTGTGTGTGTGTGTGTGTTGTGCAGAGCCATCGTAGATGTCTCAATCTTTGGACTTCTCCGCTCTCCATTCGTCAAACTCGGCCCTCTTTGCAAACCAATCCACATAATTCACCCTACTCTCAACGGTATAGAACTCAGACGCCTTTCTAATTTCGTCATCCACCAGGGCATCACTCATATTCAGATTCTTCAAGATGGTTGCCGGCACCACCAGTCTGTTTGAGTCCACCAGGGACAGTTTGGCTGTGTTTTGAGTCTTTGGATACAGTATGAGTGTGTGGATAAGGAACAGAACAAGTGCAACACCAACCTCAAGGGCAACATCTGCAGGAAAAGGTTGGCTCAAAGCGTAAAATTTTGCGTGGTGTATGAACTCATACGAAGAGTAAGCGGCGTGTACAAGCAAAACAGCTGCCAAAGAGGCGATAATCGGAGGCATTGTGTGTGTCTGCGCGTCTAACTTTCTGATCTGATCTGATGAGCAAACTCGCTGGTGTTTGTTTGTTTGTTTGTGTTGAGAAAATATCTATAAACCGGTTATATGACATCAGCAAAACATATAAATCACGTGCGAAAAGACCCACCGCCCCGGCGGTACGGCGACCGGCCGCCCACCGATTTTTTTCTGGTCTTTTTTTTCTGGTCTACTTTTCCTTTTCGGCCAATCACCGCTTCGCATAATGATGAAAAAGTCTCCTCTGAATGAGGAAATTTTCGCGCTCATCTCGAAACAGAATTTTTTTGTTTTTAAAACTTTTTTTTTTTTTTTTTCACTAAGGTCAACGTTTCTTTTGTTTGGTCGTTAATATATAAAAAAAAAATTTTCCCTTCTCGCTTTTTTTCTCCCCCCCCTCTCCAACCTCTACTTCTCAACCAACATAAACAATGGCTGACTCCTCTGTCCAAGTTTTGGGTGAATTGTTCACCAAGTTGTCCGTCGCCACCGCCGACGAGAGGGTTGCCGCTGCCACCAGTGTCGCTTCCTTCTTAAACGGTTCCATCATTGAGCACGATGTCCCAGAGGAATTCTTTGCTCAGCTCACCAAGGCCGTTGCTGACAAGAAGACTGGTGCCAACGCCCTAGAGGCTGTTGCCCACATTGCTTCTGAGACTGGTTTGTCCCCATCTGTCGAGCCATACATTGTCTCCTTGGTTCCAGATATTGCTGGCAGAGCTGGTGATAAGGACAGTGAGACCAGAGAGATTGCCGCAAAGGCCTTGCTCGCCATCTCCAAGTCTGTCAACCCACATGCCGTTAAGTCATTGTTGCCACACCTGGTTAAGTCTCTTTCTGAGACCAACAAGTGGCAAGAGAAGGTTGCCGTTTTGGCTGCCGTTTCTGCTCTTGTTGAGCACGCTGAGGCCCAAGTTGCCCTAAGAATGCCTGAGTTGATCCCAGTTTTGTCTGAGGCTATGTGGGATACCAAGACTGAGGTTAAGAAGGCTGCCACCGCCACCATCACCACCGCCACACAGACCGTCCACAACAAGGATATCGAGAAGTTTATTCCAAAGTTGATTGAGTGTATTGCTAAGCCAACTGAGGTTCCAGAGACTGTCCACATTTTGGGTGCCACCACTTTTGTGTCTGAGGTTACCACCGCTACCTTGTCCATCATGGTTCCATTGTTGTCAAGAGGTTTGGTTGAGCGTGACACTGCCATCAAGCGTAAGGCCGCTGTCATTATTGACAATATGTGTAAGTTGGTTGATGACCCACAGGTTATCGCCCCATTCTTGGAGCTTTTGTACCCAGGTTTGAAGGCTAACTACGCCACCATTGCCGACCCAGAGGCTCGTGATGTTACCTTGAGAGCTGTCAACACCTTGAAGAGAGTTGGTGCCATCCCAGAGGATGATGTCATCCCAGAAGTTTCCACTGCTGGTGACCCAGAGGTTACCAAGAAGGAATTGACCAACATTCTATCCGAGAACAAGATCGAAGTTGCCCCAAGATTCGAACTAGTCTTGAACTACGCTGCTTCCATTGCCGGTGACTTGATTGATGAGAGAATCATTGACCAGGCCGCTTGGTACGAACACTTGACCAACTACTTGACTGTCTTCTTGCACGAGAAGGAGGCCAAGGATGACATTGACGAGTGGAGAAAGCGTGCCATTGACAACATCCCAGAACCACCAAAGTTTGAGGATGAGGAAGATGAAGGTGAGGACTTGTGTAACTGTGAGTTCTCCCTAGCTTATGGTGCTAAGATCTTGTTGAACAAGACTCAGCTGAGATTGAAGCGTGCCAGAAGATATGGTCTTTGTGGTCCAAACGGTGCAGGTAAGTCCACCTTGATGAGAGCTATTGCCAACGGTCAAGTTGAGGGTTTCCCAACCCAAGAGGAGTGTAAGACTGTCTATGTCGAGCACGACATTGATGGTACTGAGGCCGACACCTCTGTTGTTGACTTTGTCTACAACGAGGGTAACTTGGGTACCAGAGAGGAAATCACTGCCAAGTTGATTGAGTTCGGTTTCAGCGATGCCATGATTGCCATGTCTATCCACTCTCTATCTGGTGGTTGGAAGATGAAATTGGCTTTGGCCAGAGCTGTGTTGAAGAATGCTGATATTTTGTTGTTGGATGAGCCAACTAACCATTTGGATACCGTCAATGTTGCTTGGTTGGTCAACTACTTGAACACTTGTGGTATTACCTCCATTATCGTTTCCCACGACTCTGGTTTCTTGGACAATGTCGTTCAATACATTATTCACTACGAGGGTTTCAAGTTGAGAAAGTACAAGGGTAACTTGTCTGCTTTCGTTGAGAGAGTTCCATCCGCCAAGTCGTACCACGAGTTGGGTGCCTCTGACCTGGAGTTCAGATTCCCAGAGCCAGGTTTCTTGGAGGGTGTCAAGACCAAGCAAAAGGCTATTGTCAAGGTTTCCAACATGACCTTCCAATACCCAGGTACCACCAAGCCACAAATTCAAGACATTAACTTCCAATGTTCTTTGTCTTCCAGAATTGCTGTCATTGGTCCAAACGGTGCTGGTAAGTCCACTTTGATCAACGTTTTGACTGGTGAGTTGTTGCCAACCGATGGTGATGTCTACGTTCACGAGAACTGTCGTATCGCCTACATTAAGCAGCACGCCTTTGCCCACATTGATTCCCACTTGGACAAGACTCCATCTGAGTACATTCAATGGAGATTCCAAACCGGTGAGGACAGAGAAACCATGGACAGAGCTTCCAGACAGATTAATGAGAATGATGAGCAGGCCATGAACAAGATCTTCAAGATCGAGAGTACCCCAAGAAGAATTGCTGGTATCCACTCTAGAAGAAAATTCAAGAACACTTACGAATATGAATGTTCCTTCACTTTGGGTGAGAACATTGGTATGAAGTCTGAGAGATGGGTTCCAATGATGTCTGTTGACAATGCTTGGATTCCAAGAGGTGAGTTGGTTGAGTCTCACTCCAAGTTGGTTGCTGAGGTTGACATGAAGGAGGCCTTGGCTTCTGGTCAATTCCGTGCCTTGACTAGAAAGGAGATTGAGCAACATTGTGCTATGTTGGGTCTAGATGCTGAGTTGGTTTCCCACTCCAGAATCAGAGGTTTGTCTGGTGGTCAAAAGGTCAAGTTGGTCTTGGCTGCTTGTACCTGGCAAAGACCCCACTTGATTGTCTTGGATGAGCCAACCAACTATTTGGACAGAGACTCCTTGGGTGCCTTGTCCAAGGCTTTGAAGGCTTTCGAGGGTGGTATTATCATCATTACTCATTCTGCTGAGTTCACTAAGGACTTGACTGAAGAAGTCTGGGCCGTTTTGGACGGTAGAATGACTCCATCTGGTCACAACTGGGTTGCCGGTCAGGGTGCTGGTCCAAGAATCGAGAAGAAGGAAGACGAAGGTGACAAGTTCGATGCCATGGGTAACAAGATTGCCTCTGCTAAGAAGAAGACCAAACTTTCCTCTGCTGAATTGAGAAAGAAGAAGAAGGAAAGAATGAAAAAGAAGAAGGAGATGGGTGACGCTTACGTTTCATCTGATGATGAATTGTAAAGGGATTAAAACACTCACATTCTAGATTTTTGTCTGTATTTTTCTTACCCCCTTACCTTTTGAGTTCTTGAAAAGAGAGGTTCTTTTGTTATAGAGGTTTTGTTTTCTGGCTTTTAATTTTATGTAATATCTGGTAAAGTACACATTTGATTACTTTCTTAATTTGTTCCCTCGAGCGTTATAATTTTGTGTTTGTACTGTCCAATATCGAATTGTCTCCGTTGGGTTTTTCATTTGTCTTGTCATACTCAAAGAGCTGAGTCCCCTGTTCATGTCCCCTGTCCCTTATCTCCATTATTTTCAATTTCAGCCCCTTTGTCTCTTGGGCAGTGCAACCGCGTCCAGTAGACTTGTGGTGTGGATGTCAAAACGTCCAGTGTGTAAAAGAATGGCCTTCTTGTCTGTCCGTCCCAGGACAAAGATCTGAACAATATAATGGCCGGACAGGTCTTCGGAAACTGTAAAAGAATCTTTCAAGTCCAGACTAGTCTATTCCCAAAATGGTGTGAAGGTGTATATATATAAAAACGATACTCAGTCTCACATCTATTAGTCCAAGTTCTGAGTGGGTTTGCTCTTACATGGGGAAAATTTTTGTGTTATCTATATATAATAACACGTAGTCTCTGGGGTAGAATGAAACTTAATAGGCTCCACTTTTATTTTGTCACTTAACCCTCATCCTCATTGTTCCCTCTGTGTTCCTCATCCAATTCATCTTCACGGTGCCGTTGCTCAATATCACTAGCATCTCTCTCCTCCTCGTCCACATCATCCTCAACTTCCTCGAGGTCCATGAGTTCATCCCCGTTACCGACGCCACCATTGCTGAGCCTGAATATCTCATCAAAGACAATGGAGTTCCTAGTGTAACTGTCCTTAACCTCTTGAATCTGGGCAAATAGTTGATCTCTCTCAACTATAAGCTGGTCCCTCACTGTTTTAAGATCTTTGAGGTCCTTTCTCAAATCCACTTGTAGTTTCACCTTGCCATTATCTAGTCTTTTCAAACGTCTGTCATCCTCCCTGACCCCAAGGTCCTTGAATATTTTGTTGAACTTCTGCTCATCCAGCACGGTGAAATCGTCATTGAAAGAACGAATGAAATGGTTGATGCGCTCGATCTTAAGTACGTTTTGTTTGAGCTGTGACACTCGTCTGGTGAGTAATATTGACTTCTTCTTCAACGCCTCTTTGCGTCTATCTGAGTTGGCATTGTCCTCTGTGACAGCACCCTCCTCAACTGCTAGATTCTGCAGCATCAGTCTCTTTCTATCTATACCAAGATTAGCCAGCATGTAGTTCTTCGTCAGTTGGTCGCGAAGTGCAAGGAGCTCCTCCTTGGAAAGATCATGGTCTAGAGGAAGGGAGGTAACTTGCGTGGCAGTGGTGATATAGTTGGCTACACCAGAACCTAGAGATCTGTTTATCCGTGTCGTTCGAAAGGCCTGATCTACCAGCTGTGGTGGAAGCGGCATGCTGGTGACTCTATCGTTGATTTGATGACGGTCTGTGTTATTCCATAAGCGTCTGTGTGCTTCTGGCTGTCGTCTATGTTCGTTTTTGGAAGAACGGGTTACCCTGACAAGATATGGCGACCACCAAAGTCCCTCATAAAGACATTCTATCAGTGTGAGGGGGGACGGGGAAGGAATTGCGCTTGATTAGAAAGGTCAAAGCTGATTAATAGTCAAACCCCAGTAGCTTTTCAACAATGCCATTTACTTTTTATTGGGCTAGTCCGGACTTTTTTTTTCTTTTTTTTTTTAAAGTAAACAAAGCAAAGTCTCAAATCACCAAAACACAAACACAAACACAAAAGATCCTTCAGAAAATGAAACTACGATTTGACAAGAACAAAGAGGGACCTGTGGTACCGATACTGAAAGCTGATGGTGTGAATATTCGTGATCAGCATCGACTACTTGAATTGGCCGAAACGGCGGCATCAGCGTCTACAAAGGGATTAGGTGATGTTGTTTTGAAATATTCAGCCGCCGCTAAACTTACCGCATGGACTCTGTCTATACTTCTTCATTTTCTCCCTATAGAGACCCCATTGGCACATATAATACTTGCTATCGAGTCTTCATTGGATACGTCTACACAGCTCGAGACAGATTCAGTCATTGACCCTCAATTTGCTGCTTTAACACAGGTCTTGAACCGTCGCAATACCAAAGTTGTATTCAACGAGTATACGAAGGTGGGGTTCATTAAGGCTAGGTTGAGATCTGCTATCAGTTATAGAAGGCCAGAGGATCTCAAACTTGTTGTTGAAAAGCTGGGTCTCAACGAAGAAGAGCTGGTGGAACTGTGGAACTGGTTTGACCTTGAGTTGGTACCCGCTTTTTACTTCCAATGTCCAATCTTAGAATGGGAGAACATTGCACATGTGAACAAAATCAATGAGTTCATCGAAGTGACTTTTGAGAGATGTAGAGTTACTGTCGGTGGTGGTGTTTTCTTCAGACTGTTGAAGGCGGTACCAGTGCCAGATTTGCTCAGGTTCAATGAGAATGAGTTCACAAATCTCTACCCAGATTGTTTTGAGCTTGTGGGGAACATTTACACTGTGATTGTAAACCAGCACCCTGAAATAAATGAGTTTGTGGAAAGATACATTGAGATTGTTCAGCAACATCATCATGATGAGCAGTCCCTGCAGCTATCCTTATCGGTTCTGAAGGGGTTTAAAGTGACATCATGTTCATCTATTGGTAAACTTGAAGAAGGCATCAGGTCAGCTTCTTTACTGAAAATATATGATGTCGCTGTCTTGGATCAGATAAAGGATTCCGAAGAGCTTCAACAGTCCACTATTGTCCAATCGACAAGATCAGATACTCTCACAAGAAATCAGCTAAGAGATTTAATCTCACTACATTCAACTTTCTTTAACAAGATCTCCAAGGATAAATTCCACAAGGATATCCTAATCTCTTTGCTCGCTCAGGGGAAATTCAATCTAATCTCTGAGGTTCCTGATACTCAGAATCACCAAGAGACGTTAGTATCCAAGTTCTGGTACTATTATACACATGAGTTCAATAACTGTTACAAGATCCTGGGCTATCTCCCTGAGATATACACCCAGTTTTTGTCCTCTTATTCATCTCTTGATGGAATTAGACCCCAGGAATTGCTGGAGTCTTCACCACAGCAGATCCTGGAGTCTCTGTTCCAACTAAATGCAGGGCAGTATAGACACTACTCTAAATACTTGAAAGTTCTGAACACCATTGCGGAACTCATCCCTAGTCTCAGAGTATCCAGTTTTAAAGTCAGAGAGGTGGCGATAGAGTATGGTGTCATTGAAAGTGACTTTGAGTTCATCGTCCGCGAATGTTTCAAGCTGCTTGATGATGTAGAGGACGACAATGTGGCAGCAGCAGCAACAGGTAAAAATGAACTGTGGTTGGTGGTTTACAAGGTGACAAAGATTGTCACTATCAATTATTCTAGTGGAGAAATTGAAAATAACGAGGAGCTTATTCAAAAGAACATGGAGCTATTACTGAAATTGTTGAAGATTATTCCAGTTGCTAACATTCACGACGTTATTGAGAACTTTATGAAGTTGAAAGAGATTATACCGATAAAGTAAAATTTGGGTCTTACAAAAATACATATCCACAAAAAAAAAAGGTATAATCATTCCATTTCGTTGTATCTTCTTTTCTTGTGTCTGCTTAGAATGTTTATCTCTTCACTCTCGTCAATAACTTCACTGGCATCGTGATATTCTCCATCTGAAGACATTTCTACATCACTGGCGTCTTTTTCATTATGTGTGATGGTCTCCTTGGACAAGTAATGTCTCACATCCTTCAGTTCCTCATAAAACTTTCCAACCTCGTGATGGGCAAACACTTTATCCCTGTTGAAATTCAAAACTTGCAAACCATCTCTTGACACTGCTCTTGACAAGGCAACATAGGCTTGACCTTTCTCAAACACTTTACCCAAGTTGACCTTCACTTTTGGAAGAGTTTGACCTTGCGATTTATGGATTGACAGAGACCAAGCCAGGATCAGAGGAAGCTGGGTTCTCGAAACCAAAGGTGAGCCTTTCTCGTCTTCCACTGTCCATGACTCTGTCTGTACACAGACCGTTCTTGTTTGACCATCTGGTGTTAGAAATCTCACCATGGGAAGTCTTCTACCACGTGAAGATCTGTACAGCGACTTGACAAGTTTCTTCTTCCTTTTGATGTTCTCCATGGCCTCTGCATCGTCTGTAACAATCTTGTTCAAAAACTCAAAGGCGCTGTCCTCAAATTCATCAGAGGAGATATCCTCCAATGGAATGAAATCTGGTATTGTTGGTGCTGCTGCAGTTAGGTCAAAGTCATCTTGGACAGGGGATTCTTTCCTCTTCTTCTTTAAAGAGTTCCTCATCGCTGTATCACTAGATATTTTCTCATCAGACACAGACTCAAATGCCATAAACGTGGCACTATCAATAAAACCGACAACCTTACCCAAGGAGCCATTAACCAAACTTGAATCCATGTTCTTGATCATCATTACTTGAGCACCAACCTTCAAGTCAAGTCTTGCTGGTGCCATAAAGTTCATAAGCATCCTGTCCCTTGCTGAAGCATCAGTCAGAGTACCACCATCAATAGCATGGAAGGTCTCCTTTGGGGCATCGATTCTTTTCAGTCTATAACTGTTTGCCCTGTCAACCTCTGATCTGGTTGGGAAAAGTTCAGCAGGGACGATACCATCCTCAATTGAGAGTTCCCTCTCTAGCTCTCTGAACTTGGCCTCGGATTCATTTGAGACGATACCCAGTCTCATATCGTTCAACATGTCAATGAATTCCGCGTCACCTTTCTGTCTAAATACTTGTGTCAAACTAATGTTTAAGCCCATTGTATTCTTCCATGCCTGGGAATTGAAACAAAACCTATTCGAGTCATCTTCGTCATCTTTGACGACTGGTGGCAACTGGAAGAAATCGCCACATGCAACAACCTGAATCCCACCAAATGGATCAGTGTTCTTCCTCAGAGTACAGGCAATATCATTCAGTTTGTCAAAAAGTTCTCCAGAAATCATAGAAATCTCATCAATAATCAAAACTTTGCAATTAATCCATTTCCGTTTAGCCTTCTGAGCTCTTTTGATCTTTCTGACGAGTTCCTGATAGGGTGCGTTTCCCAAACCAATGCCAGCAAAGGAATGTAAAGTTGTTCCGCCCACATTCACAGCAGCAAGACCAGTAGATGCTGTGACTGCCAGGGCACCTTCGTGATGTGCATATTTTTCCTTTAGTGACTTGATGATAGATTTCAATAGGATAGACTTACCTGTGCCTGCGGAACCGGTGTAGAATAAACTCTTTCCTTCTAAAACAAGATCTTGAACCTTCTTCTGCTCAGGGGAAAGGATGATTGGCTTCACTGTTTTGAAGGCAGGTTGTGCCTGTTTATTTCGTAATCCAACTAATGCTGATGCTGATGACAATGCTGATGCTGATGCTGATGTTGATGTTGATGATTGATCCTTTTCCTTCATCATGTTTTCCAGGAGATCATTGGGTACAATTGTAGACATGTTTCTGGTTTGATTTAGTCTTGAGCTCAGTTCAGCATGACAAGGAAGTTGTGTGAGCATAACCATGTGTGAATCAATCATTGTCTTTGACCTTTTGGGCTTTACATTCATTTGATGTTGTGTTACTTTTGGTATCAGTGGTGGGGTGGCAACGGAAAATTTCGACTCATGTGTTGGTATTTGTGGGTATAAAGGGGTTTGTGAGAAGGGCTTCAGTTGTGATGGTTCTATATCTAGAATACTTTCAGCAGATCTTTGAATTTGCAGTGTAGATGTGAGTATTGGAGACTGTGAAGGTTTGGGTATGTTTGATTCAAATTGTCTAGTTTGGTTCAATGTTTCCGTTCTGTGGAAAGAAGGCGATGATGTCTCAAGGGCACTAATCTCAATGGCAGACGATTCTATCTTCACATCGCAGGGCTTCTTCATCAATACATGGCATTCTTCTTCGTCTATATCGTCGAAACTGGAGTCAAAATCGTTCTCAAAGATCCTGTTGTGTGTGCTGATTGGGTTCATAGACACTACTTTCTTCTCTTCTAATAGTGTCTCCGTTTGAGCCGCAAGCTGCTGCTGCTCATAAGAGACATCATTATCATTGTCAGAGAACGAGGACGACGAAAAGGACATCTCAAAGGCCAGAAGGTCCTCTCTGTCAACTTTTCGTCTTGTCAGCGGGGTAGTAGCAGTATCTGCAACAGCAGCGCCAGCAGCAGCGCCACTGGTATGTGCAGCTCTCACAGGGAGGGCCATACGATCTCTTGCACGAAGAAGACTTTTCGTTCTCAGTGCTCGTAGTAACATCCAAACCAGATCCGCTAAGCAAAGGGGGAAGAAAAATTGTATTCCTGTTTGTATTTACTTTCTTTCCTTTCCTTTCTTTCTTTTCTTTGTTCCTTTACCGCAGTGAGGGAGAATCGAGCAGCTTTATAATCGCAGCTTGCTCTTTGTTTCTTTCTTTATTTGGTTCGTTGGCGGCTAAGTTGGCGGCTAAAGTTGGGTTTATTTATTAGTTGTTGCAAAGAAAAAAACTAAAAAAAATTATTGAAACTTTCCAGACGACACAAACACGAAAAACCTCTTTTTTGTGTTTTTTGTCGTCTTTAAATGAGCTGGCTGGAGCGCGTCTTGTCTTGATTTGATAGCATAAATATGACAGTAGCGACACTCGTTTGGAACAGTATCAAGGTGCCTAAAAGTGAGCTGGATCTGCACAAAGTACTTAAATGTGGCCAGGCGTTCCGTTGGAAGCTTGTTGGTGGTAAAGGCGGTGGTGAGTCCACATGGCGATGCTCCTTTGATAAAGTCGTGTTTCTGAGGCAGAACGAAGACCAGCTGGAGTTTGCCAGTCTGCCACACGATGAGAAGCTTAGTGAATTCATTCACGATTACTTCAACTTGGATGTTAAGATCGCAGACCTGTACGAGGAGTGGAGCAGAAGGGACGCGGTATTTGGTAGACACGCAGCAGAGTTCAGCGGGATCAGGATCCTGAGACAGGACCCGTGGGAGAACCTTGTGTCCTTTATCTGCTCTTCTAACAACAACATCAAAAGAATAAGCACCATGTGTGACAATCTGTGCTCCAACTTTGGTCAGCTGGTTGTCAGCCACGAAGGAGTTGACTATTACTCCTTCCCAACTGCTGAAGTGCTGGCACAGGACGGTATGGAGGAGAAGCTGAGAGATCTGAGCTTTGGGTACAGAGCGAAGTACATCTATAAAACAGCGAAACAGGTGCTAGACGCCAGCAATCTTGTTGGTGACTTGGCCCATCTGAGAAATGTGCCATATGAACAGTGCCATGAGGAATTGCTAAAGTTTAATGGTGTGGGACCCAAAGTTGCTGACTGTGTTTGCCTCATGTCAATGGACAAACACGATGCGATTCCAGTCGACACCCATGTGTACCAGTTTGCCAAAAGAGACTACAAATTAAAGTCTAAAGGTGACGCAGTGAACAAACAGACATACGATTTGGTTCGCAAGTTCTTTGTTGATCTGTGGGGTCCGTATGCTGGTTGGGCACAGTCGGTGATGTTCACTGCTGACTTGAAGGACTTTGCCAGTGAAAAGATGGCAGTAAAGAGGCAAAAAAACAGTGTGAAATTGGAGATAATAAAGACTGAGGAACTTGGCATCAAGAGTGAACAAGAGGTTGTTGAATACAGCAGTACTGGTAGACCAAAGAGAAGGAGAAAAGGAGACGGACAGAGTGTGATGGCCTAAAAGTGCAATGATATAAACTTTTTATAGATTTCATCAAAACATTTCAATCTCTATGTACACAGAACCTCTCCGCCGAGTTTTTTCTTATATATCTCACTCGTTTAGCATTCTTCTCAGGTAATCCTCAATGGTCTCAATCTCAGAGTACTTGTCAACGCTCACACCATCCTCTCTTAGCTTCAACACAGCCTCAATACTCTCCTTCACACTTCCTTCATTAGCCTCTGCATGGAAGATGATGAAAGCCTCACCGGCATCAGTGATTGGGGAAACAGACTCATTCTCCGGGGCATAACGTCTGATTTTCAGGTTGGAAATGAACTTCAAACCTTCAATGAAGTGCTTATCCACAATGTTCTCGTCAATCACCTCGCTGATACCAAAGATAGAATATTGTAAACGGGTTAGAGCCTCCTGGATTTCAGACTCTTCATCCTTCGAGGCGTCCAAGTAGAATGCTTCAAAGTCCTTCAACAGTTGGGCCTTTGGCTCTTCAGAATTCTGCTTAGCAATTTCCTGCGAATGATGACGCTCACTCAGAACATGTCTGATTCTCCACATGGTTTCTCTCACAGTGTCAGAGATCTTTAGGAACTGCTGGTCCGGCTGCTGGGTGTCTGCGTGCAAAACTTGAATCTCACGCGCCAAAACATTACGCTCCTTCAAACAGCTGTACCACAGACTATGAAGATCTTCGAAACTCTTTCTTCTCAGTTCAGGAATCGTCCATGGTCTTCCTGTCTGGTCTAAGTCGGTATAGGTTCTCAGATACTTCTTATCGTGGAAGAACTGCCATAATGGATGGTCGTCACTCACATTAAAGTTCTTGACAGTGGGTGTGATTGGTGGTTTGATGACTAGCTTTGGCTTTGCTCTCTCCAGAAGCTGTACAGATGAGTGGATCCGTCTTTTGAACATGATACTGCTGCCAGGAGGAAGAATTTATAAACACCAAACACCAAACACAGTTTTGTTTAACCAAAAATTTTCCAACGACCATTTTCAAACACTATAAAAAAAATAAAGAAAAACATTATGTAATGGCTTAATAAGCATTCGCGAACCTCCATATCAACAAAAACAAACCAAAAAAAATGGCCACCAGCCACAGTCAGTAGCACAGTTCAAACTCATCTCCAGCACTCTCTACACACACAACCAAAAACAACATGTCGCCAAAGGCCTCATCAGAGCCGTTAGACTTTATCAGACTTCTCCTGGATGAGAAAGTACACGTGAAACTCCGTGGTTCCAGAGAAATAACAGGGAGACTACAGGTGAGTGTGCCAATCATCCATCTGCATTTTACTTAAACTAACTCAAGTACAACAACAGGCATACGACTCACATTGTAACATAGTGCTCAGTGACGCAGAAGAGACTATCTATGATATCCCAGTCGATGGCGAGGAGGTTTCCAAAAAGGTGAGAAACTCTGAGATCATTTTTGTCAGAGGGGACTCTGTCATCTTGGTGAGTTCGCCATCTGAGAAATAGAAGAAAAGGGTACAAAACATTACTTGATGCTGTACATGTATTTGACTGTAATTTATTGTCTCCTCAGATACTGTTTCTTCTTTGCGGGTGATGAGGTCTGTTGAAGTAGCTGATACCTGCAATTGCTGACAATTCATCTTTCTCAATCAACTCCTTCAGCACCATGTCACCATAGATGGAACCGACATTGTATATCTCTTCAAACTTTGCAAAGTCCAAAGTGGCATAGTTCTCGATAGGTGGCCTCAAGTAGATGATTCCTGGCGTTTTTTTCACTCTCTCCAAAGCATTGACCGACGCAACATAACAGAGTCGTAGCTGGATCTCTGACATTGTTGGAATGTTGGGTATTTTGGAAAAGGGATTCCATCTGTTGATGAAAATCCATAATCCGCTGAGTGAATCACCATAATTCACTGGTGATCTGTCATCAACAGATCCAACATCGACGGCAAAGATGATGTTGGCCCCGCGCTTCTTCATCTCATCAACAGGTAAGTTGTCAACATAACCGCCATCTAGTAACATGGACCCTTTGTCTGTCATAGGGGGCAGAAGGCCGGCCAATGACATAGAAGCTCTAATACATCTCCACGCGTAACCCTTCGTGTGAATTTCCATACATGAATGGGTGATATTGGTGGAGTTGCAGTAGTAGTTCAACCAGAAATCCTCAATTCTTGAATCACCAAAGACCTTCCAGATAC
Organism: Barnettozyma hawaiiensis; assembly: GCA_003706665.2. Classification (NCBI taxonomy): domain Eukaryota; kingdom Fungi; phylum Ascomycota; class Saccharomycetes; order Phaffomycetales; family Phaffomycetaceae; genus Barnettozyma; species Barnettozyma hawaiiensis. The sequence continues at coordinate 62,080 of PPLY02000010.1, read as the reverse complement.
CTCTGTTAAATTCATGGCCAGTGGTGTAAGAAGTGATTGGCACTGTCAAGTCTAAAAGGTTTCTCCACAAGCTACCAACTCTCATCGCAAACTTTTTGGATCTTCCATAGATAGGAACCAAATCGTACTCCTTTGCATACAGTCCACCAATAAAAGAACCAATGGAAGTACCACCAACAAGATCAATAGGGATGCCGCGTTCTTCGAGAGCCTTCAAGACACCCAAGTGACTGAACCCTCTCGCACCACCTCCACCAAGGACAACAGCGACAGCCTGGTTGGAAAGAATTCTTGCCAGCCTCATGAAATCATTTTTGTGAGGCAGGATTAGTGAAGACTGGTCATGGAATCTGTTCTTCGATTTCAAAATCATATCCATCTGGTTTCTCAAGGTCATTGTGAAACTGTTGAGATTTGGATTGCTCAATAGTTGAGGAAAGTGTTGGTTGACCTGACTCTTGAACTGTGATTTGGTACCCGCATTATCATGACCCTCCTTGAATCTGTCCAGGTTGAACTGGATGTGATGATGGGTGTCAACCCAGACTCTGTTCATCAACCATTTATTAACCAACCCAGGTTCAACATATCTTTGAGGATGCAACATGATCAGTTCTGTATGGACGGTGGATCTTGTCTTCAGAAGCAATCTCTCATAATCACTCACACTTGGATCACCAAAGGCATCAGCCAAAAGCAAGATACAATCACCCTGTTGGATACACGTAGATGTCCAAGTGGAATTGACAGAGGTGTCTGCAATGTAAACCACAATTTCGTAGTTCTCTTCCAGATCAGAGAAGAAACCAGACTGCTTCAATCTTGAAATCTTGTCAAACGCATAACGACCCAAATGGTTCAGTGTAGATACCTGATCCAGACCAATGACAGTCTTGTTCACATTCTTGAAAGCTTGGATCAACTTGTCTGCAAACTCATTGACTGGTAAGCCAGATCTTGTCGGCAAGATAGTGATGGTTCTGTAGTTTGATTTCCCAGCCCGCTTTGGAATGTTATCAGAAGTTGGGATCCTAAAGGAATCCACAGTGTTTTCATTCATTGTGTCATCGGACTTGTTGATTTTAGCAACAATTCTTGAAACTTTGACCATGATAGATGGATTCTCAAGGGCTAAAATTTCAAACAACGTTCTAGGAATTCTAGCAGCTTCAGAATCTCTTAGGGCAATGAACGTCGAAGATCTCTTAGCAGCTGTCAGCACCTCCAGTTCACCAAAAGTCTGACCCTGGCCATATTCATTCAGAATTTTGATCTGATTTGTCTCTGGATTTTCATAGAATGATCTCAATCTACCGTTCAACATGATATATATACCATTAGCAGAAGTGTCCTGCTTGAACAATGTTTCTCCCGCATATAGCTGAATCCACTCTAAAGCTGAATCCAGCTTCAACAACTTTGGGCTTAGTGACTTGATCAGACTCTTGGCAATGTTAAGATAGATCATGAAATACTTTTCACAAAGCATTTCAAACTTCTTATTGGACAAATATCCAACAAAACATTGCTCGGTACCAGGCGAGGACTTGATACTAACCATAGATTTAGACCCGACCAAGCAGCCCATATAACCAGCAATACCCCCAGGCTTCACTGTATACACAAGCTTCTCTTTGCCAGTGTTAATATCTGTATAAACCACGTCCAAACTTCCCGACACAACATAGTAAATACCATTTTGTTCAGAACTGTTTTGTTCCAATAAGGTAGAGCCCGGTTTGAATTGTAAAAAACCGACATTCTCAGCAAACTGTCTTAAAATGTCATCATAATCGAATTTCATTGACTCTTCATGATTATCGTCTTCATATTGTATCTCAGCAAAGGCATTGAACTCAAACTTGCTTGTACTGATTGTGCTGAAAGTTCTCGACTTCTTTTTCTTTTTTTTCTTCTCGTTCAATTTACCTGAACTAGATTCTGGGGGTTGTTGATAAACAACAAATGGCATTGGACTATTGAAACCACTCAAAACTTGTGCGTCGGTCTTCTGTTTGTTTGTAGAGAATGTCTCCTTGTCAATTCCTAATAAGTTGAACATCCCTTCAATCAAAGCAATTTTCAAGGAAAACTCTTGAGACTCAACTTCACCTGTAAATGTTCTTTTCAACTCGTTTCCGTTCGAAGCATTGGTCTTGTTGGAATTAATTGTAGACGACAATGGAACATTGGAGAGTAAATCACCAGGGTTAATTGAATCTCCCACGTTGGACAGAATAACTTGTCTTGATTCCTGCCTTTTGAGCTTTCCCAGAGGTTTCTTTGATCGTGGCGGCACAGGAGAGGTTGACTCATTATTGATGTCAGCTCTGGAACTTGAGTGGGACTTTGCTGACTCAGGTCTACCTCTGGGTATATCACCACCTTTATCAGACGGCTGTTGGGTATCCATGCTGGTAAACTTCTTGATGACACCTGCATATAGATAATTAGGAAAGTTCAATCTGACTTCTTTATTCAATTTGATCTCAGTTTCAAAAATCTCCTTAGTTAAACCCAGGTAGTTATGGGCAGTCTGGAATGTGACTCTGTACAATCTTGTCAAGATCATCTGCACGATATGGGCAGAGGGCTTAGGATGGTTTCTTCTCAACTTTCTGAAAGAGTCAGCGGGGATAATTGCAATAGTGGAGTTTGTGGTTGTCTTTGCAATGGTGCTTGGAGATGTGTCTATCTGGGTGGATGGTTCTAGAACAGTAGGATTATGCTCGTTGCCGTTTCCGCTGCCAGTATCCCCATTGAGACTCAAAGGAGCGATATCGGTGTTGCTTTTCATGAAGCGAGTTCTTGGTGTCTGATACATCAGGTTTGGAGAGTTTGCCTGACTCAAAAGTTCCTCTTCGTTTGTGAACAAAGAGAGAATATTGACAAGGGAGGAAAGGGGGTTACCAGTCTTGACTTCGTTTAATAGTTGGTATTTTGAATTTTGAAACTCGACAATCAAGTCATGGTCATCGTCAGCATGGTCGCTGTCAAAAAATTCACCGCCTAGTAGGTCTTCATCATCAGCAGAGAACGACATGGTTCGGCTCTTTGACGAGGGTGAGTTTGTAGAAACCTTACTGTAGATTTGGACATTCCCCTCCACAACAATAACGAACCCAATATTGTCATCCATGTTGAAGACATCGTTCTTCTGTAATTTCAAAGTCTTCATATTTTTCACAAGTTCGTTGAAGACCGGCTTCTCGAGGTATCCAAAGATCTTCAAAGCGATCAAAAACTCATCCAGATAAGAGCCAGCCCCATACCTATCCTTATCCATCAGATCATCTCTGATAAATGCTGTGGGCTCATTTTTCACGGTGTTGTTGTCCAAAGGATCCTCCTTGGCCTTGGAATAACTCGTCAAAACTTTGTATCTAATCACTCCCATCGCTGTGAAAGAAAGTAGAGCCAGACATAGCAAAATCGACGTGAATGATAGTCTTATGTGAACTGAAGACGACAGTAGATGGATTGTGAATGTCGGCACGCTAATGGTGATAAAGTAGAGCAATGAATACGCCTTTTGGGAGACAAAATGTGCCGCTGTGAGAGGCACATACACAGAAGACCGCAGTTGCGTCTGCACTTGCTGCGTCTCCACCAGTGGGTTCACACTGTCTGTAAGTGCAGCTGTGACAGCCACAGGAGAATCAGACGACATCAAACAAACACACACTCGTGACTCGAGTTGATAGAGGAGACAAGAAGAAAGAAAGAAGGGAAGAAGGGAAGAAGAAAGAAAATGGATTAAGCGCTGAGCTTTTGTGGCCCACATGTGCCAAAATGAAAAATGAAAAATAATAACAAGAACAAAAACAAAGTGCGGCCCCTACCGACTGGATCTTTTTTGACATGTGCTGGCTGGCTGACTGACTGGCTGCCTGTTATGTGTCTTTAAGAAAGAAGAGCGGAAATGAAGTCTTGTTGAAGAAGAGGGAGTCCTACAGGATATGGTGCAGTAAAAGGTTATGATGGTGGATTTCTTTTTATGTATGTATATGCGTGTGCAGTTAGTACACCTTCTTCTTCTCATCAAGAGACAACTCACCAGCACCAGTGTTCACCACCAATAACAATCCCCCAATGATGGATAGGGTTTGGAAGAATTCATATTTCAAGTAGTCTCTTCTGGATTCGGAGTCGATACCAAACCAGTAAGAGTTGCGGGTGAAGTTGTAGAACATCAGCACTGTGATTAACAGGGCTGAAGCCAGTCTGGTCTTGAAACCAAGGGCGATGGAAAAGATACCGATTGAAGTGACGATTGTGGTCAACCAGGATTTTGTGGCGGCAAAAGTAAAGAACAACAACACGAGCAAGATTCTACCAGCGAGTAGGACGTAGCTCTTGTAGTGGCTGTTGGTGGAGATGTCTGGTAGCCCAGCAAACTTTTGTTTCTCCTTCACCAACGTGTCAGAGAAGGCAATGAGCAGGCCGCCAATAAGCGAAAAGTTTCTCAAGATGAAGGTTGTGCCGACAAACAAACCATACATCAAACCCTGGGCAAGGATGACAGTTATCAATGAGACAGATGCATAAACCTGATACCTCTTCAATACAATGAGAGTCGAAGACACCAACATTGTCATTACAATAACGAACAACAGGATAATGACAAGGTAATATGGGATCTTTCTGTAGTTCCACAGGTAAAATACCTGATCCGGCCATTGGGAGATGATTCTGAGAGAATCCTCAAAGAAAGTAGCGACAATCAAGAATCGACCAATCTGAGGTACATATGGTTTGATCTTATTGAAGCGAGGGCTATCCAAATGATCCTCGATTTGCTTGCTGATCCGGTTAAACTTTACAAGCAAGCTGCCGCCATCATCAGAGGAGGAGGAAGAGGAGTTCCCAAAATTTTGGCTAGAAAAGTTGTTCTGCTGCGAGGGGATCTGTTGGTTGAACTTAGCACCTCTGAAGGACATTGTTCTTGTTTTTGTTCTTGTTGATCTTGTTGTTGTTGCTGGTTTCTTGTTGCTTTTCTGTTTTCTTTTCTTTTCTTTTCTTTTTTGGATGCAATTGAATAAGAGATATACGGGTCTTGGTGCTGCACCACACCTCAAACCAAAGCACGGATGTAGACTTGCTTGTGTGGTTCTTTTACCAAAACGTTGTCTGCCTTTTTTCCACTTCTTTTTGATACGTGTTAAAAAAAAAATAACATGAGTGCTTATCGTTACCCTGATTAGATATTTTGCAATCATTACGTAATAATTTTTCCGATTACATAATGGTGATGCCATGATGGCGGTGGGTGGCGATGATGGGGCTTGGTTCTAGTAAAGTGTTATGAACGAACGGTGATGTGATGGTAACTTCATGCTTTTGCAATTGCAGTTACCAACCACACGAACTCATCGTTATCCTGGCTCTAAAACTGGCCCCGTTGCTATCAGTTCTTCACGGCACACTGAAGCAACTTCAATACTTATGGTGAAAGAGTCTTAAAGACCACCGCTCGCCACATTCGAAAGATCTGTCTGGTCCTGACCTGACTAGTAAATGCCGTTAGGCTGTTCTCTGTGTGACCAGTGTAAGCTGCTTATATTACAGTGCCATACGCATCTCCTTTATGCGCACCCACTTTTTTTGCCTTCCAGGGCTCTTCTCTCAACACCCTGATTGGCAGCAAGGTGTGGAACTCACAAGACGAATTTCAGCATAAACATTGGCTTCAAACCAACAGACAACAGTTGATAATTTTCACTGGCACTCAAATAGAGAAAGAGAAGAAAAAAATTATATATATTTATATATAAGTATATAAATTACTTTGTTTGTTTTTGCCACCCACCAAGAAGTTTTGGTAACAACTTTGTACTAAACCAACAACAAAAGCGCAACGAGCACGATGCCGCCCGCAGTCCGTGCTAGTGCGGGTACACCAGGCGATCCAGATGTTACATTACCAGCGCTGGAGAGACGTCTATTGACACCTCTGATGACCAAGAAGGTTCCTCCGGTCCCACAGACGGATGCTGAACGGAAACCGTACCCATTACAGCACACATTCTTCCTGAAGAGACTGCTCTTCTGGTGGCTGGCGCCGATCCTCAAAGTTGGTTATAAGAGAACTCTGGAGCCCAATGACCTGTTTTACCTCGAGGAGGACATGTCGATCGATACCACTTTCGATGCCTTCCAACAGCATCTCAAAGCCATTCTGGCAAGGCACAGAGCCGACTTGCTGAAGGAGAACCCCGATATCTCCAAAGAAGAGCTTAACGAGTACCCAAAATACGCGATCCTCAAAGCCCTGTTCCTCACTTTCAAATGGGAATACACATCGGCTATTGTCCTGAAGGCGTGTGCTGATGTCGGGGCCGTCCTGCTCCCGCTATTGTCAAAGGCCCTGATTAACTTTGTTCAAACTCGTGTGCGGGACCCTTCTGTGTCAGCAGCGAAGGGTATTGGCTACTCCTTCGGTGTGGTGGGAATCCTGTTCTTCAACGGTATCTGCATCAGCCATTTCTTGCACAAGTCGATGACGACAGGTGCGCATTGTAAAAGCATTCTGTCAACAGCTGTCTTGAGGAAAGCTTTCATTGCAGACGCCAAAACCAAACACGACTTCAGCGCTGGTAAGATCACATCTTTGATGGCTACTGATTTGGCGAGAATTGACCTCGCCGTTGGGTTTCAACCATTTGCCCTTACCTTCCCACTCCCTGTGTGTATTGCAATCGCACTGTTGATTGTTAACATTGGTGTCTCATCACTAGCCGGTATCGGTGTCTTTTTCGTCGCTGTCTTCACCATTTCGTTTTCGATGAAGAAGCTGATGATGATGAGAAGAGGTGCCACTGTTTTCACAGACCAAAGAATCTCGTACATGAGAGAAATACTACAAAACATGAAGATTATCAAGTTTTACTCCTGGGAGGATGCCTATGAAGGTGAGGTGATCGACAGAAGAACAAAGGAAACGAGAATCATCTTTAAGATGCAGGCCATTAGAAACTTTTTGCTTGCCCTCAGTGTCTCCTTGCCATCCTTCACCTCCATGGTTGCTTTCCTCGTGCTCTACGCAGTCAAAGATGACAAGAACCCAGGTGCCATCTTCTCCTCCCTCTCGTTGTTTGGTGTACTGGCTAACCAGGTGCTCATGTTGCCCATGGCTCTAGCTACTGGTGCTGACGCTCTAATTGGTCTAGGCAGAGTCCGCCAGTTCTTGCAAAGTGGAGACGAAGGTGTCCAATACGGTGATGACATCACCGATAGTAATGATGATACACCTAGTTATCACACCACTGAAACAGAATCGGACAAGTTTTACGAATCTAAGCCAACCCTACCTCAAGACGTGGCGATACGGTTGAAGAATGCGTCCTTTGAATGGGAGAATTTTTCTGGAGAGAGTGGCAGCAAGGCTGAAGAGAGTGATGCCATTGATGATGATGATGCTCAACCAGAAATCGAGGTTGCTACTGACTCAATTAAGGAGGATCAAAGGGAAGAATCAGCTGAAAAGATTGTTTTTAAAGGGTTCCATGATATTTCTTTTGAGATCAAGAAGAGTGAATTCGTCATTATCACTGGTCCGATTGGATCCGGTAAGTCCTCCTTGTTGACAGCTCTCTGTGGCTTCATGACTAAAATGGAAGGAGAACTGCACTACCAATCCAAACCACTTCTCTGCTCCCAACCACCATGGGTTCAGAATGCCACGGTGAGGGAAAACATTGTCTTTGGAGCAGAGTACGATCCAGAATGGTATAACACTGTCCTTGATGCCTGCTCTTTAAGAGATGATTTGGAAATTTTCCTCGCTGGGGACAACACTGAGATTGGTGAGCGAGGTATCACCTTATCTGGTGGTCAAAAGGCTCGAATTGCCCTAGCAAGAGCAGTTTACTCCAAAAGTCAGATCATACTGTTTGACGATGTTCTGAGTGCTGTCGATTCCAGAGTGGGTAAACATATTGTGGACTCGTGTTTCTTGAATGTCTTGAAGAATCAGACTAGAATATTGGCTACACACCAGTTGAGCTTGATTGGGAGCGCTGACAGAGTCATTTTTTTGAATGGTGATGGCACTGTTAACATTGGTACTGTTGACGAGCTGCTTGTCACTAACCAGGCATTTGTACAATTGATGGAGTTTTCTAAGAACTCGGAAGAGGATCAGGGAAGGGAACAGGAAGAAGAAGAGAAGGAAGAGAAGGATATTTTAGAAGAGAAGAGACTCCAGGAAGTTATTTCCAAACAACAAACTCTTACAAAGGAAGGGGGCAAGGCGCAGGTCAGTGGAGTTTTAATAATTGATGAGGAAAAGGCCAAGAATCAAATCTCATGGTCAGTTTACAAGGACTATATGAGAGAAGGTCAGGGAATCTTTGGTCCTCTTGCCGTTCCATTGGCAGCCATTTTATTGGTCCTTGATGTTTTCTGTTCGATCTTTACCAATGTTTGGTTGTCCTTCTGGGTTGGTACTAAGTGGCCAGAACGCTCTCAGGGTTGGTACATTGGCTTGTACGTGATGTTCACATTTTTGGCCATTATCTTCATAACGGTGGAATTTGTCATTACTGGTTATATCACGATCACTTCCTCCAAGAGATTGAACTTGAAGGCAATGAGGAAAGTGCTGCATACACCAATGAGCTTCCTTGACACTACTCCTATGGGTAGAATCCTGAACAGATTCAGCAAGGATACTGATGTGTTGGATAACGAGACTGGTGACCAGATCAGAATGTTTCTTCACCCTGCTGCGTACGTCATTGGTGTCTTGATTCTGTGTATTATTTACTTCCCATGGTTTGCCATTGCTGTTCCTATCTTGGTCACTGTGTTTGTTTGCTTCACGAATTACTACCAGGCCAGTGCCCGTGAGATTAAGAGAATTGAGGCAGTTCAAAGATCTCTTGTGTACAACAACTTCAATGAGGTTTTGAATGGCATGATGACCATCAAGGCGTATGAATCCAAGGAGAGATTCTTGATTAAGAACTCGAAGATGCTGAACAAGATGAACGAGGCCTACTTTCTTGTTATTGCGAGCCAGAGATGGATTTCTATTCATTTGGATTTCATTTCCGCCACTGTGGCCCTTGTTGTTTCACTCTTATCCGTGTGCAGGGTGTTTAACATTAATGCAGCATCTGCGGGTTTGGTTGTCACCAATGTCTTGCAAATCACTGGTTTGATGTCTTTGATTTTGAGAGCATACACCCAGGTCGAGAACGAAATGAACTCTGTCGAGAGATTGTGCCACTATGCCAACAATTTGGAACAAGAGAAGCCGTACAGGATAGTAGAGAAGACGCCAGATCCGTCATGGCCTGATGCCGGTGCCATTGAATTCAAGAATGTCTCCATGCGTTACAGAGAAGGTTTGCCACTTGTTCTGAAGGAAATGTCAATATCTGTTAAGCCCAATGAGAAGCTTGGAATATGTGGTAGAACTGGTGCTGGTAAGTCGAGTATTATGACTGCTCTGTACAGATTGTCCGAGCTTGCTGAAGGTAGTATTACCATTGACGGGGTTGACATTTCCAAGATTGGATTGTTCGACTTGAGATCTAAGCTAGCTATCATTCCACAGGACCCAGTGCTGTTTATTGGTTCGATTAGAAAGAACCTGGATCCGTTTGGCCAGAGCACTGATGCCCAATTGTGGGACACTTTGAAGAGAGTCGGCTTGATTGAGAACGTGAACAAGGTCACTGACGATGAAGGTGAACTGCACAAGTTCCACCTGGACCAAATCGTGGAAGATGAAGGCTCCAACTTCTCCCTTGGAGAGAGACAGCTTCTGGCCCTCGCCCGAGCTCTTGTTCGTAACTCCAAGATCTTGATTTTGGACGAGGCCACGTCTTCCGTTGACTACGAGACCGACTCCAAGATCCAAGAAACAATTATCACTGAGTTCAGCGATTGCACTATCCTGTGCATCGCCCATAGACTAAAGACGATCCTGAACTATGACCGAATCCTGGTTTTGGACCAAGGTGAAACTGCAGATTTTGACACACCTTTGGCATTGTACAACCAAACAGACAGTATTTTCAGACACATGTGTGAGAAATCGAGCATCACATCAGCCGACTTCTGAATCCACCACCAACGCTCACCTTTTAATCAACCAACCAACCAATCAGTAAACTAATTTAAATCAAATCCAAGTTGACTCATTATGTAGTTGTGGCCCATACCAAATTTTAGAGGCCTCCACCAGTTAAACCAAACTGATTAGTAATAAAACAAGGAAAAGAAAAATTTATAATGGTGGGCACCCGGCCTCTCGAAACATCAACAAACAACAACCAGAGTCACGAGCTACAGGAAGCCAGCCAACGATACATAGAACTGTATATATATATACATACATATATATATATAGTTTGGCGACGCGATGTTCAACAGATCCAGAGTTCTTCTGCGCTCCTTTGGAGCCGGCGCACCACTACACAAGAACACCTCCATCAGTCTGTTCCCACGACCTGGTGGTGTTTCATTACTCCAGCAGTGTCGCTCGCTCTTCATTCAGACAGAGGAGACACCCAACGATAATGCTTTAAAGTTTCTTCCATCGCAGCAGATTCTGCCTGCTGGTGAGACTGTGGAGTACCGTTCTGGCCGGGAGGCGTTCTCCTCTCCTGTCGCAGTCAAACTGTTTGCGATTGACGGTGTCAAATCGATCATGTTTGGTGAGAACTTTGTCACAGTGGAGAAGAAGGGTCCCTTCTCCTGGATGCTGATTAAACCTGAGATTTTCAGCGTGCTGACCGAGAGCTTGACGTCTGGAGCTCCGATTTTTGACGAGAGCTTGAAGCTGAGCCAGGATACCGCATTTGACGAAGACGACGACGATGTCGTTGGCATGATCAAGGAACTGATCTTCACGAGAATCAGACCGGCTATCCAAGAAGACGGTGGCGATATTGAGTTTGCGAGGTTCGAGGAGGATACTGGAACAGTATACCTCAGCCTCAAGGGAGCATGCAGATCATGTGACTCGTCCAGTGTCACGTTGAAGAATGGCATCGAGTCCATGCTGATGCATTACATCGAAGAGGTCCGAGAGGTGAAACAGATTGAAGAGGATAATGACGACGAGATGGAGGTGGATCCGTTGCTCGCGATCAAGGATAAGAGATCGCAAGAACAAGAGCTGCCACCGAGTCTCTGAAAGACTGATGTGTTTATGACCCCCATATTTATTTATTCTCGAGCCAAAATGTACATGTAGGTAGGATAAAGGAAAAAAGTGACTGTCGTCTACTATATAAATATATACAGATGGGGTTAGTATTAGTATATCCACGCCAAAGATGAAATGAAGTCTTTGTTTTTCTTTTCTTTCCTTTCCTTTCCTTTTCCTTTTCCTTTTCCTTTCTTCCTTTTTTTTGTTCTTTTTCTGTTCTTTCCAAACCCCGAAGTTAGTTAAAATCAAAAGCTCAACTTGGAAAACTCGTCACTGAGGTCCAATTCCTTGTTGGTCAAATCATTCAAGAGATCCTCGTACTTGGAATCATATTTTTGAACCAGCGTTTTCAAAAAGTTCTCAACAGCAGGTTCCTTCTCCTCATTGACTTCTCCTCCTGTTTCTAATGATTTCGACTTCTGGAGGTCAATCAACCCCAGCTCAAGAACCTCCTTGGAAAATTTGTCAAACTTAGCCTCCATGGATTCCAACTGTGCGAGGTCTGCGCTCAATTGGGAGATCTTATCAGTTGCAGGCTCTTCTTCTTCAGCTTCTTGCTCGTGCTCTTGCTCTTGCTCTTGCTCTTGCTCTTGCTCTTGCTCTTGCCCTTGCTGTTGGTACTTCTTTTTATATGCTAGTTTTGGGTACCCGTATCCATATCTTCCAGGGTACTCATGCTGCTGCGGAACCACGCTATAATAATACGAACTTCCATTGTTGTTGGAGTTGTGGTAATAGTATTGTGGAGATGGAACATAGCCATTGTTTGCAACAATTCTGCTGTTATAGGTCTTTCCAATCTTTCTATTATTCTTCTGGGCAAAGGAAACATGAATCGCCTCACCGTTAACGATCGCACCATCCATCTCAACCATGGCCTGGGATGCCTCTTGAACAGTCTTAAAGCAGACAAACCCAAACCCACGACTGGTGTAGCCGTCCTCCAAGGTCATAATCTTGGCACTAATAATCGAGCCAAAACCGGAAAAGATGTCATATAGCTGAGCGTCGTGGATATTCTGCGTGAGATTCTTGACGTATAGATTGGATTGCTGCTGGTGAGGTCCAGGCATTGGGAGTCCTAGTGATGCTGGAGATGAAGATGAAGTGGAGATTGGTGATTCTGGCGAGATTGCCTGTGGAGGAGGAGGGGGAGGAGCGACGAAGAAAGAATGCGGTTGTGGTTGGAGCGGTTGTGCCGGGTGGATGTTTAGTGTTGGTGGTAGGTGTAATGGGGAGGTCTTGCGTTCGTCACGGCGGTGGGCACGCGACACTGAGACTGGTCCCGTATTTGGTTCAAGCTCAGTGTTGTCGAGTCCCAAAATGGCTTCAACTGCACTTTCGTGACTTTTGTAATTGACAAAGCCGAAACGTTTCCCAGTGGCGGCAGCGATGCTGTTGACGTCCGTGGCTGGGTTATCGTTGTCTGGCAGGAAGATGGAGGCCACCTCGCCAAATTTAACAAACATCGCCTTGATCTGCTCCTCTGAAAGCGAGGCAGGGAAGTTCTTGAAGTAGAGGTTTGTGAAGTTCTGCTTCTCAAACAGCAGGCGCTCGATACGCTCCTTTTTGGCAATATGGTGGTTGAGATAGAACTTGTGGCCGTTGATCAAGAGGCCATTCAGCTTTTCAATGGCCGCATCGGCGGCCACACCACTGGTAAAATTGACAAAGCCATAACCTTTGGAGCGGCCGTACTCATCCAGACAGATCTTGCAGCTGGTAATGTCGCCAAATGGCTCAAAGATACCACGTAGATCGTGGGCGGTAACTTCAGGTCCAAGCCCACGGACGTAGATGTTGCCTGGATGGGTCAGCGTATCGAAATCCAACTCGGTTGGAACATCCGCCTCTGCGAGCTTCTCAGCAACCTGGCGGGCCTCCTGTTTAGAGAAGAACCTGAGCTTGGCTGTATTGTTGGTGAACGACAGCACCTCGTAGGAAGAGGCACCGCCCAGGAAACGGCTCTTGAGCTCTGGTAGTGTGAGCTCGCCGGTGAGCTCCACGGACAACAGAGCATTCGAGTTGAGCGGTGAGTGGAAGTGGAAGCGGTGCTGCTCGTCCGTGACGGTCATGGCGCGCTAAAGATTTGCCTCTGAGTGTGGTGGTGGGTGGCGGTTGCCGCTGTGGTATTGGAAGAGAGAGAGAGAAGGAAGGGAAAGGAAGAAGAGTAAGAAAGGAAAGAGGCCAAATTGAATTGACTGGGGCGGCGGGACTGGAATATTATTATTATCAAAAAACTGTCGTCCCTCTCGCCCCCGGTCCAGTTATGAGCTAGTCTGTGAAATCTGTGTGTGTGTATCGGGTCGAGACTTCCTGTCTCTCGTCCCATTGTCTCAGGAGGGATTCGCGGGCTCTGCAGATTTCTGGTTTGAGCACGCCGGGTGTGGGTGGGGACCTGTCTGGTCGTGGGCGGTGGTTCCGTGGTGAAACGGCCGGGACTAGACACAACTACAGTAAACGACGTACTGTACCCCTTTGCTTTTTTTTTGAGGACACGGGACATTGGGACATTGGGACACGGGACTCACAGACGTTTGACTGGTCCTGCTTCCCCCAGACTTTGCTGGGGCCTTACTGGGCTTGCTGGGGAGTCAAAAAAAAACACGCTGTGATTGGCTAGTTGCCGCTTCCTTTGCGCCATGAAAAAAAAATAACGGACAAGGAGGTCCTGGTCGGTCACTCACTCCCTCCTCTCCCGAAGACTGGACCGCCTCACACGACACCGGCCACCGGCCACGGGATACCACCACACACACATCATCACCCAAACACTTCACACACTACCAATCCACATGCCAAAAAAAAAAAAAAGATTAGATTACACACACTCTAATACTGTTAACAATACACTCTTCTTTATAAATAAAATTCACCTATTACCCAGATATAACACACAAATAAAATAAAAATAAAAGTAAAAAAGAAGGGACAAGACAACAACAACAAAACAAATAAACAAACAATTAGTCAAAAAAAAAGTGGTGGTGGAGGAAGAGGAGAGAAAAGATGAAGAAAACACAGAAAAGAACCTAAAAGTACAGATCGTCACACACAGCCTCAAATCCAATTGAAGCAAAGCTTCTCAGAACGACGGTGTCGCCGCCTACTTCTTGGCAGTCTTTCTAGCTGCTGTAGCAGTCTTTTTCTTTGGAGCAACAGCTGGCTTGGTCACCTTGGAAGGAGCAGCCTTCTTAGTGGCACTCTTCTTAGGAGCAGCCTTCTTGGCAGGGGCCTTAGCTGGAGCAGCCGCCTTCTTAGCGACAGCCGCCTTCTTCTTTGGAGCAGCAGTGGTACTAGCAGTCGCCTTCTTCGCTGACGTTGTCTTCTTGGCTGGAGTGGTGCTGGCAGCCTTCTTAGCCGCGGCAGCCTTCTTTGCTGCTTCTGACTTGGCCTCAACTGCCTTTTGCTTGTTCAACTTGACTGGACCAGAGGCACCCTTTGGCTGCACGAAAACCTCCTTCTCAACACCCTTTCTTAGGGCTGCATTGAACAAGGAGTCAAAGTTGGAGGCAGTGATTTTGTAGTTCGTCTGGATGTACTTCTTCAAGGCCTGACGGGAAGAACCCTTTCTGTCCTTCAAAGCAACGATACCAGCCTTGATCAATTCTAATCGAATGTGTTAGTGAAAAATACAACGAGTCCAGCAATATCGAGGCGGAAGGAATACCAAACACAACCAGGGAACCAAAGGAAGCGGCAACAAAGGCAACAACAACCACATCAATACAAAAAAACACAAAGAAAAAGAGAGCAGCTCAACGACGCAAATGCGACAACAAACACGCTCCCAAAAGGACAAAACATACCGGCATATGGTGGATGGGTTGGGGCTTTCTTAGCGGAGGCAGCAGCAGCTTTGGCCATTATCAAATATCTTTGAGAGTCTTTTTTAGAAACTTGTGGGTGGAGTGTGTTCAAAACAAAACAAAATTGAAAACAATTAAGGAAAGGGAATTCTTGTTTGTTTTGATTTTTTGTTTTTATTTTTTGCTCTTTTTTTGGGTTTTTGGCGGGCGCGTTTTTTGTTGTTTGTTTTTGTTTTTTGGCTGCGTAAAAGAGACCATTTTGGTAACCATGGCAATATTGAAAAAGAATCTATTGTTTGTTGATTATAAGTGCTTACTCATCCAGAAAAAATTTGTAAACAACAACAGCACACACATCGATCACCACTCTCATCATCATCATCATCATCACCATCGTCATCATGACTGACGCGGAGGAGCCACAGAAAAAGAGGCAGAGGTTGGATGACACAGAGGTGGTGGCTGATCCAACTACGACAGATATTGACGCTGAATTCGCCAAAGCTGATGCCAGAGCTGATGCCATTGAAAAAGAAGAGCTCCTCTCTGCAGGAGATGGTGAGAAAGAGAATGAAGTTCTAGATGCCAAATCCATTAAAGAGAGTCCTACAGTCGCACCTGAGCCGCAGGCTCATCAGACTCAGATCAAGCCTACAGGTGCCGAAACTCAAGAACATTGGTCTTCTGGTTCAAATGTTGTGATACAGAACGGTGTGCCTATACCTAAAGACAGCGCGCTGCTAGATGATCAAGACGATGCATTGTCAGTGATGGAGATTCCTTCTGATATTCTCGTAAAGGCCAATCTGAACACACTGAAGTTAACAGTGCAGCCAACAGACAAGCTTCCCATCAGAACACAGTTTCTCATTTCCTCTGTGCCACTCTTAGACAATGTCTCAACCCAAATTCTCAGAATGATCGGTGTGGGACCGTACGAGGATACACTATCTATCATCACAAGTGAGGAGGAATCGCCGCAAAATCTAGTGTATAAGGACCTTGTGGAGCTGTTTGAGCAAGTGAAGAAAATCTTCAGCGAGGATGATCCATTCCTCAACATGAATCATTTCTTCAACAACTTCCAGAACTTGCCACTCGATAAGGAGACTTTGATATCACTGAAATCCTATGAAGCCCATGTGGAGCTGTCATTGAAGAAGGCTAATTTGGCAACATTCCTGCTTTCGACGCTGGGATCGATTGAAGTTGGATTCTTTTACCTGAACGAGTCCTTCTTGGATGTATTCTGTCCAGTGTACAATGATTTTTTCAATACTATTGAGGCAGCAGCTTCAGCAACGGGTTTAGAACCAGACAGTGCCAAAGAGAAGAGATCGACGACGGCTAACACCAAATTTGGGAAGCTGTTGAAGGTTCAAGCGGGGCTCTTCCTGGAGTTGAAGACACAGGCGTATATCTCTGCATTGGAGGCTGGTGATCGATCCAAAGAGGACATACTCGAAGACATTTTCCCCTCGGATTTAGGCGAGCAGATGATGCAGAGAAGAAGGATCCAACAGCTGTCACCATCTGAGCTTGATTTTGTGGTGCGTTGTAAATCCAGACGTGAGACTTTGCTCAATACGGTCAATGACGACGATCTGACCGAGAGTTATGACTGGCTGATTTTTCTGAAGGAATTCTTCAGCTATGTTTCCAAGAATATCGCTGTGATTATTTGGGGCAAGAAGAACCGAATGAGCGTGCTGGAACCCTTGACAAACATCTCTTCTGTTTTAGGAGCAGAGTATCAATACTCTGGCTTGTCAAAGGAGGAGTTGAAACAGAAGCTCGAGGAGCAACAAAAGAAGGAACAAGATTTGATAAAACAGCGTGAGAGACAAGAGAAGGAGAAACTAGTAAAGGGTAGGAACGGGAAGGAGGTTAAATCAGGACCTGCTCATGAACAGCAACAACAACTACAGCACCAACAGCACCTGTCATCAAGTGCAACTGGTGGCCAGACTGGGCCTCCAAGAATCAGAAACATTCTTAGAAGACCATGGTCATCCACCGAAGAAGCTGCTCTTATTGATGCTTTAAAAGAGATGGGCCCATACTGGTCTAAGATCCTTGAGTTTTATGGTGCTGGCGGATCTATATCAGAGGCCTTGCGCAACAGAACCCAGGTGCAGTTGAAAGACAAGGCGAGAAACTGGAAGATGTCATATCTGAAGAATGGTGCGCCAGTACCGGACTACCTGGCCAAGGTGACTGGTGTGATTGAGAGAGATGACAAGCAGGCAAGTGCTAGAAGAAGACAGAGACAGAAGCTCGAGGAGGAGAAGAACAGGCTGCGTAATGCTAACACGAACAGACCAGCACCGGCACCGGCACCGGCACCAGTACCCACTACGGAATCAGAATCAGAACAACCCAAAGAGAAGGAAGATAGTGAACCAAAAGAAAAGGAAAAAGATGTTGAGGATCAACAGAAGACAGTACAATCCAGCACTGACAAGGAAGTCACGATACCACCACCATCAGATGAAAAATAGAGAGAAATGTGACTACTCGAATCTGTGTGTATGCTTTTTTTTTTCAAGTACGAAATGAGGCAACCTCGCATTTATTCCTCTAAAAAAGTTGTGAAACAATAACAAAGCATCAACCAGCGCAACAATAAACAAGAGACAAACCGAACCAAACCAAACCAAAACAAAAGAAGAAATTGAAGAGTACATTACTTTTTGTCCAACTCCAACTAGACACGCTATATTAATGGAAGATAGCGAGGACATCACTGAGCACATCAACCGTGCTCGCCAGGAGACGAAGCATCTTTACCACCAGATTGACAAAGTCAAGGCCCGTATCCAGGATACTACGCTTAAAGAATGCGCAGCGAACGTGGCTCCGGTTAAGGAGTTGAATCTTAAGCCACTGCAAGTTCTAAGAGGCCACAACAACAAGGTGGCTGGTGTAAAGTGGGCAGCAGACTCCAAATCGCTACTGAGTTGTTCGCAGGATGGATTCTTGATAGTGTGGGATCCAGTCTCTGGTCTCAAGCTCAATGCGATTCCAATGGACTCGCAATGGGTGCTCAGTTGCGCCTATTCGCCCGATGGACGGCTTGTTGCCAGTGCTGGGTTGACGAATAACTGCACAGTGTATGCGTTGCCGGCACTGTCTGATATCGATGGAACTTTTCAACAGAGGATTGTCAGTATCTTCAAAGGCCATGCTTGTGGTATCACGTGCACTGATTTTGTGGACAATCAGCGGATTTTGACGGGGAGCGGTGATATGACGTGTGTGCTGTGGGATGTGACAAAGAGTAAGAAAGTTGGGGAGTACCTCGACCATTTTGGCGATGTGTTGAGTTTGAGTCTCGACACGAGCAACCCCAATATCTTTGTTTCCGGGTCTAGTGACGGTTATGCGAGAGTATGGGACATCAGAACCGGTGCTGTTGAACAGCGGTTTTTTGTTAGCAATTCAGATGTCACCAGTCTGAAGTTGTTTGGCGAGGGTCAGTCGTCCTTTGTCAGCGGTTCTGATGATGGGATTATCAGGCTCTTTGACCTGAGATCTGACTGCGAGATTAGCAGATACAATCTACCCAATGCGGTGTCTGATTTGAAGAACTCACAGGCAAATCGAACACTCTATGACCAACAACAACAGCATATGTCTTCACCCAAGTATGGCAAACCGTCACCAACCATTCCACAGTCACATTCGTTTTCACAACAGCTACAGACGACGACAATGCTCAATGCCTCATCATCACTCTCCGTTTCTGACCTTAACTCTGCCCTCGACTCATCTGGTGTTACCTCTCTTGATTTCAGCCAGAGTGGCCGTTTGATGTATAGTTGTTACTCTGAACATGGGTGTGTTGTATGGGATACACTCAAGGGAAATATTGTGGGGAAGCTAGAGGGCCATTCCAACCGTGTCACCAATGCAGTGGTATCTCCAAACGGATTGGCAGTCTGCACAGCCTCATGGGACTCTACAATGCGGGTTTGGACTCCCTCGTATGCTTGATGATACTTTCCACTCCATAGCTGATTGAGGAAACAAAACAAAACAAAACAAAAAAAAGGAAGAGACATTTGCTGTTTCTATACAACTTTCAGGCTTCAACACGCTTTTTGACATAATCCCACAAACTCTTGAGTAATCCATCCGGCAAGGTGTACAAATCCATGGTGAACTCACCTTCGTCAATATCATTCTTGATGTTCATCTCTGGCGTTCTGTTGTCAGTCACCATCTGTACAACACCCAGCAAATCGTCTTCATTGAGCTCCGTGAGGTTCTCAGCGAGCTTCTCGAGGTCAATGTTACCTTTTATGGCACTCACCACAGACTGGTTATTATTCAACTTTGATCTTTTGTTCTTGGACTCACCACTTGTA
Source organism: Barnettozyma hawaiiensis (assembly GCA_003706665.2). NCBI lineage: Eukaryota > Fungi > Ascomycota > Saccharomycetes > Phaffomycetales > Phaffomycetaceae > Barnettozyma > Barnettozyma hawaiiensis. The sequence goes on along the minus strand of PPLY02000010.1, from coordinate 42,737 downwards.
GTAGTAGAGGACGTAGAAGCAGCACCAGCACCAGCACCAGCACCACCCTTACGCTTCTCACCTGAACTTTCCTCGGTAGTTGGTACAGAGCCTGAGTCAGCAAGCAGCTTTCTCAAGTTTGCAGCACTCTTCTTGAGTGGAATCTTGATCTTGTGCACATTCTCATAGTCGTTTTGGATAAAGTTCAAGTCGTGGATAATGTCCTGGTGGCCAGCCTTGTCAATGAAGTAAACCTTGACCAAGATTTCAAACCCACCCCAGCCTTCTTCCTCCAGCTTGAACGGCTGCTTGGTGATTGTTCTCACCGGGTTGGGGAAAGTTGGATGGAGATGAAATGCCACCTTGTCAAAGATGGTGGCTGGCACCTGCTGGCCGGCAGCGTCCAGCAGCACAACCTCAACAGACCAAGCTCTCTGTGGGAATCCCTCCTGGCCTGACGGAACACCCTCCAGAACATGCTGGTGTGTTATCACCTTGATTGATCTTTCAACCTTGTTTTAAGCTGTTAGTATATATTTATATATACATGTTTTGGGCTTTAATAAATTCTTTCTTTCTTTCTTTCTTTCTTTCAACTGGGGTCATACTCACTTCAGTCATATCTTGAACAGGAACTTAGCAGGACTGTTATGTTTGTGTGTGTATCTTGTGTCCGTGTTCGTGTTCGTGTGTGTGCTTTTTTTTTTTGGTCCTGTGGTGTTTTTGGTTCGCGAATTCTTCAATATAGACTAGACTAAGTTTTAATTTTTTTCTATATAGATCAGGTCTTTTCAGTCCCGTCCCGGACTGGTCTTAGCTCTTTAGAGCCTATGGGAAAGTACGTCTTTGCTGCATACTGGTCGTATTCAGCTGGTCATACCAGCTGATTATTGTCCCCACTGGTATGGACCGTCGCCGTCGTCGTCGCCTACCACGGAAAGCTTACGTAATTATAGGAAAATTGAAAGTAATATCATTTAATAATATCAATGGGTAAGGATCGAACCTCCGCACCTTCCTATGAGTGTGCCACTAGCGATGCCACACTAAGGAGAGCAGTGAGCCAGATGAGTGGTGAGCTTGCCTTTGGTCTGGCAGAATAGTTTTGGCAAAGTCGGCACCCAAAGCTCCCTTTATATAGTTGATACCAAATGTAGAGAGCAGACAATCAGTGGTCGTCTTCCGATCTCCACCAATGCAGGATAGGATACCTTCCAAACCGTAAGACAATTGTCAACAACCAATCAATATGTTGTTTCTCCTGCAGCATTGTATGATTGACATTGATTTTCATAGCCCAAAAGGGAAAAATGACAGCCGGATCTAGTCAAAAACGATATCACCCTAGTTATGACCAGTTTTGTTCAGCTCTTGACCACATGCCTACATGCGTCTGCAGGGAACCTCTTTTCTCCTGATGAAATTTCGAAAACTAATTCATTAGAATAGTTTTGGTATACTCTTTAAAAATTGTGAAAGATATCTTTCGATAAAATCAAGTACATTCACCTTTCACCCTCCCTGGCTGCTTCTTCAAGGTAATTTAACTGCAAACTCCAAGAGACGTTGACGTCACGTCAAAAAAATAAAACACTATACAAAGCTGCCAATAAGGCACCCACCCCGTCTTCGGTAAAAATACACCATTAATTCACCTGCATAACAATGTCTCTAAAGTGTCGAACCTGAAGCGAGTTGAAACGGAATGTTGACTAGAGTTTACCTAAAACTAGGCGGAAAATATGTGGACTTGTGCGTGTGTTGAAGATTGATAACTAGCAGATACAGACACAACAACATTCACAAGAGAGCAAATCCAATAGCTGCAACCAGAGAGCCAGAGATAAACAACAATGCAGCAGCATTGACCGATTTGGAACTGGCTGCACCAGAGCGGTAACGGTACGAGTAATCGGAGCTGAACCCTGCATCTGTTCTCGCACCGTTGTCATCGTTGTCAGCATCATCATCATTTAAGAACCACGAGGGAACTGTGTGGTTTCTGGAGAAGTGGGTATTCTCAGGGTCATCTGGATCGAGCACCTGCTTTCCCTTACTTTCCAGTGTGTCCTCTTCCTCTGGCTCCTTTGCAATTCCATCACGAATCACTGAGCTTTCCTCTGGCAGCTCGTGTGCTGAGGATGGTTTGGTACTAATGCTTCTAGTTGGAGATTCATCGCCTGGCTCCGCTGGCTTGACAACAAATTGTGGTGGGCTGGAAGTCTCTTGCTGTTCTTCTTCTTTCTCCTCTGCTTCTTTAACTTCCTCCTCATCATCATCATCAACCTTCTCAAGATCGGCATGCTCTTTTGGAATGCTCTCCTCGGATGGATTGTGGTCAAAGACATAGTCTGGATCATATGGAATAAAGACATGGGCACCATCTTGCTCAATAATTTCTTCATTACCGTCTTTCTTTTGCAAATCCTCCAAGTCACCATCATCTTCCTCCTCCATGTTGAACTCAGGTTCTTCAACTATCTCCTCCTTCTCCTCCTCTTCGAGTTCTGTGGTGGCACCCAATCTGCTGGCAAAGTAATCAGTTTCAAATCCAAACTGATCAGACGGCTTCTCATCCATCTCCTCAGTATCAGACTCTTTTCCCAATTCATCCCAACTAGATCCATTGGTAAACCTCCCATCAACACTAGAAGGAACTTCAGTTATAATGGCATCAGGCCGTTGTCCATAATAACCAGTCTCATAGATAGTCTTGGTGACAACAATAACTTCTGCCAGAACTTGGGTTGGAACTTGAGTGACAGTTTTGATCTCCGTAATGGTGGTCTTGACTGGAGAAACTTCTTTTTCGTCTTCAAGGGTGGTGGCACTGGCAATACCAGCCAATATTCCAGCTGGAACAAGATACTTCATCGATAAATGTTGGCCACTTATATATATATATCTATATCTATATATAAAAAAGGAGCAGGTTGAGTCTATATTATTGACTTTCAAAGAAATGTGAGTGTGAGTATGACACTTTTTTCCACTTCCTCTTCTTTGTGGTTATGTTTACTATTGAGTTGGTGAGATCTTGATTCGGACCCACAAATGGTATTGTGAAAGTCACACAAAGATGGAGGGGATATGTAATATGGACATTTGGAGACATGTATCCAGTTTATATATTAGTGAGGGTGGCTCTTTAGTTAACATATCTCCACCCTCTCCCTTGAAATAGTGTGTGTTTGGTAGAGCAGCATACCAACAGGATGCAGATAGAAGGGAAAAGGTCTGTACTGTGTGTAGTATACTCAAAATTTAAAACTCTGAGTGTTACTTTGGGCGTATGGCGCAGTTGGTAGCGCGCTTCCCTTGCATCATAAAACAAGGGTTAGGAAGAGGTCATCGGTTCGAATCCGGTTTCGTCCATAGTCGTTTGTATCTAGTTTTTTTTTTTGGCATTATGTCCCCAGCTCATATATATTCTAACCTAAAAACTCCCTGTGCCGTTTTTGAGGTATATATATATATATGTGTGTTGATCAAATCCAGGATCTTTGACTCTGAACCAACCACACAGGGTCATTTTATTGGATTCGCATATGTCTATATATATAGATGAACCCGGGCCACTGGCTGCGGAATAGCCAGGTTATTTATTGTGAGCAGCAGTAGAATGCTGCTGGTTCAGGCAAGCGGCTGGTGGCTGGCGGCTAACTGGCTGATTAACCGGCTGGCCGTTGTATGTGTGGGCGTCTCGCTGCCTCTGTGAGTGTGAATCTATAAGAAAGAATGGTTATGTCCACTTACATGAGGCTGCAGGGGGGTAAGGGTGGGGCAAGGTTCAAACCAAACCTTCCTGAACTTCGTGGCGGCTAATGCTTAACATTGTTCCAAAGAGTCCGATGATAGTTTTGTTTTGCTTGCTTGCTGATCTGATATCTTTATCTCACTTTGAAAACTATACAGACAAAACTACACTGTACCAAAAGCTGGTCACCCAAACTACCAATCCCAATGGAGAGCAGAAAAAGGCTGATTCCACGTGATTCAAGTTCGGATTACTTTTTTTTTGTTTTCTTTTGCTTTTTTCATATGTCGCCCGCGCCCGCCACCGCCACTGATCGCTCACCGCATGACGCATCGTGGGGCCCAATGGAGGAAGCAACGATTGTCACGAACCACATTAACTATGTGGATACGTGTTTCCGTTAAAACATAGGATTCCGACATTCCTCTCGCACCATGATAAACGCAAAGAAAGAAAAAAATAACCAAACGGCGCGGATTGGCGGCAGACAGGTCACCGTTTGTCTTGTCTGTGTGTTATTTCTCTTTCAGGTGGGTGTGGGAGCCTCGACCATGCCTCTCCGCTTAGTCTCCTTCTACACGCTCCAATTCCTCCCTTCCCGGGTCTGGGTCTGGGTCCTCTAGTCCAGGTCTGAGTCCCAAAATTTAAAAAATTATTAAAAAAAAAACCCGTTGGACCTGTTTGACACAAAGTGTGACCTGCCCGCATTTACGTAAGCAAAATATCAAAACTGCAACCCCAGTCACGTCAGTCAAAGTTATAAAAGGCTTCCAATGCCCCTCCACTCGCAACCATTTCCTTGTTCTGCCCCTCTCTCTTTCTCTCTGCGAATTTATACATTTCATACCTAGATGTCCACCTACCAGTACCAGGCACAAGTAAAGAAGCTGCCTATTCCAGAGCTATCCCACACATGTGAGAAGTACCTCGAGGCTCTTAAACCACTACAAACAGAGGAGGAGCACAAGCACACCATTGCTGCAACAGAAGATTTCCTCAAGGGGATTGGTCCTCATTTGGATGAACAGTTGAGAGAGTACTCAAAGAGCCGTGATTCATACATTGAACAGTTCTGGCATGATTCTTATTTGAACTATGATTCCCCAGTTGTCCTCAACTTGAACCCATTTTTCCTGCTGGAGGATGACCCAACACCTATCAACAATACCCAGGTTAAGAGAGCGATGACTCTGACACAATCATCTCTGAACTTTGTCAGAGCATTGAGACGCGAGGAACTCCCACCTGACATGATTAGAGGCACCCCACTGTGCATGGACCAGTACAAGAAGATGTTTGGCTCTGCTAGAATTCCAACTCAGTCTGGCTGTATGATGCAAAGTGATCCATCATCGCACCACATTATTGTCCTCTCGAGATCCCAGATTTACTGGTTTGATGTCCTGGATAGAGAGAACAATTTAATTCTGACTGATGATGAGTTGGCTCTCAACTTTGAGTCGATTGTCAATGATTCCTCCGCGTCCACGCCATCTGAAATTGCGAGATCCTCATTTGGTGTCTTAACCACTGAAAATAGAAAAAACTGGGCTCACTTGAGAAGCACTCTGCTCAACGACCCGATCAACTTCAAGATCTTGAAGATTATTGACACAGCCCTTTTCGTCGTTGTCTTGGATGACATTGAGCTGGACTCTTTGAATGATTTGTCCAAGAATATGCTGTGTGGGTTGTCCATCCTGGACAAGGGTGTCCAGGTCGGTACCTGTACCAACAGATGGTATGACAAGCTGCAATTGATTGTCACCAAGAATGCCAAAGCTGGTATCAACTTTGAACACACTGGTGTTGATGGCCACACTGTCTTGAGATTCTGCTCTGACATCTACACTGACTCCATCCTGAAGTTTGCCAAAGCGATCAACCCTTCATCGCCATCCATTTGGAAGAGCGAGTCGCCCGTCGTCTCACAGAAGGACAACATTGACACCAATGTGATTACCATTCCAAGAAAGTTGGAGTGGAACCTAACCTCGGATTTGTCCCTGGCCTTGAGATTTGGTGAGACTAGACTTTCTGATTTAATTTCCCAGAATGACTTTTCGGTCTTGGAATTCAGCGGGTACGGGTCTGAAGGTATCAAGAAGCTCAAGTGCTCTCCTGATGCCTTTGTCCAAATGGCATTCCAGGCAGCCTACTACTCTCTTTACGGTAAGGTTGAATGTACATATGAGCCAGCCATGACCAAGCAGTTCCTGCACGGGAGAACTGAGGCCATTAGAACTGTTTCCTTGGAGTCTAACCTCTTTGTCAGAAGATTCTTCGAGGATGCCTCGGGTGTTGAGAAGCTGGACCTGTTGAAGAAGGCTTGTACCAAACATTCCAAGACCTCTAGAGACTGTTCCCAAGGTTTGGGTCAAGACCGTCATTTGTATGCTCTTTTCAACATTTGGAAGCGTTATATCGTCGATCAAGAAGATGATGGTGGTGACGCTGCCTCGGACTCTACTATTGGAAACAACAAGGCGTCCGCTGCTGCTAATTTCGACCCGAAGACCATCCCAGCAATCTTTGTTGACAATGGCTGGGACAAGCTGAACAACTCTATCATTTCCACCTCCAACTGTGGTAACCCATCCCTAAGAGTGTTTGGTTTCGGTCCAGTCACCTCTAATGGTTTCGGTATTGCCTACATCATCAAGGAGAACTCCCTCACCGTTTGTGTGTGCTCCAAGCATCGTCAGACTGCTAGATTCACCGACACTTTGAAGAAGTACTTGGAGGAAGTGTACAGAATCTACGAGGAGGAGACTGCGAGTGCCAAGATCAAGGCCGTTGAGGCCGATGCCGAGAGAGGCAGACAGAATGTCAGATCCGGTAATCTGAACTACCTGCTTGGTGGTTATGGTTACTTTGACTTGGAGGATGATGAGATCAAGTCTAGAGGCAACTCTCCAGAGAGAATGTCTGGTATGTTGAAGGGTGGTTTCAGTGCAAAGCAGTTGAGTGAGAAGCTGAGATTGGCTGAGTATTGAGAAGTGTACCGTTGTGTGTCCAACTATGCGTTTGAGACGCGTTGTGATGATGATGTTGGGCAATGAACGATGATGTATTTATTGTGGGACAGTCCGCGTATATATTTATTGTACAGTATTTAGCATGGCTTTTTGTAGTGTCTATTACACTATTGCATTACACTTAACATTAAATCAATTAAACTGTCTATTATACATTCTTTTTATATACGGTAGAGCTCTATAACAGCAAGTAGGCACCAACAACACCGGCAGCTGCAAATCCAGCATTCAGCTGGTTACCAGCACCTTCGAATGGCATTAGAGAGTGAGAGGTTGTTGTTGTTCCGTTGGAGTTGTAGGTGGTCAGTAGCGTTGGAGTCACGGTGATATCAGTAGTGGCTTTCTCGGAGACAGTGACGGTTGGCGTGGTAGTGACATCAACGTATGTGATTTCGTCAGAAGCGGATGGCGTTGATGTCACTGGCTTGTAGGTCTTGGTGACAATCTCATCTGGTTGAGTGGAGGTTGTCACAGTGGTGTCGACGGCAACTGAGGTGGTCAAAGTAGTGGTCTTCTCAACACACTCGTTGGAGTCTTCACACGAGGTGATGGTGACAACAGTGGTGTCAACGGCAACAGATGTGGTGAGAGTGGTGGTCTTCTCAACACACTCCTTAGATTCTTCACAAGAGGTGATGGTCACAACTTGTGTTCTGGCTTGGAGTGAGACGGTCTGAGTAGAGGTCGAGCCAGCAGCTAGAGCCAAAGTCACTAGGGCCAAAGGTGTGAGGACTTGAACGAATTGCATTGTTTGTTTTTGAAAATGAGTGGACGGACTGGACCAGGAAAGAGAGTGATGAATTGCAGTGGAACGTGCGCTGCAAATTTAAGTAAGAGTACAGAGGTGGTGGTATTTATACCCAGAAGACTGTGGAGCTACGCTGCCGTTAATTTTAACGCGTCGCGTCCCCACAGGCACAACCAAACATCATTCCTCTATCATGTTCTCTGTATGTAGAGCTCATCGTGCAGTGTTTGTTTGTTTTTATTTTTATTTTTTTAGTGTGTTGTTGTTTTTCGCGTTTTCGCGTTTTCTTTCGCGTTTGGGACAGGGGTTGTTTTGGTAACGCGTTAATGATATTGGCAACAGTGAAAAAACCAGATCTTAGAACTGGGAGGAGCGAAGAGCTAAAATGTGTGCACAAGTGTCTGCAGTAGCTTGTATTTTACTATACTTTCCGCCCGTATTGACGTCTATGTTTATGTCCATGTTTACGTCCATGTTTATGTCTGGGACTAAACGCAATACATAAATATGTGACGCGCGGCCTATATTTGCAAAGAAAGGAAAGGAAAATAAGAAACAGGAACATCGTCCCAAACGAGAAGCTCTCCACCCCAATGCGGTCCAAACAAGTCTAAAACTAACAGTAAACCCCATTTAGGACTCGGTCACACTTCTGTCGAGTCCAGATCTATATCTAAAAGCACATCTATAGCAATATTCACACATATATAGCAATATTCACATTAGCAAAAAGAACCCAAACCAAACAAACAAACAAACAATAATCAATCTCTCAACTCTAGAGGGATGTTACCACTGCATAGCCATCCAATGGGCTGCTTGGAGGTCTTGTCAGGGTCAATGAATCTGTAATCCTCTAACAGCCCAATGCAGTACTCCGTGGTGAATCCCTTCTCTATTCCTTTCTCCACAGCATGGTAGATCGCTTTCCGTCTGTTGAACTTCTTGGACGTTGCGGGGTCTCTTCTCCAGCCAGTTCGGTACTCCTGTTCCAAGGACTTAATTGATGGCTGTTCATTCAGCCCAACAGCATACTCGTTCCAAACCTCCTCCACAGAACTGGGAGCCTTGATGAAAGAGTACTCCTTGTCGTACACCTTACGGCGTTTGAGGTCGTCATTCTCCATCTCTTCATTGCGAGGCGACTGGTGCTGCTGCTGTTGTTGTTGTGAGGCTTCAATGGCTAGCGGGACGTGACCTGTTGGAGCAATCGGAATGATTGGCATCGCCGCCTTTTGAGGGTTGTAGGATAACGTGCCATTATCCAACATTGGATTGTGACTGTCCTGCTTTCTCTTCTTCTTACGTGGCTGTTTCTGTCTTCCACCATGAAGCTGGCTCGGATCGGAGGATAGAAGCTGTTGATGGTGCTGTTGCTGTTGTTGCTGCTGCTGCTGTTGGTGGTGGTGACGTAGCTGTTGGTGATGTTGGAAGGATTGTAGGGCTGCCATTTGAGTCTGTTGCATCTGTTGTAGATGGTGGTGCTGTGGTTGTTGTGGTTGTTGCTGCTGCTGAAGATGATGATGATGAGATGACAGAGATGGCGAAATCAGCTGGTCTTGATTCCCCATACGGTGATCCATCCCATTCCCATTGTTACTGTTACTAGAGTTGTTGTTGTTATTGTTGTTGTTATTGTTGTTGTTATTGTTATTGTTGTTGTTGTTGTTATTGGTATTGTTGTTGCCAGAGGTGCTGCTGCTGGTGGGGACGGATGAGTTGAGTGTGATTGAATTGATAAGGGATGCCTCCGCCGTGGGTGCTCCCTGTGTCGAAGACGAAGTCAACGAGCTGTTGAGGCCAGAATAGTCGTTGGTGGCTACCTCCAGGTTGATGATACTATTGATACGCTGGAGCACATTGGCCTCACGCTGTTCCTTGTAGAGTCTGTTCTCCTTCAGAACATCAAGAAACAGGGAGGCAAGACTGGTGATCTGGCTCTGGTGCTTTGTCTGCTCCGTTTGCAGCTGCTTTTGGTTGTACTCGAGCTGGTTCTGGGAAAGGTAGAGGTGGCTCGCCTGGTCCTTGAGCTGGTTCTCCAAATGTTTCACTCGGTCCTTGAGACGGGTGATTTCCTCCATCGCCATATTCTGTTATTTGTTGCCCTTGTTTATCTTTCTTTCTTTTCTTTGTTTGTTTGTTTGTTTGTTGTTTGTTTGTTTGTTTATCTTTGTCTTGTCCCTTCTGGCTGCTTTCTGCTGGTACTGCGCTGAGGGAGATTTTTCTTTTTCCTTTTTTATTTGTCCTGACATTTTTTTATTTATTTATTCTGGTGTCTGGGTGTTTGTATGAATATTCAAACAAATGTGGTCCGTAACAAAACAAATCGTTTTCTGACTTCCGACTTCCGACTTTCCGGCTTCCGATATCCGGAATCCAGCCTATGGGCCATTAGCGAAATGGTCCAGTATAACAGTCAGTCCGAGAGAGAGGAAAGTCCATATAAGATTGAAATATGATGAGAGATATCCAGCTACTCACATAAACGTTTTACTTTGCTACGGACGGAAGATAATATCTGTAAAAGAAAACATTCAACGTTGGTATGGATGGTGTCTGTCTCCGTAGTTTCTCCCACCTCTTGTGCCTCTGCTGTTCCCTCTTGGGCCTCTTGGTGCATTAATAGGTGGCTCACTTGCGGGAGGAGGCGGTGGCGATGTATGAGTATTGGTATTGGACGACGACGACCCTGGCTGTTGCATCTGTTGACCGCCAAATTGGGCAAACTGCTGGGGAGCAGCTTGGCCACCCTGTTGCTGTAACATTTGCCAGTACTGTGTCATCTTTTGATAGTAATCATTCATGGCCTCTGGCGTCACGCCGTAGTAGTTTTGCTGCTGTTGAGGAATTCCTGCTGCTGCTGTGCCCGCAGCTGAGGATGAAGAAGATGATGCTGAGTAGGGAGCTTGCGTGTTGAATCCTCCTGCACCTACACCGCCACCTCTGTTATAGCTGTTGACACCGCCTCTTGCGCCGTAGCCGTGCTGGATGTACCGTTGCTGTTGAGAGGCAATGTGGTTCTGCTGCTGTTGAGGACCTCTAGGCTCAGCTCTCTTCACCTCAACTTGTTTGCCGTGGAAGTCCAAGTATCTCCCCTTACACACCTTATCCACAGCTTCGGATGAGTCGAACGTGATGAACCCAAACCCTCTGGACTTCCCAGTGTCCTTGTCCAACATAAGTTGTGCATCAATAATAGTACCAAACTGTGAAAAGAACTCCTCATACTCGTGCGGGCGCACCTCGGGTGGAATACCACCAACAAAGATCTTACCAGTCTTGTTCTGCTCCTCTTTAGGAATCGATCTCTTTGGGTCAATAACCTTCCCGTCCAAAACATGCTGCGTCTTCAACACATCGCGCACAGACTGTGGATCAGCAAAAGTGAGAAACCCAAACCCTCTCGATCTGCCCGTGGCAGCCTCTCTCATGATGGTGTGCTCCACCACCTCACCATACTGCGAAAAATACTCCTTCAGTCTGTCCTCATCTGTATCCCAATCCAAACCACCGATAAACATCTTACCACCTTCACGACTCAGATCTGCCCTAACTGCTGCTGCTGCTGCTGCTGCTGCTGTCGACTCCTGTTGTGGAGCTAAGGAAGAAGATGACGATAATGGTAATGACGACTGGTTAGTTTGTGCTGTATTTGGAGCTGAAGTTGCAAAAGGCGCTGCTGCTGTTGTTGAATCATTATGGTGCTGCCCCTGATTCTTCTGCTCCTGTTCGCTTTTCCCTGCAGCTTCAGCTTCCTCCTTCTGCTCACCTTCTTCCTTCGTTGCATTGGCTGCTGCTTTATTCGCACCAGAAGCTGACTCCTCTGGTTGTTCAGTCTTTACCTCAGCATCAGCATCCCCAGTGGCGTTGGTGGCGGTTGGTGGCTCCTCATCAGCGTAAATATCGTCAAAAAGGTCCTCCTCGTTATCTGAAAGTGACATGTTTTTGGTCTCGTTGTTCTGCAAATTGATGTCTATTACTATAGATCAGTATACACCGTTTCGTAGCAGGAATGGACGGATATATAAAGTGAGGTGCTGACAGCGCTTTTTGATGTTTTATTTGTTCGTTTTTTTTGTTTGTTTTTTTTGGGGGAATACTCTTTTTGATGGGTTACGGAGCCCTTGTTTGGACTCATAACCCTTCCCTTTACAGAAATCTTCCAGGAAACGAAAAATTTATTTCTGCCGGGGCGCGATGAGCGATGAGCCAAACACATCTCACCTCACCTCACCTCCCCCCCTTGCTAATGACTAAGGAATACATTGTATTTCTTGCACAGGTTCATCCTGACTTCCGACTTGCAGAGATCGATGCGTTGGCGGACCTCAACGGCATCAAAGTGGATCTCTCAGGACATGACGAGACATCTCCTTTCTTGATTGTGACTCTTGATACCGAGGCCCAGGCTCGCAAATGGCTTAAGAGGGCGATGCTGACGAAGGGAATATATGAACTGTGGGGTATGGGTGACACCGAGGATGAAATGCACGAGGACGTGAAGAGAAGGTCGAGCGATAGATTTGACTTGTACAAGCAGTGCACCTTCAAGTTTGATATTGTTGGGTATCAAGGAAAGAGACACAATACGGAGAAGATCAAGATGATCGAACGGTTTTCGTACTTGGAGTTTGATGGGAAGATCCAGATGAAGGATCCACAAGAAGTGTTCAGTATCCTCGAGCACTATGTGCCTATTGATGACCAGACTCCTGCAACGACTCCAATCAAGTACTATTTCGGAAGAGAGATCTTGTTAACGGCCAGAAGCCAAGGCGTGGTGGATCAGTACGACTTGAAGAAGAGAAGCTATATCGGCACAACGACTTTTGAGGCCGAGCTATCGCTGGTTTCCTGCAACTTGGCCCATGTCGACCAGGGACACATTATGTATGATCCCTTTGCAGGCACCGGTTCGTTCCTTGTCGCTGGTGGGTATTTTGGCGCATTGACCATTGGTGGTGACATTGATGGGAGACTGATCAAGGGTAAAGGAAAGAACACCATTGCGGCAAACTTCAAGCAGTACAATACCTCTTTGAGCTTTCTTGATGTCATGACTATGGATTTCACCCACAATGCCCTAAGAACAGATCTGCAGATAGACTCCATAGTGTGCGACCCCCCATATGGTATCAGAGAGGGTCTTAAAGTGCTTGGTGCGAGAAAACCATCACGCTTTGAAGGGAAGGAAGAGATTGAGATTGATGGAGTCAAGGCCTGGCTGAAGAGAGACTACATTCCGACAAAGAAGCCGTACTCGCTGGACAACATGCTGTACGATCTCCTGCAGTTTGCTAGTGAAAGACTGCCGATTGGAGGAAGACTGGCATTCTGGATGCCTACTGCCAATGATAACTTTGTGCCAACAATCATTCCACAGCATAGAAACATGGAGCTGAAGTACCACTTGAATCAAGAGTTTAACAAGTGGTCCAGAAGACTTCTGGTCTACATCAACCATGGCGAGGGATACAATGGAGAAGACAACAGAGCAGCCACGTCGTTGCCTGAATTCAGAGCCAAGTATTTTAGAGCGAATAGAAACACGCCAAATCAAACCACCAGCTAACCAAAGTGGGTACACTACATGAGATAAGTATTCTTTAATGTATTAAAAAGGCATCCAAAAACTCCTAAACATATAACCAACAACAACAACAACAAAAAAAAACACAATATGCAAATGCAATAAATAAGTAGAAGGGGTGGGAGGGAAACAAAGACAAAAGCAATCAGAGTGCGGTATTATTCATTAGTCAAAGCATTATCATCATGATCATCATCAAAGAGGTGGTATCAATAGGAGCAGCAATTGGTGTGTTGCTCATCTCTTGCAGTGGACAAGTCTATGCTTTTCTTGTTCCTGAGTCTCTTCTCGTCAAAGTAACACCTATTCTCCACAAGATCCTTGATGATGGTGTCAAACAATCCGTAAACCAATGTTGAGTATTTAGCACTCACTTCAAACACTCCGCCAATCCTCAAATCCGAGTACTCCTCGTTGACAAATGCTATCAACTTCTTAATATCATCCTTCTCAACAGTTCTATCATTCTGATCCAGTTTATTGCCAACAATGTAAAATATCGTCCGTGACAGATCGCAATTCTCGTAGCATTCCTGTATCCAATGGTACAAGGCCTCAAAGGAGCACCTTGCGGTGACATCGTAGGTTAACAACACCCCATTGGTCCCTTTGTACAATGACGGTATCACATTTCTGTATCTCTCTTGACCCGCAGTGTCCCAAATCACCGTCTTGAAATATCCACCATCAACATTCACCATCTTCACCTTCAGATCAACTCCAATCGTCGTCTTCGAGCTGTTCTCTTCAAACACGTCGTCACAGTAGCTGATAATCAATGCTGACTTACCCACACCGGCATCCCCAATTAGAAGCAATTTGATAACTGACGAGGTCTTGACACTACTTAAATAGTCTGAGCTGTGCTGTACAGTATCGGTGGTGCTGCTGCTGCTGCCACCACCAGCTGATCGTGGTACTCCTGACCTGGCAGAGGATGTCAGTCGCTGGTTAATGTTGAAATTGGAGTGGAAAGAGTTACTGATTGGGATGACGGGGCTGCCGCTAGTTGCTCGTATAAACGATCTTCTTTTCTTCTCATTGTTGTTGGAAGACATTCAAACTGATTGAATGGAGCTGGCCGTGGCGTGTATTGTACTAATGCTTCTTGTTCAATGTGGTATTGACGGTGGGTAGCCGTGGCCATCAAGAAGGAACCCCGAGAGAAAAATCCGTGTGACTGGCTCAGAGCAGGGCAATTGTGCTCAAGCGATACGTTAAGTATAACCGAGCGATTAATGCGCTTGCTTCAAAACACCGCCTTCTGTGTGAACTTTGAAGGAGTTTCACTGGTGGATTTTTCGCTATTTGTGTTAAAAAAAAGTGAGAAACCAGGGGAGAAGGGGGTTATGGTGCACTGGGGAATTTCATTTTGAATCGATCACGTGATACAAGTTTTCATTCTGTATCGGTCACGTGATACAATAAATACATGCCAGTCACGTGAATATAAAGTATATGCATACATATACATAGCTATCTAACGCACGTAGTAAAGGCCAGTGTGCACTAGATTCTGACCAGATACGTTGGTCCACAACTGTTTCTCGAGTGCGAACCCACTATGATGAATTTTGTTGAAGAATCCGCTTTCACTGATTGGCTCTCGGAACTTATGGGACAAGACCACCTTGGTATCTGGGGTGGCCTCTCTTTTCAGAACGTTTATCAAGGCATCGTAGTAGAGTGGGTTGTAAGTGCAGTCTGTTACGACGATGAAGTCCCAGTTGGTTTTTCCCTGTTTGGTTTCACCTTCCCAATCTAACTGGCTGAATTGTACCTGCTTATCCACATGATTCAGAGTGATGTTCTTCTGGCAAACTTCAAGTGCGTCTTCGAGATCGGTGGCAGTGATGCTGGCTCTCTTGAACATTTTACTCAAACGGATGGAAACTAGGCCAATTCCGGTCCCGAGTTCCAGAATGTCAAGCTTTCCACTATCCCAACTACCAGTGATGCCAATAAAGCTCAAGAAGTCCTTCTTTGAAAACTCACAGAGCAGGATTCCTGCATCCCATAGGTGTCGAGCAATGCTACCAGAGAGTTCCTCGTATAGAACAATCTCGCCAAGTGCCCGTCTCGATACTCTCTCTGTCTTTAGTGGCAATGTCTCCAAGGATTCCGGGACTTCAAGCAGATCACTCATGGTAGGGTAGAACCTGAGTTCGTCAAGAACGTACTCCATCGCCGCTCCACAACTCTTGAAAATACCTGGTGTTTCACCTTCTCCTTCTGGTACGGCGACGCACGACGTTTTGATGAGCTCTTCAGTTGTGGTCTTCTCAAGGTCCAATGCATCCTTGACCCCAGCTGACTTATCCAAGGATATCTCGAGATAGACATAATTACCCACCGACAGTTGGTTCAGGTTGACCAGTACTTTGATGTCAACGGCTCTCTTTCCAGCAGTCCACTTGGTCTGTGTCCTGCATACATGTGAAGCAGTCTCTGTGGACTTCAATTCCCCGTCACCAGTGGATTTCGGTGTCTTGACAACATCGACGTTTAGTTGGACATCGCCGTAAAAACAGTGGTCTCCGAGATCATTTGCAACTGTTATCGTGGATGAAAATTCATAGATTGGATCATTGGATTTCGGTTTGGACTTTGTACCAGTAACCACCTGTCTGTTCTGGGATAATGTCAGCGGTTTCAGAAACTTGATCTGGTACATATCGGGTTGTTGTTGTTTTTACTGGTGATGAAATTGATTGTGTTGTGTGAAAAAAAAAAAAACCTACTGCTACTATTATCCAATCAATGTGTGTGCGTGTTTTTGTATATGTACAGGGTGACCTCCAGTGGTGTTCTTTATATATTCACTCAGTATGCGTGCCATGTAAAAGAAATTTGTTTTTGCGTATCTTTCAATGCAATTTAGTTTATTGCTGTTGCTGTTGCTGTTGCTGTTGCTGCTGTTGAACGTCCTCAATCACCTCAGAAAACTCAACTCTGGCAGCCTCCGGGTTCTTCAACAAGTACTTTCTCAACAAATTCTTTCTCACTTGCTTCTTCAATGTGTCTGGCTCCTTCTTAGTGAACTCCTTCAAGACTTGGTCAACTCTCTCCTTGTACTGATCTTGCAACAACACCTCCAAAGTTGGGTCCACAAAGTCGATAATGTCCCTCAAAGATTCGACATGTGATTCCAACGATTGTATCTCTAATTGAAGGGCCTCACTCTGTGGTGGCCAACTCTTAATGCCGTACTTCTCTTTCAACTCGACAATCTTTGCAGAGTCCTCCGGACTCAGAGAGCCTTCTGGGGTAGTAGCACCCTTGTGGATCAAAGTCAAATCGGATATTAGAGAGCTATTCTCCTTGATCTGTTTCTCTGTTCTTTCTCTCTTGCTCAAAAACTCTTGCGTCTTTTGGTTCTCCTCGATAAGAACCTGCTGCTTCGCCATCTCATCGTACTTGGCAAACTGGGAACCTTTGTTCTTTCTAATCTCGGCAATGGCAAAGTGTTTCGATGCGGAAATTGGACGACAGGCCTCAATACGCACAATATCACCCTCTCTGGCAATGTTACCCTCGTCATGCACAAGGTAGTTCATTCTCTTCATCACTTCCTTGTTGATGATTCTGTTAAAGGTCTTCTTCTCAACTTGCACCTTCACGGTTTTGTTCATTTTTCCCTGTGACACCACAAGACCAATAAAGTTCTGACGAGCCATCTTTATGTACAGTAAAACGGATCCTTGGAAAGGGGTATTGTTCTTGTCCTTGTTGGTGTTGGTGTTGTTGATGATGGTGAATTTTCCACTTTTTTTTTCCTTCTTCCATTAAACTAAGCTTATGTAATCATTATGTGATTATTTCAAGAATTACTGTTGCGTGTTTTGTCTGGTTTCTGTAGTTTCCGAAATCAAAAACACCAAAGCAACGGAGGCCTGCTTTGATGATCTCTTTCTCTTGTTTGTATAGATGCAGAGAAGATGCTTGTATTACCTTTGTTACAGGATGTTACAAAAATGATAAGTCTGGCTAGGATTGGTGGCATCTAGTATGGCGTGGATCTTGTCAACACAAATTCTTCAAACAGTAGTATTAAACACAAGCGATAGTGGTTTAGCGGTAAAATTCAAAGTTGCCATCTTTGAGCCCCCGGTTCGACTCCGGGCTATCGCATTTATTTTTTCGTATATATGTTGTACCGTTCTGTAAAAAAACAAGAATATAAGTATCAAATTATTGATTCATACGACACGTAGTCAATGAAGTAGTTTACGCCTACATACACCGTTAACACCATGAGCCAATTGAAATAATATATATATTATTTGATCACTTACCTAACAGGAAATCAAACACACCACCCAGTCTCAAAAATTAAACTCTCCCTTAAATTGATTCAAATCCATACCTGGTCTTACTCTCTCCAGTAAATCCCTTCTATCCATCGCAATGAATGCTCTCTTCAACGTCTCCAAGATACTGGTAGATTGGTTGGCAATAGCATTAAAGTTGCCATCGTTTGGATCTAATCCTTCAACATTGTGCATTGAAAGGGCGCCCAATAGGTGCTCTGCTGCCTCCTTGAAGCACCCAATGTTGATTGAAGACACACCCAAGTTATATCTTGCTCTGACAAATGACGGCTTGAGTTGTAATGCTCTGTGGTATGCCTCAATAGCCTCTTCGGCTCTATTTGAGTTTGCCAAAGAGGCACCCAATCTGTTCCACAACAACTCGTCTCCTGGTCTCACGGCCAAGGCAGCCTTGAAACAGTCAATAGTCTTGTCATAATCTTCATTGGCATAGAACAGGACTCCAAGGCCCATTTGAACATCAGCATCAATGTTGGCACCTGATGGTGATAGCTGTGCTGCCTGGATGAACAATTCAGTCACCCTCTTGTGCAGAGAGTATCTGTCTTCATCATTGATCTTGGGATTTGTAGATCTGGCCTTGTCTGTCACTTGAGCATACTTGGTCTCGATCCAGCGTTCCAAAGTAGCAAATGCCGCATTGTCATAACCCTCATTGATGTACGAAACAGCCAGAGTCATCAATGCACTCAAATTGTTAGGGTCCAAAGAAAGACACTTCTCCAAGGCAGTCAACCCTGCAATTTCCTTCTCATTCTGTGTCTGCACTTCACCAAGCTTCAACCACGCATCTATGTGGTTTGGATTCTCCTGCACGGCAGCCTCAAACGCCAACGCAGCTTCAGACAATTTGGCCCCGTTCTCCATCAATGTCAATCCAATCTCATAGGCATTAGAAAAATTCGAAAACTGGTTCGTTTGTTCAAATTTGTACTGGCCAAAGTTACTTCTACCTTGGGCATATGTTGCAAAGTCCTTCTCCCATGAGGCAGGTTCCTGCTCGAAAAGTTCCTTTGTATCTTCGTTCAAAGAATCCCAAACTTCCTGAAAGTTCGTTTGGTACTTATCATCAATGACAATTTCTTCCTCCTTGTCAGCATGTTCTAGTTGAGCCTCGTCAATCTCTTGCTTTCCCTTATCTTCTTCAAACTGATCGTCAATCTCCTTGAACTTGTCCTCCCACTGTTCCTTGTTGTCAACAACTTCAGCAAGCCTGGTGGCACTATTAGCCTGGAGAGGCGAGGAGACCCCTGCTGTGTTCATTCTGCTGTTGAACTGTGAGAACATAGGTTGGTTGAAACTCCTTGGGCCCATCAAGTGGGAGGAAGATGGGAGAGATGATGTTGAAGATAGTGGGGATGCTGCTTGTTGAATTTCAGAAGGTGAGACATTACGGCTCTCCATTAAGCCATGCTGATGGTGTAACTGGTTGAGAGTAGACTGCTTGTTTGTCTGGAACTCCGATGACCAGTTGGGAGAAGAAGACAGACCCTGCTGAGCCGCCCGGTGGAGCTGCTGCTGCTGCTGCAGTGGCGCATTCTGGATACTGTGAAGCTCGCGATGAATAGGCTGAAAGTTGAAGCTATCCTGGTGCTGCTGGTTGAAGAACTGGTTCATCTTCTGTTGATCATTCTGGTTCATGCGCTGTTCCTCTCTCATGCTCTGGTTCTGGAACTGTTGGGTGAATGAGGATCTCTGAAGTGATCTGTCCTCACCAGTGTGCTTTGTGAACTGTGCTAGTGGGTTTCTGGCAGTGGAACACTCGCCGCCTGCTCCGAATAATGACATGCTGGCTACTCTGTTTACTGTCTAATTCTGCTGATACGGATTCTGCTTTTGCTTCTGCTTCTGATTGATGTGGTGACAAGGAGGGAAAAGTGTGGATTTTTAAATGCGCTTATTTTTTGGCTGGGGTGGCGGCGGCAGTTCGGAAAAGACACACCCAAACACCGAATCTCCATTCAAGTCTGTTGCGAGTTTGGCCGAGGCAAAACTGGAGAAGCTGCTTGGTCACAGTGGGACCAGTGGGACTGGTGGTGGGAGGAGCCAATGAAATAAAATGATGCTTGATTGAATATCGATATATAGATACGGCAACACACAAACAGTCCCCGCCCCAGTGTAAACGCCACACGCCACACGCCACACGCTACTATAAGAGGTGAAGTCGTGGTTACGAAGCCCTGTGTCAAATGATTATCACTTCAATAAACACCCAGACACCTCATCAACGTTTTTTTTTCGTTTTTTGCCTGGTGCTGTGACACAAAGTTGTCGCTAGCCGCCGCCATTGGGTATCTGAACTGAGCTTGAAAGCCGTCAATGTCTCACAAGCACATTCCTTCAATGGAGGAGCTTATTGCTAGAAAAAGGAAAGACGATACCGAGTTGCTTGCACCAACTTTTCTTTCAAGAAAGGCAAGATTACAGCTGCTCAATAAGCCAGGGCAGTCCACGAATCAATCAGGTTCTGCCACTGTTACTGCCAGTTCACTACCAGTGTCCAAGAGGTTGTCCGATTCCGGGGCCAAAGGTAAAAGAGTTGATGATTCTAAGGACAGGAGGGATACTGAAGTGCTTCAAGCCTACAAGAAGCTTCAGGCAAATAATCAAAGAGGAGGTGTTGGCAAATTCAAGTTCGAGTGGAAGGAAGAAGAGGACACTCTGGCGAGTGATAGTTTATTTGACTCTTATCAGACGGAGGAACCAGCCGTCAAAAAACGACAGTATGATATTGAGAATGATCTATTGCGATATAAGGGAAAGAACAAAGCAGCAGATCAACACTGGTCAGTGAAACCTCTGGGCGAGATGCAATCCAGGGATTGGAGAATTCTGAAAGAAGATTTTGAAATCACCACAAAGGGATCGAATCTACCTAATCCACTAAGATTCTGGAGCGATGACGATCGGATAATCTCTAGTGATATCCTGGAAGTGATTGGCAAGCTTCACTACAAGGATCCCACCCCTATTCAGAGAGCATCTATTCCTATCTCGATATCTGGGAGAGATATCATTGGTATAGCTGAAACTGGATCTGGTAAAACTCTTGCCTATTTGATTCCAATGCTATGCAAGATTCTGAATCTGCCGAAACTAAATGAGTTCAACAGACATAATGGGCCATATGGACTGATATTGGTTCCAACTAGAGAACTGGCCCAACAGATTGAGTCTGAGCTGAAGAAATTCCTCAAGTTCTTGCCTGGCTACAAGGTCATCTCACTAGTTGGTGGTAAGCTCATCCACAAAGATATCACTGAGATGCAGAATAACATCATTGACATTGTGATTGCCACTCCAGGAAGACTGATTGACTGTTTGGAGAATCGTCATTTGGTTTTGAACCAGCTGGCCTTTTTAGTGCTCGATGAATCGGATAAGATGATTGAAATGAATTTCAGCGATCAAGTGGAGAAGATCACAGACTTCATCAAGGGTCATGACAGACAGAATATGATGTTCACTGCTACAATGAACAACGAGGTCGAGAGGCTTTCCAAAAAATATGTTGACAGGGCCAATTGTGGTATAGTCAGCATTGGCAATGCCACTGGAAACTCGAAGGATATGGTGGTGAACGACCGCATTACACAAAAGTTTGAAATCTTGGCATTCAACTACAAGACTGCTGCTGATAGTGAAGAGAAGAAGTTTAGAAAGCTTGAGAGACTCTTGAGACATGAGAATTACAAACCACCTGTGATCATCTTCATCAACTACAAAGAAACAGGTGACTTTATTTTCAAGAAGCTGGCAGCCAATGGGTTCAAGGTTTCTCTGATCCACGGCTCAAAGTCTCAGGATCAAAGAGAATTGGCACTGAGACAGCTGAAAGAGGGGGTAGTTGATATCCTCATTGGCACAAATGTGGCCTCGCGTGGGATTGACATCAGTGATGTTTCATTAGTGGTCAATTACCAGATGCCTAAAAAGATTGACGACTACATTCACAGAATTGGAAGAACTGGAAGAGCAGGCAATTATGGAACTGCGGTGACTTTCTTGAATGAGGATGACTTTGAAAACGAAAGTGGTAATGCTGAAACGTTGAAGGAGTTGAAAAAGATTCTTGTCAAGAGTGGTAATAAGGTCCCTCAAGAGTTTGCGAGGTTGCAAGGCACTTACAAGAGTATTCTATAGAGGCATATGCACTATTCAATCATTTATATCATCGCCACTACTGTCATCACTCTCGTATGAGTTCACCAACATGGGTTTTGATGCTTCTTTCTTCCTCAACAACTTAAGTGAGTTCAGGGAAGACTGTTTGAATGTGGATTCTTGGGCAGTGGGCGACGAGGTGGGCGACGAAGATGCAATCGCCTTTATCGTATCTACTGTCACTTTCGGGTCGTCGTCTTCAAGGGGCTCTTCAACCACAGATGCATCAATCCTTGCTCTCTTCTGGTCAAAGTCATCTAATAGTTTCCTCACTGCATCTTCCGTTTCCTGTTCAAACTCTCTCTTCCGTTGCTTGACTGCCACTGGGTTCGGATCTTCATTGGCCCACTTGATATTCAACACAGCATCGTCGCCGTATAGACTCTGGCCCGTGACAGCCTCCTTAGCAAACTGAGCATTCTGTTCGTTCTTGAAACTCACAAATGCACAATTCTTACTGGGGATGACATTGATCTTCTTGATCTTCCCCAATGCTCTAAATGTCGTGTTCAACAACTCCTGTGTTTTCGAGTTCACTTTAGTCAAGCCGCCAACGTACAAAGTTGTGTTCACTGTGCTGAACGACCCAACTCCACTCATATCGTCCTTGTAATCACTGAATCGCTCCCGTCCAAAGCAGTCAACTGTCAGTGGATATACGTCCAAGTCCGACGGCACTCGGTGAAGGTATCCGCACTTTTTCCCCTTCACACACATCCCTTTGGCAAAGTAAAGGCAGAAGAACGGTTGCTGCTGCTGTGAAGAGCTGCTGTCAGCCTTTGTGTACCCACAATCTCTCTCGACATCCAGCCGGTACTTGGACTTGACCAGCTGGAAGGAAGAGCCACTTGCGCCTCCAGACCATTTGTTGTACCAGATGTTGAAAACAGTACCTGTCTGTGCTGGAAGACTCTCATCTTCAAAGTCTTCCAAGCTCGCTTGAACACGTGCTGGCTTTGGTTTCAGCACTTCGGACATCGGGTCGACGAATCCAGTTTCTGTTTTGTTTTGTTTTTTGTTTTGTTTTGTTTCTTGTTTATTTGTTTTGTTTTGATTTTAAATTTTTATATATTTTTCTTGAATCTACAAGCAGCTTTTTGGTGGTATGAAATGAGTCTCTTTATAAACAAAATATACATGGTGATGGCAGGATAATAAAATTGTCTAAGCAATCAGTTGAACATAGAATTGTAAGGCTGTGTGCTATGGGTGGGGTCATTAAGGCATTAATTAAATGTAGAATCATTCGACACATGATGAGGATGATTTGTTACACGGTTATTCATCCTTCTCGTCGATCTTGTCAAAGTTGATTTCATCCAGGATTTCTTTGGCACCCAGGTCCTTCAATCTCAAGGCCAAAACCTCGCCAACCTTGTCAGCTTGCTGCTTGTAGTTCTCAGAGTCAATATCGACATCACAAGTGAGTTCATCCTCGACAAACTTGGTTCCATCAACGGAGATGACAATGGACTTCAAGTTCAGCCTCTTGCTAGTGGCATCATACTTCGATTGGACACCAATGGGTACTGAGCAGCCACCCTCCAGGGTTCTCAAAAGGGCACGCTCGGCCAAACAGCAAATGGTGGCATTCTTGTCTTCAATCGTTTGCAGAATGGCCTTCATGATCGGGTCATTAGTTCTAATCTCGATACCCAGAGCACCTTGACCGACAGCATGGTACATGAGGCTGGAGTCTAGTCTCTGGGTGATACGGTAGTCCAGTCCCAGTCTTGTCAAACCAGCAGTGGCCAATATTATGCACTTGAAATTGGTCTCTGGGTCATCGAGCTTCTGGATTCTTGTTTGCAGATTACCCCTAATGCTTTCAAAGATCAAATGCGGAAAGTTCTTCTTGAGCTGCGCAGATCTTCTGACAGACGACGTGCCAACGACAGACCCAGGTGGCAAGTCACTCAACGAGTTGTACGGTGACTTCTTCTCCATCAGAACGGCATCGGATGGGTCCTCTCTTTCAACAATACAGCCCAATTCGAACTCGTCTGGAAGGTTTGTCGGCATATCCTTCAAGGAGTGGACAATTAGATCCAACTGGTCGTAATCGCCCAGGTCTTGCAGCAGCAGGATCTCCAACTCCTTCGTCCAAAGGGATTTCCCGCCAAACGAATACAGTGGCTTGTTCTGAACTTGATCCCCCAAGGTGGTAAGCGCCAGAATCGGTATAGTGATCGATGGGAACTTCTCCTTGATGAGCTGTCTAATGATCTTGGACTGTGCGACAGCCAGTTTGGACTTTCTGCCACCGATAAAGACTCTCTCAGGGATATATGGCATGTTCAAACGCTCCGAAAGCGCAACGGACTGGTCAACCTTCTCATTGGCAACAAACTCCGACGTAGCCAGCACTTTGTCATCAACAAAGACAATCGAGTCTGACGAATTCTGAGAAGAGTTGGAGTTTCTCTGAGATTGGGATTGCTTTTTCGAGGACGAGGACGAGGACGAAGTTGAGGTGGTGGTCTTGTCAAGTGGCATTGTTCTGTATGAGCTACCGAAAAAACTGGAAGAAGCAGAATCCATAGATGAAAGCATCGTTAAAGATTGTGTAGGGGAAGAAGCTGTGGGTGGTGTAAACCAATGGACCAAATAACAAAAGGTTGTTGCTGTTGTTGTTGTTGGTGGTGCTGGTGCTGGTGGGGGCTTTGGTTAAAAAATTTTCGGCTTGGTTGTTTTTCACTCAATGGATATTGGTTGGTGGGAATAAGAGGGAAAAGGGAAAAACAAAACGTTCTTTCTGGTATGCGCCACAATACCTTAATTCTGTCTGTGATGTGGTGTGGAACGAAGAGCTAAATGAGCCGGCGAATGTGACAGTAACCAGACGAAATGTATTGTGTGGGTGGGAAGGGAGAGAGAGAGAGAGAGAGGGAAGAAAGAAGAATGCGGAACTGCAATGGGATTTAAATGGAAAAAAAAAACGGTTCCCAGGATTTGTTAACCTTAAAAAGAAATTCTGTCCTCTGGGCGGTTCGACACAAAAAAAAAATAAACAACCGATTGACCAATCAGAGGCTTCTATTTGGTAATACGCTTATGTCAGCAGTTGAGAGTCCCCCGTCTAGTGGCCGGAACAAAGGGCCCGCCGCCTGTTGGGTGGAAGTCCCCGGACTGACTTGGACTGGACTAGACTGGAATGGACTGGACCACCTGGAATGGACTGGTGGATTATGTAAGGTGGAGAATAGTTTCTACAATGGATGGCGCCATTTTCCAATCCAAGTGGTAACAAACCAAAATGCATATTCTCCGATGCACAGCATCTCTTCAACAGACCGTCAGCAGTGGTAGCAGCAGTGGTAGCTATTGGGGACTATTAAGGTTATTCACAACGTTATCATTGGTGCTTGGTTTGCGGGTGTTCGTTCTGCTTGTTATAGGAAAGCAGGAGTTCTTATTGGCCAGCCAAACCGGATGGATGTGCCGGGGATTTGATCACATGACCAGAAGTATTTATATTATGTCATTGATTAGTCATTGTTGACGCTGTGGCAAGTAGTTTGGTCGGTCTAGGTGCGAAGAAAGATCCTGTAACCATGATCAGCTGCTGTGTGTGTGTGTGTGCCATAGGCGTTGAAGAACATCCCTTGAAGAACATCCGTCGGGTAACATCTGGCCACCATGCTCTATCTCACCATCAACAGTATGGGCCAAGTTGAGTATAGGTATAACCACTACACCACGACCAGCGTCCTCTTAACACTGCCCATTCCACTCATCATTGTCTGCTGGGCTCTCCGCAAGCTGTTGGTATTTCCAACTCCCATCCAACTTCCAATATTTTGCGCTATTGTGTTCATATTTTGCCCCTTATTCTACTATCTTTTGGCAACCTGTGTGCCATTGTGGCAGTATCAGAGAGTTCTAATTGTGGAAAACATTGGGTTTCAAGTCTCTTCAAACTCAATTCTCTTACCCAAGAACTTCCAACTGTCGTCCAAGTTTGTTCCACTATCTCTGATCAAAGATTTCATAATTACAGAGAGTTTTAAAGGGCTACAGATCGTTTTCTGCCTGTCTGTCTTGCTGAACGAATACGAGCCTGTCGTGGAAGGGGAACGAAAAGTCCTCATACCAATATTTCCAGGGACCCGTCTGAGACTCAATGAGTTTAAGGAAATAAGGCGAAACTTGCGTCGCTTCCTAAAGGAGTGATGGATTTATATGTAAAAACATCCTCCCCATTACATTATACCTATTGGAATATGTTATGTAAGCAAATGCCTTTTTTCTTTTTTTCTTGTTCTTGAGAAACAGAAAAAAAATTTTGGCCCTCTACAAAAAAATTGTGTTTGTTTGTTTTTGTTTTTGTTTTGTTTTGTTTTGTTTACTCTTGATTCATAGAGCCAGTTAGTTATGAGCAGTTTAGTCAACAAGAGTGGTGTGAGATTCGCCCCCAAAATAAAGCAGCGTCGGTCTGTCGTATCAACACCGGCAGCTTTGAGCAGAAGATCGAGTGTAGCCACCACTGCAGCTACGGCCTCCCTATCTATAGATAGTGAGTTGAAGAGAAGAGACTTTGAAGATGCAGAACACAAGAACTCTGACAGCGACGACGACGACCACGAGGGTGATGATGATGATGATGATGATGATGAAGTTGGAAAGCTAATGGAAGATAGCAAGAAAGGATGCTTGAGTGTTGCTGGACCTCAGGAAACCAAACAAAGAAGACTCTCCACATTGAGCAACACTTCCAGAATTGATTTTTCGTTGAGAAAGAACTCCATATCAGAGCCAACTCCATTCGTAATATCACAGCCAGAAAGAACTACTGCGAAGCCACTGGCAAGAGTCAGACTGAGAAGGAGTACTATAACTGCTGACGACAAGAAGCAGAAACAGAAACAGAAACCAATTGTCAACATTCTAACACCTCCATCAACACAGGAGAAAACAGAAACCTTTAACAAACCGGCTATTGAGTTTTCCTCTCGCAGTTTTATTGACACAGCCGCAACGGCTTTGCCAACCACCCCTACTAGCTCGCAGTTACCAAAGTCTCAAGGGAAAGAGCATATTGATGAAGATGAAGGTCCGAAGTCTTTTAATCGTCGTTTGCTTGGCTCGGAGGATGCTTCGCTGAACCAGCCACAGTCTGAATTTGAATCCTTACAAACTGGAAAGCTGGACAGCCTGACTCCGCCATCTTCTGCCCCTGCTGCTTCTTCTTCTGCTTCTGCTTCTGCTTCTGCTTCTGCTT
This sequence comes from Barnettozyma hawaiiensis, assembly GCA_003706665.2. Classification (NCBI taxonomy): domain Eukaryota; kingdom Fungi; phylum Ascomycota; class Saccharomycetes; order Phaffomycetales; family Phaffomycetaceae; genus Barnettozyma; species Barnettozyma hawaiiensis. Next base: position 15,906 of record PPLY02000010.1, on the reverse strand, counting down.
CTGCTTCTGACTCAAAGAAAGAGTACCTGATTTATGATGACAAGATAGGAATGCTGAGAAAGATCACAGCAGACCAAGGATTTTCTTCAGACAATATTGTGACCGGCTATAGTCTGAAGGGTTACGATGTACTTAAACGCCTGTCGAACAACCTGGACCCGTTATTGACAAAAGACTTACAAGTGGAAGAATCAGCTTTCAAAATGTCCGATCTTTGTAAACCCTCTTTGCCCTTTGGTAAAGTTTCTGCTAATTTCACCCTGGCACAAAATGCTTTGAAATCCAAAAGAAAACAGAGAGTAGAAAGGAGAACTGTCAGAGAACAGGCTAGGAGAGAGAGAAGGTCGTTGGGGAGTTATGAAAATAAGGTTAAAGAGGAAAGCAAGAAACTTATCAAGGCTGAAGATTTACTTTCACTTGAGGCACAGAACGTTACAAGCGCAGCGCAGCAAAGTGTGCAGTTGAAGGTTGGGCAAGATGGCAACATTATTGTTGATGAGGAATCCCGGGTTGTTGATAGACATGCTAATGTTGACACCTCAGGACTAGAGAGACAGGAAGAGAATCCGTTTGAGAATCTTGTGAATTCTGCCAGTTATGGAAAACTGAGATACAGTGACAAGTGGGATAATAATGAGAGAGAGTTGTTGTACCAAGGACTATACCAATGGGGCACTGACTTTGGGCTAATCTCACAGATGTTTCCATACCGCAACAGACGTCAGATCAAATCCAAGTTTATCTTAGAGGAAAAGAAGAACCCACATCTGGTGGAGCTGGCGTTGAGCAGAAAGCTGAACCTGGTTGAATTCAACCTCGACAGGTATAGTGAGACGTCCAACAAGACCTTTGACGACCTGGATAGGTTCAATGAAAAGATTTTAGATTTACAAAGGGACCACCAAGAAAACTTGAAGGAATTGAGCGCTGCCAGAGAGAAAGCCAAGGAGGAGGATCTACAAAAGCAAAAGAGGCAGGAAAGAGACTTGCGAAATGGATTGGACATCAAGCCAAGGACTCGTAAAGAGAGAATGAAAGAACTGCGAAAACACGAAACTGTTCTGGGATCTCTTGATGATATCAAAAAGCAGAGAGAAGAAGACGAAGAATAATGATAATAATAATAATAATAATAATAACATCAACAATTAGCCTGCCTCTGGTGATTTTGTATAATGAACCATATTTTGATAAATGAAAACACTCTCGTAGCGAAGCTAAACGGGGTGGGTTAAAAAAAAAATAGCCCGGGTCTGGGCCGAGAAAACTGTCGTGGCCGTACCAGCTATGTACACAATTTCCCGTAGGGGACACATCTGTCGCAGAAGGGGAAAAAAAAAAAACAAGACGACACAACCAATTTTTTTTAATGGCAGCACCCACCCCAAAAGCGCACACAACCTGAGCGGCTAAACCAAAACAACAATCAAGTGGCCTTTTAGAAACAAGAGGCCGCCTACTAAGTGTCTTTTACACTGCATCTAATTTTTACAGACCTCTCTCGACTGACTCACTGAAATTGCTGGCGGCTTTTCTTATTACTCTTTGCAACCATCAAGCTTGTGAGGCACATTGAACAAACAAACAAATAAAGAAACAAAGAAACAAAGAAACAAATAACTGGCTGGAAGTTTAAAGTTGTCTTTTTAAAACACTCCTCATATCCCACCATCCGCCATGTCCAAAGATATCCAAAGACATCTCCCTCCATTAAGGACAGATTTGGAAGAAAACGCAGCTGGTGCGGTATATCAAGTTGTCAAGGAGTTCACTGCGAGATTGGATGATGAGCTTTCTTTGAAACCGGGAGACAAAGTGGAAGTCATATCTGATGATCAGGAATACAATGATGGGTGGTATATGGGTAAGTCGCTATCCACAGGCCAAGTCGGGTTGTATCCAAAGAGTTTTACCCAATTGGTTCCGAATCTTTCAAGACCCTCACTGTTGAGATCCAGATCAAGAAAAATGGCAAGCCCATCTTCTGGTAATGCCCAATCACCACTATCCCTGAAGGGCAGCAATGGAGGAGCTGCAGCGTCGAATTCTAATCTGAACCTGGACTATAGGAATGCCGCCACTCCTCCTCCAGGAGGCACCCCAAGAAGCGGGGTCGACCAATCAAACGATGCTTCCTCCAATAGCCACATCAGTGGTGCTCTTTCTGATATTGATAAAGCTTTGGAGGAATTGAAGAATGATGTGCAACCGCGATTTGACGATATGTCTTTCAACAGCACTGAGTCCTTGAATCCAGAATTTGTTGAAACTTGGAGCGCGGAGCAGGTCACTTCTTACTTCAAGTATCTGGGGTTTGACGCGCATTCTTCAGGACAGTTCTCCAAACATAAGATCACTGGTGCAATTTTGCTGGAGCTAGAACTTGCCTACTTGAAAGAGCTGGATATCTCCTCATTTGGCACAAGATTTGAAATCTTCAAGGAAATTGAGGCCTTGAAAGAGTTGGCTCAACAATCTACAACCAATAACACTGCCAGTCATACATTTGACGAGAAGGATGAGATCTTGGATAAAGAGGGTGGAAACTCGCAAGTATTGCTATCGCCACCACCCTTTCAGGAAAAGGACATCATCCATCATGGAACAGCACCGTTAGGTGTCTCTTCTTCAAGGGAAACTAAATCCATCAAAAACACGCCAACACCTATAAGATCAAGTAAACTGTTCTCTCCATCCAAGAACAGATCCTCTACCCTTGCATCTCCATCGAAGAACAGATCCTCTACCCTTGCATCCCCACCTCAAGGTGATTTCCCTGGTGGCGAACTGTTTATGTCTCCAAGGAGAGCGCCGCAACCACCTTCCTTCCCAAGCCCAGTGCAGCTTCAAAATAATGCTACAAGTGCTCAAAATACACCAGTGACTAACAAACGAAACTCATACTATGAGAGCGTTGGACATTCGAGAAAGCCATCTTATGATATCAATCCAAGCTTCCAATTTAGAGGTGCACACTCTAGAAAATCATCCTATGAACCACTGCACCATTCCAGAAACAACAGTAGGCCAGCAGCACAACTCAAGAGTGCATCCGCTGCTGACCTATTGAGTACACTAACTTCTGAAGGTGGTCGCCCTGCATCTAGTGTGTACATGGACTCACTATCACACTCAAGACACTCAAGTTATAACTTGAGAACCCAACCTGTCTCAAGACGAGGATCGGATGCCAGCGCAATGACAGCAAGCAAGGATGAGAAAAAACATCGCCGCAACTCTTCTGTGTTTTCATTTTTGTCAGGTAACTTGGAGTTCCCATCGCCCGCCAAGACTGCTGATGTGAGAAACTCTTCCTTCTTTGGAGCATTCAAGACTCCAAGGTCCAGAACTAATTCTATCATACAGGTGGATGAGGCGTTGTTGCCAACACTTGACCCAAAAAGCTATGCGTCGCCTGATGCTAATAATGGGAAGGGAAGATCTGTTTCCTCGAAGGAAGCTGAAAGAACTCCAAAGTCTAATCCTTTGGGACCTGGTATTGATGATGAGGTCTCACCATCTCCAAAGAGGTCTATTTCTGAGGCCTTTAGAACGAAAACACTTCGGTCAATTTCCACTTCTAACGCGAAGAAGAACAAGAATAAGAAGGAGGGAACGTCGGCATTCATGGAAGGTATTAGAAGCACAAGTCCTCAAGAAACTATCAAAACTGCAGATTGCTATGGTTGGATGAGCAAGAGGGGTGGCATTGCTGTTGGTGTTTGGAAACAGAGGTATTTTACCCTACACGGAACCAGATTGTCTTATTTCACGTCGTTGAAGGACAAACGAGAGCGTGGCTTGATTGACATCACGTCACACAAGGTATTGCCTGCAAAGGATGATGATAAACTGGTGTCCTTGTACGCTGCATCTACAGGCCATGGAAAGTTCTGCTTCAAGCTTGTTCCTCCAGCACCTGGCTCAAAGAAGGGCTTGACATTTACTCAACCAAAGGTTCATTATTTTGCTGTTGAAACCAAGGAGGAGATGAGAACGTGGATGTCCGCCCTGATCAAGGCTACTATTGATATTGACGACACCGTCCCAGTTCTCAGTTCATGTGCCACTCCTACAGTCTCGTTACAAAAGGCACAAAACCTGCTGGCACAAGCTCGAGAGAATGCTAGAAAGAGGGAGGAGACGCGGAATTTGGAGAGTTTGAGCAAGCCAGACCTGTCTGGGTCTTCTTCGATTTCTCCAGATACTGACTCATATGACTCAAATTTGCCAATGGCTAATACTCTCCAGTCCCCAAACACAACAGTGTACACATCTGAATTTCAGACGCCTGTTGCAGATTCCTCCTCTAATGGTTTTGCTTCTCCATATGAGATTGCATCCAACACTTTTGTGACACCAAAGACTACAATTTCCTCCACTGTGAATAGCCCTGTTGAAGAGTATAAAAGAAAAGTATCCACCAGAATGACCTCGGTATCTTTTCAAACGAGAATCAGTCAGAAACCTTCCGATACAAGTGGTAGAAATGGTACTGCTGGCCCCAGTAACAATAATAATAATGATGATGATGATGATGCTCTTGAGAAGGAGAACCGAATTTGAAGGGATCCACTACACTCTCTGATTTTGACCTGGGGTTATACTGGTTATACTGGTTAGTATGCAGTGCATCACTACCAGTTTTTCAATATGGACTCTGAAAATACTTGTTTTACACAATTGTCTTTCCTCTTCCGGCAGATCTTCACTCAAGGAAACTACAAACAAATAAATAAAACAAAAACAAAAAAAATCATCGCTAAGTGAAAACAAAACAGTTAATCAATGATGATAAAAGATGCTTATGATCATCTTTTCAGTGAAGCATCTTTCAGTGGATAATCACATCTTTTCTTCTCTGCTCTCTCTTCTGAACGTCAAGAAAAAAATATAAAGAAAAATATAAAAATGTAGATAAATAAGTAATTAAAAACAAAAAAAAACATTAGAGGAAAAACCGCCACCGCCACCACCTGACCAGCCAACCGTAAACATCACATTAAGGAAAGAAAGAGAGAGAGAGAGAGAAAATGGACACAGCCAGTGATGAATGGTCCAAGCTATCACTGAAAGTTGCTAACAATCCGAATAGCTTTGAGAACTGGGAGTCTCTTGTTGCGTTTTCCTCACAAGGACTATCCAAAGTGTCAGGTCCATCGACACTAGAACGGTTCAGAATTACCAATGATCAATTCCTACTCAAATTCCCCTTTATGGAGCAGTACTGGGTCAACTATGCGCAGAATGAATTTCGGCTGGGCTTTACTGACAGGGCGAGGGCTGTCTTTGAGCAGGCCCTCTGTGTTGTTCCCTTTTCGAATCTGATATGGATGAGCTATCTGGATCTGTTGAAGAAGGTTGAGTTGGATTACAATGATCTCATGGGGTATTACAGACGTGCAGAAATGAAGATCGGATGCCATTACCACTCTTTTGAGTTTTGGAAAGAGTTTTTGGAGCTCGAGGTTGGATACAATGGGAAATCCGTCTACTACTTCAACTTGCTGAAGAAGACACTTGCCATTCCAACGTTCAACTACACGTACTTCTTCAAGGTGTTCTTCAAGGAGCTGGACTCTCTAAACTCGGATACCCTGCTCAATTTGGTTCACGGCACAGATCTACACGACAAACTCAAGGCGGGCCAGAATGATGATAATGACAATGACAATGACAACGGCTTGAAAAGAGCAGATCTCCATGACCTCAAATCCAAGATCAAGAAGATATTCACAGACTCATACATCACAACGCAGTTCCGGGTATTTGAGCAGCACCAGTTTGAAAAGAGCGTTGGTTTGGAGTACTTTGTCCCAACCTTGTACCGGTCGTATCAAGAGCTGGCCAATTGGGAGAAGTATCTGTGTTATATGGAAACCAATGGCACATCATTTGGACAAGCAGAACAGCTGTACCACAGAGCACTGGTTCCCTTGGCCAACTATCCACAATTTTGGCTCAAGTTTGCTGACTTCTATCTTTCCCATAACGACATTGCACAAGCGAAGCAAGTCCTTTCGAAATCCCTACTGTTTGTTTCCAACCCTCTCAGTATTCAGGTTAAGATACTCAAACTTGAAGTATCTTTGAAGAACATCATCAAGGCTAGAGATATCGCCAAATTGATACTCGACAGCACAAATTCTGAAATCAGTTGTGAGGTTCTGTTAGAGTACGTGAAATTGGAACATGCATTGAACTACTACAAGAAAAGTGGTCAAGAAGACGAGAAATTCCAAGAGTTTATACTGAATTTGATTCAAAATACTCTATCTGTGGAGTGTTCGCTGGCCCTGATGGACTCTTTGGTGTCGTTGTCCACCACCAAGAGGCAATTTACATCTCAACTGGTACAAGATCTGAATAAAAGTGGGAGATTCACCAAAGAACCGAAATACTGGATCAGTCTTCTCGAGGTTCTCCGTCTAGAAGGTGCTGATAGACCGAAACTGATATCTGTGTATGAGGAAGCTCGTCGTCTCAGCTGCACTGTGACAAGTGAACAACGCCTCACACTATGGTACGACCTACACCTCTCCTCGTCATCACCATCACCATCATCCAACAACAGCAAAGAACAAGAACAAGAAGGTGAGTTACAAAGGAGATTTAACCAATTGGCATTGGATTTATTTGCATAGAACTATTCCTCCTCCACATATGTCTTAGTTGAAAATCATTGACTCTTGTTGTCTCTTCTTCCACATCACCAGTTCAAAGCGATCGGAGAATCTTCTGGCACCCTCTCGTGTGGATCCATCCGATTAGAGTTACTCTGAGGTCATTCATCGCTCAAAAGGGGAAGAGCTGTCAATAGAATAAAGTTTGGAAGGACGTACATAAATTGGCATGATATGTCATAAAGTTTAATTAGAGAAACTCCCCTTAGATTGTCTTCCAGATGAATAGAATCTTCCATAGATCTTATATTTAATCTTTTTTTTAGATAATCATCCGTAGTTCCATGAAGTTTAATACGAAAGCACAATCTGTTTAAACTTTATATGAAACTAAACTTTACACATAAAAGCTTAAATACGATGCATACCCATTGTTCCGAGGCCGCCGAGCCAGTTGGTGATTCTTCCCGAAGGGGAAACATTTATGTTTATTTTTTTGGATTGTTTTTAGTTTGTTTCTTCTCTCCATCCACATTGTGAATTTGCCCAATGAGCTCCTCAATTCGTGTCTGTAAGTACCCAACCCAGCGTCGAGCGTTATTACCTCTTGCTAACACATTGTCCACACACAGCCAATCTGCCCAAAGATGCTACTGAGGATCTGGTTCACACGCTGTTCCTGGCATTTGGTAACATAATCCACACGAGGAAGGCGGGACCCAACTACATTGACATTCAGTTCCAGGATATTGAGGATGCAAATGCAGCCATTGAGAACATGCGTGGCTATCTCTTAGGGGACCGGTACCTCCAAGTGACACATCTCGCGGAGTTCTCTGAGCTGGACACTTCTGTCCAAGTTGAAACGAAGAGAAGCCCTACATGAACAGAGGTAATAACAATAAACGACAACTTGTTTGTTTGGTGGTTCTTTTTAAAATATTATACAAATGGTATCACAAGAAAGGGTCAAAGACAGAAACGAAGCAAGGGGGGGTGTTTGTATGTTGTGTGGTAATTCATTCATTCGTTGTGCTCTGAAGCTCTCATTAGGCCCTTGGCCCACTGTCTCGCAATCACAGATGCCTTCATGAACTTCTTGGAGGCATACTTCTTGAAAAACTCCTCATGGATAACCGGACTCACCAGGTACTGTAGGTAGAGCTGTACAACTGGGGCAAGGTCATTCTCTGTCACATCACCAGAGTAGTGGATCAGGTTACCGTTCCACTCTTCCTTCCCGAGCATCTTTCTGGCTAGGTACATCGAGGCAGCTGCGCACAGGGACGGCTTGATCCCAATGAACGTGTGCTCCATGCTGGCTATCTCCATGAAGTACTTGCCCACTGTTCTGGTGTTGACGTCGTAGTCGTCTGCCTTGGAGATTCGTCTCAAGAAGTTCATCGGATTTGGGTAACTCAGGTCAAAGTCGAGGATCTCCAAGATGAACTTCTCGGCCTCCAAGATCTCCTCGTTCGTGCTGCCACTCTCGTTGGCAAAGTTGTTCACCGAGGGCGAGTAGATCTCTTCGTACTTGGACGCAATGAACAGCGATGCCGTTCCCAGCAGCTGGAGCCTGTTGACCTGCACAATTTCTCTTGAAAGGAACCTGTCCATCACGTTGATCGCCACGAAAAAGGTCTCTGGAAGCAGTCTGAACTTCGAGTGCACCTCGTTTATCCAGTCCACTAGTTGATCCCTCATGTTTGCTGTGATGTATGTCTGCTTCGACAGGTAGTCGTACGAAGGCAGAGTCTTGATCTCGAGCCTGTACATGTACTCAAAGATCTCCACAACGTACTCACTCACCATTAATGGGTCATCAAAGTCCTCCTCGTCCAGATCCTCCCACTCGTACTCCACCTTCTTGGACCGTTTGTGGCCATGGGAGCCATAGCTATGGCTCCCATGTGCTTGGGCCTGGGCCTGGTGGAGACTGTGACTGCTCGCAGCCCTCTTCATTGCAGAGCGAGTCTGCTCATCCTCTCCTTTACTTAAAGGGGCAGCTGCTGGGGCCTTGAGTGTGTGCTGCTGGACACCCAGCTTGGAGTTCGTGACATTTGAAAGTGCACTTCTTCTTACAGGTATCTGAGACTTGCTAAAAGCTGCCCCTGACACCGGCTTGATCTGCTGCTGCGAGACCTTGTTCTCGTCGTTGGCCAATGGCTGATGTGTGAGATGATCCATTGGTGGGTCAATAGTTTTGTATGTGTTGTCTCTCTCTCTCTCTCTCTGCTACCGTGGTGGGCTGGATAGAGAAGAAGATGGAAAGATGTGTGTGTGTGTGTCTGTCTGTTCTTTAGTTTCAAACTCAATGAGGCACATCAAAAAAAAAAAAAAAGAAAGACGGAAAAAAAATGCGTATCCACTTTGTTCCCAAAACGGAAAAACAAAAACAAACACCCCATCCGGATCAGGAAAAATCATAACTCAGGCTGAAAATCTCGAGAAGTAAATAAAAAAAAATTGACAAGTTAATTGCGTAATCATTAAAAATCAGTATGACGGGAATGGGGAAGGGAAGATGAGGGGAGAGCTTTGCTCATTACTTGTTATTTATTCTTTTTTATCCCCTTCTTGTTTCTTGTTTCTTGTTTCTAGTCTGCAAGAATATCAATACCTTCCGCTTCAACCTTTTTAGCCCATTGTCTCGCCAGAATCGATGACTTCATATACTTCTTGGACGCATACTTCTTGAAGAACTCCTCGTGTGCAACAGGCTGTGTCAAATATCCCAAAATCAACTCAACAACATGCCTCATATCATTCTTAGTGTACCCACCAGAGTAGTGCATCAGTGTGCCGTTCCACTCACCTCTACCCAACATCTTTCTAGAAACAAACATCGCAGCTGCAGCGCACATCGAGGGCTTCAATCCGATAAACTTATGATCCATGATGGAGATCTCCAACAAATACTTCCCTATCGTTCTCGTCTCAATATCGTAGTCATCTGCCTTGGATATCCTTCTCAAAAAGTTCATTGGATTCGGGTAACTCAAATCAAACTGCAAAACTTGCAAAATGTATCTCTCAGCAGTCAAAATTTCCTCTTCAGTGTACCCGCCATCAGTGACATAAGAGTAGTTCTTGACACTCGGTGAATATACTTCCTCGTACTTAGCTGCAATGAACAAAGAGCCAGTGGCAAGTAGTTGTAATTTGTCCACCTGAACAGCCTCCTTGGACATGAATCTATCCATCAAATTAATAGCAAGAAAAAGCGTTTCGGGGAGCAATCTGAACCGCAAGTGCACCTCCACCATCCAATCAACAAGTATAGACCTCATCTTGGGTTTCAAATTAGTCTGCCAAGTGAGGTAGGTTGGATCTGGAGCCGTGCTCTCCTCCAACTTTGAAAGGTACTCAAAAATCTCATTAACGTAGTCGCTAACCATTAGCGGGTCATCCAGGTCATCAGCGTCCAAGTCATCCCATGCAAGTTCAGTTCTTGCCTTCTTCGTCTCAGGACCAGCATGTTGTGGGATCTCCTGGTTTATAAACGATAGTGTTGCAGGTCGTTTCAGAGAGGGCAGCACGCCTCGTGTGGACGACTCATCCAGTGATTCTCCTTTCGTCAATTTTTCCTCTCGTTTGCAAATGTGGCTCTGACTCTGTATCTGAAATGACGACGATGTTGCAGTGTTTGTGAGGTTAGATAGTGCTGGCCTTTGGTGTACACGAACTTTGGCTGGAGCTCCTGTGGCCTTTATCTGACTTCCCACCAGGGTATGTACAGATGCAGAGTTCTGATCTATGTCAGAGGTCTTTGATCTCTTCAAAATGGCATTCTCATCCTGTACAGGAGGAGCGTTGTCTGTAGACATGTTTGTGCTCAATCAAAAAGAAAGAAAAAAGAATGATGGTGATGATGATGATGGACGAACAAACGGGTTCAATATAGACAGCCAAACGGGGTAAAGCGAATGAATGCAATTGTGGTAGAAGATGATGATAACTGGCAAAAGCCAAATGGCGTCGTGGATATGTGTGGATGTGTGCGTGTGGGATGGATGTGTGTGGAATAAAGATATCAGGTTGAAATTGTGTGTGGGTTTGGCGAGGAGGGGAGAAAAAAATGCAAAAAACGCAAAGAAGCCGCCGCCTTGATCGTAGTTGGAATAATGATAAAAACACAGCCTATTCCAGAGAGACTGAGTGTGGATGTTTACGTTGTCTTCCAGAACAAGAAGAATTGCAACCAAACTGATGAATACGCGCGTTTCAGTGATGGTGAGAAACTGGAAACTTCAGTTTGTTTGCAAAAAGAAGGGAAAAAACCTGACGCGTTTTTTTTCTTTTATCTATTTTTTTTTTCGTGGCACATGACTAATCGATTATGTCATATATACACCCAAACATCATTCTCGGCCACCCAGCTTTCCGCGCACACACACTGGAAAACAAACACTTTCTCACCATAAATCTCTACTAATTCTTCTATAGGCTCCAGTTCCCACCACATTAGTACGTACAAAAAATACGCAGCTATGGCAGAAGCAAGAATTCTATCCCACATGAATAAGGACCATTCCTTATCCATTGAAGACTACCTTGTGGTGTATGGGAAGGTTGCCCCTAGCGACAAGATTTCTAATATCAAGATGTCCGAAATCACCTTGAAGAGCATGACAATCACTTTCAAGCACGACGATATCGAATTCGATGTCAGTAAGATTATTCCCTTTGAGCCACCTCTGGAGGACTTCTCCCAGGCAAGAGTGAAGCTGGTTGAACTTGCAAAGTTTGCTGCGCAATCTAGAGGTCTCTCCCACTTCCAAATCAAAGATTTCAAATACCCAAGTTTCTTTGGCTGGCTGCTGTTGGCTATCATCAACATCCCAATCACCATCCACTTCTTCCCATCCCTACTAGCCCACTCTCTTGTTTCTCAATATCTGTCCCCATCCTCTGTTTCCTGGCTCCAAAAGAATTGTATTCACATATTCTACCTGACGATCTTTATCCACCTGATGGAGGCATATTTCGTTTTGGAACCAAAACTCGAGAAGTACAGAGTTCCAACTGAATTTAAGATTGAGTGGTTTATCTCCACTGTTCTCGAAGGGTATCCTGCGATCAAGAGATTCAACCACTTGGTTGCCGAACATGGTAAACATTAGAGGTTGAGTGTATGTTCTTTTATCTCTAGGTACGCTCTTCGGTTTGTATATGTCGGTGTCGGTGTCGGTGTGTTTTGCTGCATTGTTGTTGTTGTTGTTGTTTGGTTCATATTATCATTTTCTAGACCGGGTAATCTCATCGGTTAATATTTTTTGGTAAAGACCACATCGTGTAGAGGGTAAGCAGGGAAAAAATTCTGGTGGGATCACATCAACATTAACATTTAAACTCATCAGTTTAAGACTGACAACACTCAGTTATAAAAAGACAGAGTTATGGCTCCAAGACAGTCGAAGACAGCGAAGAGATCTGCCAAGCAAAATGGTATGAAATCTGTGGAATCAGAAGTATTCAAGGACAAGGAGGCCAGAAACAGGCTCAACTTTACCACAAACCACCAGGAAAAGTCCAGGGTCAGAAAACAATCAAAGGGCGCAGTGAAGAAGGAACAGAGAAGCATAAGACTATATGGTAAGAACAATACTCCAAAGGTGTATGATGAGAAAGATCTAGACTTGCCGGTGCTTAATAGGGCTATCATTCCAGGTGCAAAGAGGCCAAGAGGGAAAAAAGGTAAAAAGTTTGTCAACGAGGATCCTGAGAACCAAGTCCAGATAAATAGAATAATAAGTGAGGTGATTCTAGGTGATGAGAAGAGAGATATGTCCAAGTTGGAAAAGGCGCAAAAGCTAGAAGAGCTCAGGGAACTAAAACGTAAAGAGATGGAAAAGAAGGAAGAGGCAAAACAGAGCAAGCTTGAAGACAAGAAACAAGAAATCAAGAATAAGTCGACAAAGGCAAGAAGTGATAGAAGAAAGAGGGCTAAGATCATGCTAGAAACCGAGAAGAAGGAGTCGTCTGCCGCCAAACCAAAGAAGAGAAAAGTTGCCTTCGCCTGATGAGTGCCAATTTGTGAATGAATGAATACCAATCGCATATTAATATATATTTTTAGCTCACTCTTCTCTTCTGACTATTTGTCAACATTATTACAAGAAATACTATGGATATTGAGATTTCATACCAGTGGTTACTTATATATGATAACAAAAAGGCGCAGGTAATTTCTAATGATCCGCCGGATTGATCCGGCGGAAAGACAATATATATATTCTACATATGAAGGTTCCTCTGAACGTTATTTAAACGAGCAACTTGATCATTGTCTTTATAAATCTATTACTTATTTTCCCTACAGGAAGTCTACTATATACAGGTCTCGTCTATTGACTTTTATACAACATCTAAACCTTGGATGTCTTCACTCTTCTGATGTACCACATGTAAGCTCTCTCATGGACACTCTGGTTGAATGGTGTGATAACCTCGGACTTTCCTGGCAAAGCAACAGGATCTCTCAAGTACACAGCATGGCAAGTCTCAAAAGATACTTCAATGTGGGATGGCAAAATGGCGAAAGGAGCAATGAATGGTCTCACCTTCCATGGAGTGAAGTATGGCTTTTTTGGATCTTGACGGCCATACAATCCCTTTTGCCATGGCAGATTCACAGAAGCGGTGTGCTCCTTTCCCAATACAGTAGCAGCATCTAGTGGCTTGTGGTAGAATAGAGCATCTGTCCAATTTGGATCGTATGGGATCTCTGTTGAGTCAGCAGACAGCTTCTTTCCCTGGCTCGCTTTTCTAAGGTCTTCCCAATGGATGGATTGGAGAGATGTTACAAGTTGCTTGATCTCTGTGTGTGCCTTCTTGGATTCATCCTTGCGCTCGGCCTGGAGGTTCTTGTCTAAAATGTTGGAGATGATAACATTAAGCTCTTTTTCAGAGAGACCTTTGATGACCTCAACATCATAGTCCTTGATGGATGTCGTCTTTTGGAAAAGCTTGAGAGCCTTTTCAGCGGCATCATTGGAGAAAACCTTGAAGGATTCGAGGGTGTCACTTTTCAAACCGAGCTGCAGAACCTGTAAGAGAGCAGCGTTTCTGCTGAAATCTTTTTGTTCCTTCAACATTCTAGCCTCAATGTTGTTGTTGAATGCTTTGACTTTGGCTTCAATAGCCTTAGCATCCATCTCATCAACCTGGCCATTGCGTTTCTTTGCCTGAGATTGGTCCCAGACTTCCTTTGGGTTCGCTTTAGCACGGGTAACGTACTTGTTCCACTGGGAAATTTGCGTCTGGTCCACTTTGATGGATCTCTTAAGCTCTGGCTTAGTGGCACCGAGGGTCAAAATGGCCTTCTCTGGGGCAATGTTGAAGACATCACCAGCCTGCAAGATATAGCCCGGTTGTCTGATTTTGATGCCATTCACAGAAACCGATCCGTGAAGAATGTGTTGTCTGGCTTGTCTAATCGAACTGGCAAACATCGCTCTAAACAGAGCAAAGTCCAGTCTCTTCTCCAGATCAGCATACGTTTGTAATGGGATCGGTGTAGGGATGTTGTTCTCACCACGTAGAGAGGCATCGAGGTTAGCCACAGACTCTAACTTGGAGGAAAACTGCGACTGGAGGCGGGACTCTGTTAGGAATTCACCGTGGTAGGCCCTTGTCTCCTGCTTAGCAGTCCACTTCTGTTGGTATAGGTTTTGGCCCTGGAAGTTGACACGGCCACGCTTGTACAGATTGAAGAGGTTGTACTTATTCCATGAGGCACGAATACGTCCCCTGGTCAGCGAATTCAGCAGCTGAGCCTTTCTGGGCATTGTTTTTGTTTTTGTTTGTTTGTCTTTGTTTGTCACCGCCGCTTTCTTTGTGGACGCTTTCACTCACGAAGATTGTAATTTTTTTTTCTCTTTCTTTCCAAAAAAAAAAGTCAACACCCAGACATCTTACAAATCGTAGCCGCCCGCCGCCGCCTACAAAGCACAAAGCCAAAGCCAAAGCCACAAACACACATACAGTGAACAGTGGACCTACCAGCAAGAAGCATTTGGGGGGGGGTTTGTGAAGGAAGAGACAAGCAGCAAGATGACGAGAGACTGGAAACTAGACGAAGAGACGCTCCTGCTGAAAGCAGTGTGCCAATTCCGTCCTGTTGGTGTCCGCAAACACTTTCATATGATATCGATCCTGGAGTATCTTAACAAGAACAAGCCTACTGTTGTGTGGACTGCTGATGACGTGTGGGCTCGTTTGAGTGAGTGGTATGATTTGGATGCACTGGAAATCCTTGAAGGGGTGCCGAAGGAGAGTGCACCGCAGCCACAGCCGCCAGTAGAGATACGCAGTGAGGGTGCAGAGGAGGATAATAAACCTGAACGACGTTGCAAAGTGATTGCCGAGGTAGGAGGTGAAGAGACCGCCTCTAAGGTGGTACAAGAAATACCTGATTCACAGGAGTTTCAAGTTAGTCAAGAACAAGATGATGAGACACAGAGTGAGGGGGGAAAGGAGGATCTTAAATTTGAAGATGCTAAAGAGCATGTGGTGGTTGAAGAGGAGGTGGATGAGGTGCAAAAGGAGGAGGAAAATGCGAAGGAGCCTGGTGATGAATTTGAGCAAGAATCAACAAAAGATACAAAGGAACGGAAGGACGAGCCACTAATGGAGGAAGAGCATCATACTAGATCGAAATCAAAGAGAAGAATTCACGAACAGAAACAAGAAGAAGGTGAAGAAGAAGAAGAAGGAGAAAAAGAAAAAGAGAAAGAGGAGGAAAATGCAGATGCAGATGCAGATGAAGAAGAAGAGAGATCAGAGCTTCTTTTGGCCCAAGATAACACTGGGGATGATGAACAGGAGGATCTAAAGAAAGAAAGGCCAGACAGAAAAGCTCCCAATGGAGAAGAGGAAGTCGTTGACAAACAGGATCAAGAAGGGGATAAAGATACTAGCATGAGACAGTCAGAAGATGAATCAACTGGAAATGAGGGCGAGGAAGAAACTCATAGCGGAGAAACTATAAACGAGGAGGAAACAGACGAAGAAGAAGAAGAAGAGGAAGGAGAAGAAGAAGGAGAAGAAGAAGTGGATCAAGAAGAAGAAGTAGAAGAAGAAGAAGAAGAAGAAGAAGAAGAAGAAGAAGAAGAAGAAGAAGAAGAAGAAGAAGAAGAAGAAGAAGAAGAAGAAGAAGAAGAAGAGGGAGAAGAGAATAAAAAAGCTGAGAAAGAACCTGCACCTGCCAAGCGTCGGCGTGGGCGTCCACCGAAGAATATTTCTGGTCCTCCATCCAAGAAACAAAAGATCTCATCATCTC
>PPLY02000009.1:247281-289219 GCA_003706665.2 Barnettozyma hawaiiensis | reverse complement strand
TCAGATGTGTCAGAATCTTCTAACTCAGAGTCTTCCGCCTCAGAGTCTTCCGCCTCAGATGTGTCAGAATCCTCTAACTCAGAGTCTTCCGCCTCAGAGTCTTCCGCCTCAGATGTGTCAGAATCCTCTAACTCAGAGTCTTCCGCCTCAGAGTCTTCCGCCTCAGATGTGTCAGAATCATCTAACTCGGAGTCTTCTAACTCAGAGTCTTCCGCCTCAGAATCTTCTAGCTCAGAGTCTTCTAACTCGGAGTCTTCTAGCTCGGAATCTTCTAACTCAGAGTCTTCCGCCTCAGATGTGTCAGAATCTTCTAACTCAGAGTCTTCCGCCTCAGATGTGTCAGAATCCTCTAACTCAGAGTCTTCCGCCTCAGAGTCTTCCGCCTCAGATGTGTCAGAATCCTCTAACTCAGAGTCTTCCGCCTCAGATGTGTCAGAATCATCTAACTCGGAGTCTTCCGCCTCTGAGTCTCCTACCTCTGAGCCTGTGTCGTTGAGCTCAACAGCTTCTGCTGAGTCCAGTGTTGAACCAAGCACTAGAAGTGGTGTTGATGTTGTTACTGTAACTGTCACTGTTACTGAGAGCGAGAGCGATGGTGTTGTCACTGTTTCTCTCCCAGGGTTTGAATCTACTATTACTGTTACTGTACCTGTTGAAGATTTGGAAACTACTACTGTCACTCTTTCTGACCAGGGCTCCACAATTACCGAAGTTATTACTACAGTAACAACTGTTGGATCTACGATCACTGCTACTCTTCCAGGTGTTGGTACTACTGCTACTATAACGGGTGTTGAAAGTACCGTTACAATACCAGGTGGTGAAGTCACTATCAGCCAGATTGTTTCTCCAACCACTGTTGTGATTCCTGGCCCAGGGACTACAATCACGCTTCCTGGCGTTGAAACCACTGTTACTCTTCCAGAAGGTGCGGTCACTGTTTCCCAAGTTGTACCTCCAGTTGCTATTGTTGTTCCAACAAGTGGAACAGATGAGAACACAGTCACTATTACAGGTGCCCAGAGTACTATGACTTTACTAGGAGGTCAGACAACCCTTATCCAGCTTGTTCCACCATCCACAGTAACTGTTCCTCGTGTTGATACCCTTCAAGTTGTTGCTACAACATTGATTATTCCAGCAGTCCAGAGTACTACTACCCTGCAAGACGGCCAGGTTGTTGTGACACAGGTCTCACCTCCAAGTACTGTTGTTGCCACACCAGCTGTTGGAACCACTATCACTGTTCCAGCAATCCAGAGTACTACTACTCTGCAAGACGGCCAGGTTGTTGTGACACAGGTCTCACCTCCAAGCACTGTTGTTGCCACACCAGCAGTGGGAACCACTATCACTGTTCCAGCAATCCAGAGTACTACTACCCTGCAAGACGGCCAGGTTGTTGTGACACAGGTCTCACCTCCAAGCACTGTTGTTGCCACACCAGCAGTGGGAACCACTATCACTGTTCCAGCAATCCAGAGTACTACTACCCTGCAAGACGGCCAGGTTGTTGTGACACAGGTCTCACCTCCAAGCACTGTTGTTGCCACACCAGCAGTGGGAACCACTATCACTATTCCAGCTCATGAAACTGTTGTTACATTGCCTGGTGGAAAAGTGACAATGTCTCAAGTTCCTCCTGCAACCACTGTTGTCATTGCAGGAAGTGACAATCCACAAGTGCCAAGTGGATCTGGAGTCGGTGGATTCACAGTTGCTGGTTCAACTTTAGTAGAATCTACTTCCATTGGTGGTTCTTCCACAACACCATCTGTCCAGCTTTCAGACAGTGGTGCAGGCTCCAGATTAAAATGGCGCATGGCTGCACTATTCCCTTTTCTTCTTGTTCCCTTTTGAATAGGGCCACCACTTGGCCCCAGTTTCTTTTAATATTCTTTTATTGACTTCTCTGCCATTATTCTTGGTTCAGAGTGATACCCCTATTTGTTCTTACCACGGTTCTTTTTATTTCGATACACAGGAGGCTTATGCAGCGATGTTCTTTTTGTTGTTGTTGTTGTTCATAAGCCGAACGGGGGGTCCCTTAATATTATTCTTTTAGGGATTTATCCAGCAGTTTTTATACAGGTTAGATATATAAACAGTTATACACTGACAGCTAAAACGTAGATTCACTTTATTATGGGCTTCAAACTTAACCTGTTTATTGAAGAAAAGCCTACTGTGATCTGCAAACATCAGAATGAGAGATCTTTCAAACCCGGGGCGCGGGGCGCAGCGGCGGGGTCGTTCTTATCACAATCACGTGATCGCCAATGTGTTGATCAATATTCGTGCCCTTACCAACTCATAAAACCAATCAGAAGTTCTTTTGCTTACTTCGGACTGCTGTTAAGAACTTTACGAACTAAAGCAGATTCAATCTACTATAACTAAGCAATACACCGGAAAGATCTCCGAACTCTTTCACTGACTCGGACTTGCTCAAGTGTCTGATTACAAAGGAAGGGATCAACACCAACAGCAGCACGCTCGCTGATTGGCTCAGAAAAAGATCAAGGATTTCGCCGAACCCCACCAAATAATCATGTGGCGCATACCATTTCAGTACGACCTGGAAAGGGACACAATCAGTGTGCCTTTACCATTTCTGGAACCCTCCCTCTTTGTTGAATATTAGCATAGAACCAAAAGGACAAGCTCAGATGATGAATAGTTTGAATGGAATGGATTATACAGAGAGATTTAATGGTACTGTTCCTCCTTTCAGAACTTTTTGTTGGGGTTTTGCTCTCTTTTTTTCTTGTTTTTTTTGTCTTAGTTCGGTCGGCGAAATCCTGAAGCGAGCGGCCTTATTTTTTTTTCTTGGTGTGTTTTGTTTGTTTGGCTTCTTTCCTTTTTGATTTCTGTTGGCCTGCGATAAGGATTCTTAAAGACGAAGATTGTGTCAGGAAGATGTATAAAAGATGGCTCTATCGTCGCACTAGTTTGGTATGTGATGTGATGTGGTGAGACTAATAATCAAACACAGATACATACACACACACACACAAAACTGTCTTTCATACATCGACTATGACTATGTCTACAACTGGCTGGACTATTAGCGATTGGAAGGCGTTCCATAGCAAGGCGACAAGTGAAGAATCTTTCAAAGCAGTTCTAACGCTGCTAAAAGCACAAAGAACAGCCCCTGAAGAGCCTGCGTGGATTTCACTCGCGACTGAAGACGATCTCAAGCACCAATGGGCCATTCTACAGTCCAGAAGCGACAAACACTCTCTCAAGCTCTATGGTGTTCCAGTCGCCATCAAGGACAACATTGACGTGAAGGGCTTTGAGACTACTGCTGCTTGTCCTTCTTATGCTTACAAGCCGGAAAGGGACTCCACTGTAGCGAAGCTTCTCAAGGAACAAGGTGCGATCGTTATTGGTAAGACCAACTTGGATCAATTCGCCACTGGCTTGGTTGGTGTCAGATCGCCCTATGGAAGAGTCTCCTCTGCCTTCAGTGACAAGCATGTCTCTGGTGGTTCAAGCTCTGGTTCTGCCAATGTTGTTTCCCGTGGTATTGTACCTGTTGCCTTGACCACCGATACTGCTGGTTCAGGCCGTGTACCGGCCATGCTCAACAACTTGATTGGTGTCAAGCCATCCCTTGGTCTCTTCTCCTGTGCTGGTGTTGTGCCAGCATGTAAGTCTTTGGACTGTGTTGGTGCCTTCACTTTGAATCTACAAGATGCTCAGCTGGTTTCTGAAGTTTTGACTCAACCCGACTTTGACCAGTACGAGTACTCAAGAGCTCTTCCAGCAAATCCACTCATCTCCTTTGGAAAACAGCCAACCGTTGCTATCCCAGAGACTCTCCCATGGTACGGTGAGACGGAGAACCCAAAGCTGTACCAGCAAGCTGTTGAAAATCTCAAGAAGTCAGGTGCTCAAATTGTCAAGATTGACTTTTCTGATTTGCTAGACCTTGCCAAATGTCTATACGAAGGTGCTTGGGTCGCTGAGAGATACGAAGCTACCAGAGATTTCATTAACACCAACCCTCCAGTTGAGACTTTGGACCCAGTTGTTTTCAAGATTATCAACACTGCGAAGAACTTTGACGCAGCAGATGCGTTCAGATACGAATACAAGAGACAAGAGATTATGCAAAGAGTGCGCAAGCTGTTGAAAGGAATTGACGTTTTGGCAGTCCCAACTGCTCCCTTGAACCCAACTTTTAAGGACCTAGAGAAGGAGCCAATCTTGGTAAACTCTTACCAGGGCACTTGGACAAACTTTGTCAACCTGGCTGACATGGCTGCTCTTTCTATCCCCTCTGGCTTCAGATCTGACGGTTTACCATTCGGTATCACTTTGATTGGTGACAAGTTCACTGACTCTGCTCTTCTAGAGCTTGGTTCTCGTTTCATCAAGGCCAATTTCCAAGAGAAAAGAAGATTGGGTCACACTGATAGTGTTGCTACTCCTGAGAGCGACTCTATCCACCCGCCACCTCCAACTCCATCGGAATCGATTAAGCTGGCCGTAGTTGGTGCTCATTTAACAGGTATGGCTCTACAATGGCAATTGGAGAAGGTTAATGCCTCGTTGATCAAGGCCACCACCACTTCCCAGAATTATAAACTGTATGCCCTACCAAAAGTCGGTCCTGTTGCCAAACCTGGTCTGAGAAGAGTTGCTGAAGCTGGTTCCAAGATCCAGGTTGAAGTTTACTCTGTTCCAAAAGACAGATTTGGTGACTTTATTGCAATGGTTCCTGAGCCATTGGGAATTGGGTCTGTTGAGTTGGAAGATGGTGAATGGGTCAAGTCCTTTATCTGTGAGGAGTTCGGCTACACTCAAACGGGAACAACGGAGATAACTTCGTACGGTGGCTGGAGAGATTATATTGCTGGGTCCACCAAGACCCAGGATTCTAAGAAGCCATTCAACACAGTACTTGTTGCTAATAGAGGTGAGATCGCTGTCAGAATCATCAAGACTTTGAAAAAGCTGAACATCAGATCTGTTGCTGTCTATTCTGACCCAGACAAGTACTCTGAGCATGTTTTGTTGGCTGATGTTGCTATCCCATTGCACGGAACGTCTGCCTCTGAAACATACATCAATGTTGAGAAGGTTATTGCTGCAGCCAAAGAGACCAAGGCTGAGGCTATCATTCCGGGATACGGTTTCCTCTCTGAGAATGCTGACTTTGCTGACAGAGTTGAACGTGAAGGTTTGACTTGGGTAGGCCCAACTGGTGACTCTATCAGAAAGCTTGGTCTGAAGCACTCTGCCAGAGAGATTGCCGAAAAGGCTGGTGTCCCATTGGTTCCAGGTTCTGGATTGATTGACGACGTCAACAAGGCCATTGAGTTTGCAAAGTCACTTGGCTTGTCCAACAACGCTGAGACCTCTGTCAAGGTTATGCTAAAGTCCACTGCCGGTGGTGGTGGTATCGGTTTACAGAAGGTTGATATCCTGGAGGACTTGCCAAAGGCGTTTGAAACCGTCAAGCATCAAGGTGAGGCATACTTTGGTGACTCTGGTGTTTTCTTGGAGAGATTTGTTGAGAATGCCAGACACGTTGAGGTCCAACTGTTTGGTGATGGTCATGGCCATGCTATTGCCGTTGGTGAGAGAGATTGCTCTTTACAACGTCGTAATCAAAAGATCATTGAAGAAACTCCGGCTCCAAACCTTCCCGAGTCTACCAGACAGGCTATGAGAAGGGCCTCGGAACAGCTTGGAGCTTGTATGAATTACAGATGTGCAGGAACTGTCGAGTTCATTTACGAAGAGAAGAGAGATGAGTTTTTCTTCTTGGAAGTCAATGCTCGTTTGCAAGTTGAACATCCAGTCACTGAGTCCGTGACTGGTTTGGACTTGGTTGAGTGGATGCTGAAGATCGCTGCTGACCAGGCTCCTGACTTCAAGAGCCAGAAGATTGAGCCGCAAGGTGCTTCTATGGAAGCCAGATTGTACGCTGAGAATCCGGTTAAAGACTTTAGACCATCTCCAGGCCAACTGACTGATGTGGTTTTCCCTGAATGGGCCAGAGTGGACACTTGGGTTCAGAAAGGTACTACTATCTCTGCTGAGTACGATCCAACATTAGCCAAGATCATTGTCCATGGTAAGGACCGTGCTGATGCCTTGAGACTTCTGAACAAAGCTCTTGATGAGACTGTTGTCTATGGTGTTGTTACCAATATTGACTACCTGAGATCGGTTGCATCATCAGAAATGTTCAAGGAGGCCAGAATGCACACCAAGATTTTGGACACGTACGACTATACACCTAATGCCATTGAGATCTTGAAGGCTGGCTCTTACACTACTGTCCAAGACTATCCAGGAAGAACTGGTTATTGGAGAATTGGTGTTCCACCGTCTGGCCCAATGGATACATTCTCCTTTAGACTTGCCAACAGGATTGTAGGCAACCATAAGAAGGCACCAGCCTTGGAGTTGACAATCAGTGGGCCAAGCATCTTGTTCCATGTTGATGCTGTCGTTGCTGTCACTGGTGGTGAAGCTGAGGTCAGGGTGAATGACGTTTCTGTTGTGAACCAATGGGAACCAATCTACATCAAGAGTGGTGACAAGCTGGAAGTTGGCAAAATTACCAAGGGTGTCAGAGCCTACTTGGCTATCAGGGGTGGTATCGATGTGAGCGAGTATTTGGGATCCAGATCCACTTTTGCTCTTGGTAACATGGGTGGCTACAATGGTAGGGTTTTGAAGTTGGGTGATGTCTTGTTCTTGGGTCAACCTGAGCTGCCATCGAACACCTTGCCAGCTCCTGAGTCCGCACCACTCGCTTTTCCAAATGAGTTGATTCCAACTTTTGAGGCCAAGGAGTGGACTGTTGGTGTCACTTGTGGTCCTCATGGTTCTCCAGATTTCTTCCAGGAGGAGTATGTCCAAGAATTCTTTTCTGAGCAGTGGAAAGTCCATTACAACTCAAACAGATTTGGTGTCAGATTGATTGGCCCAAAGCCCAAGTGGGCCAGATTGGACGGTGGTGAAGGTGGTTTGCATCCATCTAACCAGCACGATTACGTCTACTCTCTTGGTGCGATCAATTTCACTGGCGATGAGCCAGTTATCTTGACGTGTGATGGTCCATCGCTTGGTGGGTTTGTCTGTCAGGCTGTTGTCACTGACTCTGAGATGTGGAAGATTGGCCAGGTGAAGCCAGGTGATTTGATCAAATTCGTACCAGTATCTTACAGTGTTGCTAGATCTTTGAAGGTTAGACAAGACACCACTGTTGAATCATTTGAAGGAGCATACCCTGAGCTGGCAAGCTCTTCTTGTTCTGAGCTTGTGCTGACCAAACCACAAAATCCGATCCTGACCATTTTGGAGCAAACCAAGTCCAACCCAAGGGTCACCTACCGCCAAGCTGGTGACCGTTACGTTCTTGTTGAGTACGGTGAGCTGAAGATGGATTTAAACCTGTCGTACAGGGTGCACCGTTTGATTGAGCTTGTTGAGATTCACCAGACTGTTGGTATCATTGAGATGTCTCAAGGTGTGAGATCTGTCCTTGTTGAATTTGATGGATACGAGACCACCCAAGAGGAGTTGATCAACACTTTGATTGCTTATGAGCGCGAGATTCTCTTTGAGAACAAGTGGAAGATCAAGTCCAAGGTTTTTAAACTTCCAATGGCCTTTGAGGACAAGAAGACTCTGGATGCCGTTACGCGTTACCAAGAGACCATCAGATCCGATGCCCCCTGGTTGCCGAACAATGTTGATTTCATTGCTGATGTGAACGATATCAAGCGTGAGCAGGTTCAGGATATGCTATACCAGGCGAGATTTCTCGTTTTGGGTCTTGGTGATGTGTTTCTTGGTGCGCCGTGCGCTACTCCATTGGACCCACGTCACAGACTGCTGGGTACCAAGTACAACCCGTCCAGAACATACACTCCAAACGGTACTGTTGGTATTGGTGGTATGTACATGTGCATCTATGCGATGGATTCTCCAGGTGGTTACCAGTTGGTTGGCCGCACCATTCCTATCTGGGACAAGTTGAAACTTGGAGAGCACAGCACCGACCACCCCTGGTTGCTGACGCCATTTGACCAGGTTGAGTTTTACCCGGTGTCTGAGGCCGAGATTGACAAGTTCACTGATGATGCCCACAATGGACACTTCAAGGTTGAGGTGGTCGACTCTGTGTTTGACCACGAGGAGTACCTGAGATGGATTGAAAAGAACCGTGAGTCCATTGAGGAGTTTGAGAACAAGAAGAATGGTGAGAAGGCTGCCGAGTTTGCCAAGCTGATTCAGGTTGCCAATGACGACTTGGAAAAGAGCGGCAGCAAGACTCAAGAAGAGGAGGAGGCCTTCCCAGAAGATGCCGAGCTGGTGTACTCTGAATACAGTGGGAGGTTCTGGAAACCGCTAGTCCAGGTTGGCGATGTTGTGACCAAGGGACAGGGTTTGGTTGTTGTCGAGGCCATGAAGACGGAAATGGTTGTCAATGCCACAAGAGACGGTAAGGTGTTGAAGGTTGTTCATGTTAATGGTGACATGGTTGATGCTGGCGACCTCGTTGTTGTTATTCAATAGAGATGTATATTATTGTATGGTTAGTCGGACATATATCTGTGTACTACTCCTCCCCCCCTGTTTGGGAGAGCTACAAGTCGTATTCCTACAGCTAGACTCTAAAACAATCACACAATATTTGTGACACAGGGCCGTCTGCTTACCGTCTGCTTCGTCTTGGGCGTCGTCTTAGCATTTATTTGTGACACATTACATTTTCCTAATTGGGCAATCAATAAAAAAAGACCAAAACAAATCCCACAAAAATCATCTTTTTTTTTCTCTTCCTTCTTGTTATTCTTTGTTTCAAGTAAACAAAACGACTCAATCCAAATGCTTTCAGTGTTTTCCCGCTCCAGCTCACTTTCCAAAGAGTCATTTGGTTCTGTGACCAAAGCTCTCTTCTCGACGTCTGTCATTTCCTGGAAGAAGCAGCAGCGCAGCAGCGGCGCCACCCGTTCGTCCAAGAAGTACGCTGAGGTGAAGGCCCCAACGACAGCGTACGCTCTTTTCAACTCTCACATTTACAAGACCCAGAGGGACGAGTTGATGAAGCTTCCGTTCGGTGAGCGTTCTCTCAAGATTTCCAGGGAGTGGAAGCAGCTCTCGGAGGAGCAATTGAAGCCATTCTACGACACTGCTGCTAAGGACCGTCAACGGTACGAGTCCGAGAAGGCCACAGTGGACGCCAATGCGCCACCAAAGGTTCCTGCGAACGGCTACGCTCGTTACTATTCAGATATCAGACCGCAATTGATCATCGAGAACCCAACCGCCTCTTTTGGTGAGATTGGCAAATTGGCTGGTGAAAAGTGGAGAGCCCTGCCACAGGCTGAGAAGGATCAGTACAAGAAGGAGTTCCTCGCCGAACTCGCTATCTACAGACAGGCTGTTGAGAGCCATAAGGCCAAGTCTGTTTGAACAACCGCCTCTCCTCTCTGTGCTTTACTTTCTTAGTTTGTTTATTTTTATCACTACTTAACAGCCCCTCCCTCCTATCTCTACAATGTTGTGTTGTGTGTATCATCCAATGTAGAACCCAATCAGACACTTGTCCAGCATCCGCTCAAAGTTGACCCACGCATGGTACTTGTTGAACAAGGCAGTTCCATCACAGCCAGCACACTTCATGATCTCGTCGACCCCACCGGGATGGAAGTTCACATAGCGAGTGATGTTGAACACTTTGCCACCTAACACAGTCCAGCAGTCATCCTGGCTCTTGTGGAGTCTGAGCATCTCCTTGGTCACTCGTAATGGGAATGCAGACGAGTCTATTCCGCGCAGATTGGCTCCGCTTGAGTTAAGACGGGCCCAGTCCAGTGGCGAGTGGCCCGGCTGGAGAGCCACCTTCTTTCGCATGCTATTGTTGGACGTCGTTCGCTGCCCAGCTCCGCTGGGCATGTGTCTCGGTATTGACGGAGGAGCCCGCAGAGACCTCCGTCCCTGCTCCTCCTGCTGATGGACTCCCCGACTGCTGAATGGATCCATAACGGTGTTGTTGTCAGAAACCGGTTGGTTGGTTTCAAAAATAGAATCAACTTGTATATATAAGCAATGACGTAATCGTGATAAGAATCTACAAACAAAACAAAAACACAAAGAGTTGGTTCACAGCATTGGTTCACTGTGTGTGTGTATAGAGGAGGAGCGCCCACAAAGGTGTGGAAATGCAGCTTTCTGATATCAGCTTTTTCCCGACGGTGGTGTCGATATCGATAGCGTGTTATGCGATTCATTGTCATTTGTTGAACTACCGTAAACCGCAACAGCAGCGTCTGATCGTGCGGATCCTGCTCATTGTTCCCGTCTACTCCGTTGTGTGCTACACGTCTTTGCTGTGGCCTCATTTAGCCACATTTATCGAACCGTTGAGAGAGATTTATGAGGCCTTTGTCATTTACACGTTCTTTTCTCTGCTTACAGACCTCCTTGGTGGAGAGCGGCACATTGTCGTGGCGACTTCAGGAAGACCACCGGTGGCACACCCGTGGCCGATGAGCTTAGTGTTGAGGCCAGTTGACATCAGTGATCCGTTTGACCTACTCTGGATCAAGAGAGGTATCTTGCAGTACGTTTGGCTGAAGCCATTCATCTGTGTCTCTATGATCGTCTCTGATTTGGTTGGCTGGAATGCCATGACTGTGTGGGTCAACGTTGGCTACAATTGCAGCGTGAGTCTGTCCTTGTATCAGTTGGCGATATTTTGGAAGTGTTTATACAGCGATCTGGCGCAGTTCAGTCCATGGGGCAAGTTTCTCTGTGTGAAGCTGATCATCTTCGCCAGTTATTGGCAAGGGCTGGTCATTTCGATCCTGCGATATTTCGACCTGTTTGTGACATCTGGTGGCAACTGCCAGAATTTCCTGATGTCTATCGAGCTGGTTGGGTTCGGTATCGGGCACTACTATGCATTTTCATACGCTGAGTACGTGGCTATGGTCTTACCTGGATGCGGCAGGCTTCCCTACTCATTGGCAATAAGGGATCCGTTCGGACTTGAAGATTTGGTCTATGACTTCAAGAAAGTTTGGGTCGGAGATGGGTACGATTACAGAAAGTTTGATTCAGTTGAGGCCATAATTGCCCATCCGGAGTCCAGTTCCAGAATGAAGAGGTTTAACCAGGGTTTCAGAGTGAGCAAAGAGAGAGGCAAGTACTGGCTCCAAAGAGGCGATGGCGGCCCCGCCGTTGCTGACCAGAACACTCCGTTACTGCTGGGATCAGAGTCAATCAATTCCCGCTCGTCCATGATTGCAAACTATGCCAAATCTGTGGCAAGCTATGGCCTGGCTGACGGGAAGCACCAACAACAACAACACCTTGAAGAGGACCAGGAATTGTTGGATGAGTATGTGTTTGATAACGGCGAGTTCGAGAAAGCCAAGAGGCAGAGACCCTTTGGAGATGTCAACTCGCCAGTGGTGTTTGAAGGCGAAGAATATAATCACTCGAGACCAATGGAACGACTAAGGAGAGAGATTTGGGCCAGGCATGGAGAGGCTGCTTGTATATGAATATGAATACATTATGTAATCACACATACAACTCAGCTCAAACCAATCTGATTATGTAATATATTTCGCGAAACAAAACCACCACATCAACAAAGAAAAAAAAACATGGAGGCAAACAACGAGGAACAAAAAGCAGTTTACATCAGACACACAATGGAGGACGCTGAGCTTGCCGCGATCAGAGCTGCCAGACTGCAGGAACTACAAAGAAACAGTTCTGGTCAATCACCATCTGGTTCTCAGGGCTACGAAAATCATCATCAGCAGCAGCAGCAGCAGCAAGGAGATGATGGGCTCAGCTCGATGCTGGATAGACTCCTTGAGCCCAACGCGCGCGCACGGCTCAACAGGGTGAGCCTTGTGAGATCTGATCGTGCGCGTGCTGTGGAACAGTACATTGTACGTCTTGCACAGAGCGGACAGGTGAAACGGAAGTTGAGTGAAGGCGACATTGTCGAGATCCTTGACGGTTTAGCCCGTGACGAGGCCAAGAGAAACGAGACCAAAATCGTCTTTAGCAGGAAGAATGCTGTGAGTGATGATGACGAGGATGATTTCTTTGACTGAGCTGTCTAGATCCCTGCTCTCGATGTTGAAAGCATCGAGGAGTCCCATGAAGAAGGAGTGTCATTACATTAATCATGGATAAAAGCAACCAGGTGTAGTTTTCTTGATTTCTCTCAATCTCCATCTTCCTTCTCGTCGTCATCTTCTTCACCTTCGTCTCTTCTCTTCCAGACCGCTCTTCCCGAAAGGGGAATTTGGGGGATTTCGCGCACTTCCCAATTCGGACAAGCGAGCGGAAAGCTTATCTCGGGCCGAAGTGGGGACAAAAAAAAACAATCGAGATCGAGATCGAATCTGGGGGGTCTGTCTGGTATAAAAGGAGAAGGCCTGTACCAGATATACAATCAATTGAGGAGCACGACGAAAGCATTATACAGTTGCAACACAACATGATCCATCCATTTGACTCGATCACTCCACAGGAAATTGCGACCACTGCCAGACTCGTCAAGGGTCTGTACAAGAGCCAGCAGGTGCACTTCACACAGCTCGACAGAATAGACCCACCGAAGGCTGATATGCTCAAGTATCTCGACTTGGAGAGAGCCGGGTCTACGGACTTGCCAGTGATTCCTCGTCGCACGTATGCCTACTACTACCTTGACAACAAGATGCCGCTTTACAAAGCTATCCTGAACGTCACGTACGACCACGTTATTGTCAACACACCTGTCAGGGGGGTTGCTGCCGGTCCATTGCTCCCAGAAGATCTGATGGCCATCGAGGCTGCTGCGTACAAGCACCCAGAGGTGGTTGCTGAAATTGAGAAGCTGCAGTTGCCAAAGGAAGGCGGTAAGTGGGCCCTAGCAATTGACCCATGGATGTACGGCACCGACGATGACCACAAGACCGAGGAGCCAATGATCCAATGCTACGTCTACCTGAAAAGAAACCATCCAGATGCCAACCACTACTCGATCCCGCTCAAGTTCTCTCCAGTCTTCAAGCTGCTATCACGGGAGTTTGTGAGAATGGATTACCTG
Source organism: Barnettozyma hawaiiensis (assembly GCA_003706665.2). NCBI lineage: Eukaryota > Fungi > Ascomycota > Saccharomycetes > Phaffomycetales > Phaffomycetaceae > Barnettozyma > Barnettozyma hawaiiensis. The sequence continues at coordinate 276,123 of PPLY02000009.1, read as the reverse complement.
CCAAGTGGTGTCGATGATGTTCTCGAGGCTACCAAGAAGTGGGAACAGTTTGAGCCAGTTGAGTACCACCCCGATCTCCATGGGATCAAGCAGAGAGACGATTTAAAACCGCTGGTTATCCGTCAACCGGAAGGAACCTCTTTTGATATCACCCCATCGGGAAAGCTTGAATGGCAAGGCTGGGAGTTCAGAGCAGCCACCAACGCCCGTGAAGGTGTTGTTCTATACGACGTTTGGTTCCAAGGCCGCTCTTTGTTCTACAGAATTGCCTTGAACGAAATGACTGTCCCCTACGGCGACCCGAGGGCTCCGTACCACAGAAAGCAGGCCTTCGATCTCGGCGACTGTGGGTTTGGTGTCAACGCCAACCAGCTGGACCTGGGCTGTGACTGCTTGGGTGTCATCAAGTACCTCAACACGCTGAGAATCAACGAGGACGCAGACACGGTGACCTTGAGAAACACCGTGTGCATCCACGAGCAGGACTACGGTATCCTGTTCAAACATGTCAACTACAGAAACGGCAACTCCGTCGTCACCAGACGGAGAGAGCTCGTTGTCCAGACCATTGCCACTGTCGGTAACTACGAGTACATTGTCAACTTCGTCTTTGACCAGGTCGGTGCCATCACCGTCCAGGTGAGAGCCACTGGTATCCTGTCCACAATGCCATTTGACAATGACATCCAGGTCAAATGGGGTACGAAAGTTGGCCCCGGTGTCATGGCCGCCTACCACCAGCACCTGCTGTCGTTCAGGTTCGACACCAGACTGGATGGCGATAAGAACACCGTTGTCTATGACGACTACGTCCCGATGGAGGAAGGTGGCATCAACAAGTACAACGTTGGTTATGTGTCCAAGAGGTCCTTTGTCAACAAGTCGGGCCATATTGACCAATCTCCGTTCACCAACAGAACATACAAAGTGATTAACGAGCACTCGATCAACAAGGTCACTGAGGCCCCAGTCGCCTACAAGTTTGAGATGCCTGCACGCCAGATGATTCTTGCCAATCCAAAGTCTTCGAATGTCAGAAGAGCCAAGTTTGCGACTGAGCAGTTCTGGGCCACCCGGTACAAAGACGACGATCTGTACGCTGCCGGCGAGTTCACCAACCAGTCCACTCAAGACACTGGTCTGGCTGTGTCAGCCGATGGCTCTGATAATATCAGAGACACTGACGTTGTCGTCTGGCCAACGTTGGCTTTGACCCATCCACCCTCCACTGAACAGTTCCCGGTCATGTCCTCTGATTTCATGCAGTTCTTGGTTTCCCCAGCTTCGTTCTTTGACAAGAACCCGGCCCTATCAATCCCACTGGCTGACAACAGGTTCAACAAGAGTGTCTACAAGTTGTAAACGATATATATATAGTATATACATATGGATTAAGAAAGAAAGAAAAAAAAACATATTAATATAGAGAGGTCTTCTTCTTCCCCTACTCAGCAGGGGAGGACAGACACATAATCACCATCATCATAGATTCACGCTTAAGCAGTGAAAGACAAGGACCAACCCAACTTGTGGACTGGCTCAGCCAACTTCAAAGCGTCAAAGGAGGCACCTAGACCCAACTTGACACCTGGTCTCAAAACCTGTTGGTAGGACAAGGCGGTCAAACCGGAGTCGGCAACCTTGGCCTTGACAAAGGCAGACGAGTCCAAAACGTACTTGGTGGCGAACTCAATACCGACAGCCTTACCAGCAGCAGAGTCGGCCTTGGAGTCCCAGGTGGCCTTGGCACCAGCCTCAACCAGTGGAGAAACCTTGTGGTAGTAGGCAGCAGTGATAACGGACAAGTTAGAGGTGGCAGCAACGGACACGTTGTACTGTGGTTGGGCGTAACCAATGGCGGCAGAGTACTTGGTAACCTTGGCAGAGGAGATGTCGTAACCAACCTCGGCACCAGCGGTGAAACCGTCGTGGCCAACAGTGGCATCACCGACAAAAGTTGGGCCCTTCAACAAGTCAAAGAAGGCTCTGGCGGTGATGGATTGATGGTTGAACAACACGTTGATCTTAGCGCCCTTGGCAGCGTTAGGAACAACAGAGGTCAACAGCTCAAGCTTCAAACCCTGGGCGAGGGCGTCAGCCAACTCAACCTTGGTGTCCAAGGCATTGGAAGTGTTCCAGCCCTGGGTCAAGGTCAAACCAGTGGCCTTGTCAGTGAACTTGGCCTCCAAGTTGGCGGCAATGGTGTCCTTGACAACCTTACCCTTGACGGTGAAACCGACATTGTTTGGGGTGGTGGTCTCGACATCAATCGCAGCTGGAGCAGCATGGTAGAAGTCCTTGGTCAAAACGTTGTTTTGGTTCTTGGAGATGTCAGAGAAAGCTGGTGGGGCCATTTTCTAAACACAAACAGGTTTTTTGTTAGTCTAACCACGTTTTCATAACAAACCCCCGCGTACAGATCCACCAGGGCGGACACCAATTGAATTGAGTGAGGGTCAATGGATACTCAATTGGGCCCAGTGTATCAGAAACAAGCGCATCCACAAGACTGAGTCTACTTACTGTATACTTTGAAATTGTGTTGTGTTTAATTTGTTGTTGTTGTTGTGGCAAAAAAAGAGAACAAAAAGGTGGTGATCCTTTTTTTCTTTTTGGTTTGTCCTCCTTTTTTTTTTACTGGGCCAATGTGGTTCGTACCAGAAATCTCAACAAAAAAAATCACACGTGAAAACACCAAAAACCAACCTCCGAATTCAAAAGTCGGGATCCGTAGGACTTTTGAGGGGAGGAGATCCAAAAGCAAGCGAAAAAGTCATCTCTACAGAGTGACACGCAGTGATTCTGCTGAGCTCACAGAGGGTCATATCAGTATTCGAAGCACTCTTCCCCCTTTACGCGAAAATTTCCCGATCCGTCGAGTCACAGTAGTCATCAGGTGTTACCCCGCCTAGATCGGGAGGAGGGGATAAGAGCACGTGACACATCACATGAAGTGTTCTCCCCAATATGTAAAGAGATCACATGACTTTTCTACGTCCAATCATGTTGTCGCTGTTGCTGTTGTCGACACAGGGAAAAAACACCACCGTATGGCACCTAGTGAACCACGTGATGAGTGTAAGCACTACTTTAGTGGCAGTCATGATCAACTCGAGGGTATCAGAACTGAGCTAGCGCACTTCCACATTGGGATAGCTAAAGTTACACTAAAACAAAGGTGCTTCGCAGCACTAAAACAAGGCGAACCCAAAACAGAAACCTAAAGATTTTTTACTTCCCCTTTTAGGAACTATAAGTATCTGCATCTTTATGTGTCTTTCGTTTTACTTCACTTCAGTTTTCATCGGCTTCATCTCAGCCAATGAGCAATCGCCATTCTCCCCCTTCGCGAACTGGACGCGTAAAAAATCTCGTGTTTGTTTTTCTTTCCCCTTCCTGCAGGTTTAAACAAACGCGTCTTTTTTTTTTGGGGCATCTCATCAACCCTGTGAAGCAAGCACCTTTTTTAGAAGTGGAAAAGAGAATATGAGAGATGGAGGAAATAAAACCAATTCTACACTTTCTTTTGCTTCATTTTACTTCATTACCATCTCCGTCCTTTCACACACTCTTTTGCCCTGGTAACCTAGTTTCCTTTTGAACCAACTGCTACTAGATCCCATATACCACACCGACACCGACACTATCAGAAAGTCCATCCAGCCAGGGATATTGAGAACACAGGCATGAGAATGAGAGTGAGAATAGTACTATATACCTTAGCCACGCTGCTACTGACTGCAAACGGTCTGCAGCCATACGATGGGTTCCCTTTTGCTGAACAACTTCCCCCTGTGGCGAGAGTCGACAAGAGCTTCTCTTTCCAATTCGCTCCCAACACGTACGAGTCAGGCTCGGGTGCTGAGGTCACATACTCTGTCAACAACCTGCCAAACTGGCTGACTTTTGATTCTGCTACAAGAACCCTGTCGGGAACACCTTCAGCCAGCGATGTCTCTCTTGATATCGTCTTCACTTTGATTGGCACTGTGGACTCATCCGGTGCTACGTTCCAAATGGACCAACGTCTGGTTGTCTCCAGCGAAGAGGGCCCAGTTCCTTCTTCTGAGTACACCGTATTGTCCCAATTGACCGACTTTGGCCAAACCAACGGCCAGAATGCCCTTGTCCTCTCTCCTGGCCAGGTCTTCAACGTCACTTTTGACTCCAAAACATTTGACTCCGATGACCAGGTTGTCGCCTACTATGGCACATCTGCAGACAGAACTCCGCTGCCAAACTGGCTCTTCTTTGACGCTTCGAACTTGAGATTCAGCGGTGTTGCACCGGCTGTCAACTCTCAGATTGCTCCCGGGTTCCCCTACAGCTTCATCTTCACTGCCACCGATTACGCTGGGTTCACTGGCTCATCTGTTGATTTCAACATCATTGTCGGTGCAAACTCGTTCACAACCACGTTAAAATCAGACATCCATATCAATGGTACTGCTGGGGATCTGATCAACTTTGAGATCCCCTTGGGATCAATCTACCAAGATCACCAACCTGTCACGCTGAACCAAATATCAAGAGTGGAACTTCAAGGTAATCCCGAATGGCTGTCGCTAGACAACTATACCCTGACAGGTACCGTCCCAGAGAACTTCTCCCATGACAGCAGATTCAACGTCACCATTTTTGACCATTTCTCCAACACGATCACTCTCTTCTTTGACATTGAATCCATTAACTCCCTGTTCGCAATCAGTTCTTTCAGACCTTCCAATGCCACAAGAGATGAGTACTTTCAATACTACTTCCTCTCTACGGACTTCACTGACTTTGCAAGTACAGATATTACTGTTGAGTTTGGTGAGGATGGTGCCGACTGGTTAACCTACCACGCAAACAATTTGACAATCAACGGTTTGACCCCAGAATCTTTTGATGAGACTGATATCACTGTGACGGCAAGATCTGGAGCTAGAGAGGATTCTCTCAGCTTCATGGTTTACGGTATTGAACCTATTGACGATATTTCTTCGTCATCATCGGCCTCGGCCTCGTCCCCGTCCTCGTCCTCGTCAGCCACTACCTCTTTAAGTTCGAGTGCCACCTCGTCTGTCGTTACGACAAGCTCTACATCAGAAGCGACGTCTTCTCTAAGTGCACCAGTTCAATCCAAATCCACAGATACCAATAGAAAGTCTCTGGCCATTGGTCTAGGTGTTGGTATCCCATTGTTTGTCATAATTGTGGCTTGTATCTTCCTGTTCTGCTGTTGCTACAAGAAACGCTCCAAGGGGGAAGATGACAAGGAACAGGGTGCCACTCCAAAGATCTCCAAGCCAATGTTGGGAAACCCATCAAACGGGAAGCACAACTTGATCTCCCCTTCTGCGTTTGAAAACTCCTCGAGCGATGACTCTATAGCCAGTGGTGATGAGAAAGAGGGAGAGCCAAGAAGAATGGGTGCCCTCAACGTGTTGAAACTGGATGAGAAGGACTTCTTCTCTGATGCTGGCAGCTCTTCCACCACTAATGTCGAGGACACTGTCTCAAGTGTCTACCAAGATGCTCTCCAGTCACAGAGTACTGACATGCTGATGAAGGACCACCGTTACGATGCCTACAATGTGGACTCCACAGCGCCAAAGAGGTCCTGGAGACAAACAGTTGACTCAGCGATCAACAGAGAATCATTGAACTCACTAGCTTCTGTCTCGACTAATGAACTCTTGAGTATGAGACTCGCCGACGACGATGATCTTAAACGAGACCCAAGAAAGTCAAACTTGAACTTTAGAGACTCGGCCTTTGTTGGCAAAAACGCCTCCACGATCTTAACCCGTGACGACAGTGGGAACTGTCAAAGACTAGACTCAGATGGTAACATTGTCGAATATTTGAAAGACCCAGCAGCAAGACAGAGAGTCTCACGGGCTACCAATTTAGATAAACTCGCGGAAGAGGACCACATGTTCCCACCGGTTGGAGTTCACCATGAAAACTCATTCACTTCAAACTCTTCTGGTGGCGAAGAGTTCTTCCCTATCAGCAATCAGAATGGGCAAGTTGAATGGGAACAGCAACAGAAGAAGAAGAAGAACACTGCTACCACTTTCACGAACATGGAGGATAACTCCAAAGCCAAACTGAAGACGTTTACCAATGTTGGAAGGGCCGATCCATCAGCTGTTGTCCACAATTCTACTTATGAAACTGCTGAAATTGAATCACTATAGCTGTTTGTTTGTTCTGTCACTTGTTGTTTTTAGCTTGATTTGATTTGGGAGTTCGGTTTTTGGGTACTTTTGATCAGGCGTTTTAATATTTTTGTACTACTACTAAAGGACTTTTTATATGTGCGCGTTCTATTATATATATAATTGAATGAATTAATGGAGATATGGATAATCACAATTTGCTCTTTCTTGAAGCCCTGATATGCTGACCATAGCGAGCGGTGTCTTGAGCTCTTCTTCTGCCCTCGATAAACTCAATCATTTCGGAATAAGTCTCAGGAATAACAGAACTGTAACCTGGAGCTGGGTCGCCTTCAGCAGCTGAATCTCTTGGAACAAAGTAAGAGTAGATGAAGTATCCAGATGGTCTTTGCTTGATGTCATTCAAATCTCTCACGGAGGTGTCAACCTTAACTTGGATCAAAGTACCTGGCTGGTTCAAGAAATCGGTTGGATCATCGGTGAGTTTGTTAGCAGGGGCAGTCTCAAAGTGCAATAGGTTGTTACATTCATCCGAGTCCGACTCGTGAATGTGCTCGGTGTAGACAACAGTAGATTTCATGTACAAAACAGAGCCAACAGGAACTGGAGCTCTAAAAGTTGTAGAGTCCAAAGAGATGAATCTGGGTAGAGCACGGGTGGTAGAGGCAGCGGTACAGTATGCCAATTCAAAGGTCTGTCTCATCAAATAACCACCAAAGATCATATAGGAGTGTCTGTTCCTGTACTGAGGTTGCATAAACGAAGTGGAATGCGTCACGGTATCCTTCATGAAGCTGACATTCTTTGGTAATTCAGCAAAATCGGTCAGTTTCTTAGACTCAAGGAACATGGTGTGAATGATCTGAGACTCTTCTTGAGTTGGAGGTTTCTTGTTCAAATTCTCCTTCTTCGCAAGAACTTTCTTCTCAGCATTATGAGACTCTGCTCTTCTAAAGTCAATCCATTCCTGTTCAGAAATAGGCAAAAGTCTGTTCACTGGGAACGACTTGTGGGTCTCTGGGTTTCTGGCGACAAATGTAAAGTTGGCAGTCAAGAAGACATCCTCCTCTCTGATATCAGCCTCAGTCAAGTCCTTGTTGGTGGGGACATCCTCCTCAGTAGCTGACGCTTTAATCACAATCTCCATAGACGATCTACCTGTCCAGATAACAGATCCGGAGAGCACAATGTTCATGCTCTGGATTTCATCGACTCTTTTGGTCATGTAGATACGATCCACCGAGGCAGTGACGATAATTGGAGCAGCAGGCAAACAGTGGCGATGGCTGATTCTACCAGCAAGAGCGTCTAGGTCCTGGAACAACTGGCCCATTCTCAATCTACCAGCAGCACTGACGTAGAAATCAGTGAGCATTGGGTCATTCTTGAAGGGAAGAACCAGATAACTGAAGGATTCAGCTCTGGTCTTGTCAGAAACAGTTGGTTTCTGCGGCGTGTTATAGGAGAATGAGTCAATCACTTTGCCCTGCGCTAATTGCCGCTTTCTCTCAGCAAGAGCATTCAACCAGGTAGCAGGCTGGTTGTTTGGACCCATGTTCTTAGCAGTTCTTGAAGCGTCTCTTCTATCAGTGAGAACAGTGGCACTGGCGTCCTCAGCGTGACTGGCATCCGTTGAACCAGCGGCTTCGCTGACGCTAGCATTGCTGCTGTTGCTAAGTGGGCGGCAATTGTTGCTAACAGTGGCAGCGACAACAACGTTTCTGGACATGCTGTTGGTCGCCAGAAGCGATCTTGAAAGTCTCAGCATTTTGAATGCAAATATATAACAGCGGCTATTGACAGTGTGGTTTGAAAGAGAGGAGAAAGGCTTTTTGTGCCAGCGGCTTTTCTTCTTGATGTTGTTTTTTCTTCTATTTGTTTGTGAGAGATGAGATTGATTGCCGCCGGCCGGGCCAGATCGGGCCACACGAACCTCGATTTTCGGATTTTTGTTGGGGTGCTCGCTTTAGTATCGGTTCAGTTAAGTTCAACAGCCGTGAGTCCCCGAGTCCCCAATGTTCCCTAGCCACTCCACTCAACGGAGTCCACTCAACAGAATGGCTGGGGGGGAATTGAGGGAACTTCACTATATTAGATCAATTTACATTTGTCTTTCGGTTGCGAAGTCCATTCTTCCTCACTCTTTTATAGAAGTTTCTGTGTTCGATAGATTTGACGCTCTAGGGTTGAGGCAGCGATCACAGCAGTATTTGGGTGGTGGCTTTGCCTGAGACACTTTTCAAAAAAAATGAGCATGGTGTCGAATAGAGCATCCACAGTTCGGTAGGACGCCACCACTCGACTTTCTCTCAAAAATTAAGACTCATCACTAAAAAGAGATTTCCAAGTCGACAGACTTGGGTCTGGGTCTGGGGGGTCCTGACAAAAAAAATATCATTGTCTTCATATCTCTGTCACGTGAATTGACGCCATTCACGTGCTTTGTGCAAATCGGACTGACCCAAAATACAAAAACAAAATACAGAAACAAAAAAAATATAGAAGAACCAAAAAGGAAGCTACTCAAAGCGGCAGCGCCCAGTCAGAGAAGAATCTGCATTGAACAGAGCGGTTTCAGAATATTCCTAGTAATAGAACGGAGAAAAAAAGAATGGATCACCACCACAACCACCACCAGGACAACGTGACCCCTGGTGCTCTTTTGGAGCAGTTGGTCTATGTGGACACTTTTATGCCTGAGATCGATGACCCTTCTACCCTTGATGAGAGGCTCACTGCTGAGCTGAGTGCCTTTGCTGATGATTCCTTTGTGTTTCCCGACGAGGAGAAGCCGCAGAACAACGGAAATGACGACGAGGCCAATGGCAACAACAACAACAACAACAACAATAACAACAATAACAACAATAACAACAACAATAGTGACAGCAATACCAATGAACTGTTGAACAGGTTCAATCAAATGAACAATGATTTTAACGCACAGAATGTTGACAGAAATGGAGAGGTGAAGCACGAGTTTAATACTTTACAGGCATCTACGTTCAATACTGGTGTTAACCAGGTATTGTCACCACTCAGCTCATTGCAATCCTCTACCCTGAACCAACAGCATCTTTTGCAACAGCACCAGCACCAGCACCAGCACCAACAACAGTTAGGCAACTCCCTGGATGGGAATGCTGATTGTGATGATGGAAGCAAAGATATCCTATCCACGCTACCAAAAGTTCCAGTACCACCAGGTGCGCAGTCATCTTTGATTGCTGCAGGGTTGAGTCAGACGCAGATTGATGCGCTCGCAGCTCTCGTTGCACAGCATCAAGGTGTTGGTGTTGGTAGTAGTGGTATTGACCACGACATTAAGAGTATCAACACGAGTAATAATGGTGGTTTGAACGAGTTTGGAGATGATCAGTTTTTAGGAAATCATGTGAATCCTATCGTTACTACATCTCATACTCCATCATCTTCCAATGTCACACCACCGATCAACTTCCAGCAGCAGTTACCGATCAAGCAGCAGCAGCAGCAACTACAACTGCAACTGCCGCACCAACGACAAGGGGCATCTAATTCCAATACTAAGAGTGATTCAGATAACGTTGAGGCCAGTGCCAGTGGTGATGTCGATGTGGACAAGAGAAAAAGAAATACTGCTGCTTCTGCGAGATTTAGAATCAAGAAGAAGCTGAAAGAGCAGGAGTTGGAGAGATCGGTGCGTGAGTTGAACGAGTTGACGATAACGTTGGAGAAGAAGATCCAGACGTTGGAGATGGAGAACAAGTTGTTGAGAAATCTTGTGGTGGAAAAGGGCGAGCAGAGAAACAATGAAGAGCTGGAGAACTTGAAGAAGAGGGTTCGTTCAGAGACACAAGGGGAGAATGGAACGTCTGAGCCGCATTTCTAGTTTCCTGTTTATGGCGGTGGCACCACTACCACCACCTTACGAATGTGACGTCGCTTATGTTTTATGCCTGTCTGATATGATCGATTCGGATCGATCGATCAGTAGGGTGTGCATGTGATGAAATGAGGGTGCACATCCACTTTTAATAATATTTTTCTATCTCTCTTGAATATGACCAGTTGACAAGCAAGCAAAAAAATATGCCGACAATTATTATCAAGAGCCACCAAGAGAGGGGAAATGACATCACACAAACTGACTTAGCGGTTCCCCCTCCCCTTGCCTCCTCTTCCTCCTCCTTCTCTTTCTCCCCCGATCAACCACCACACGACCATAGAATCACCAAGCACACTTTACGTCGACAGACCTTTATTTCCTTTTTTTTGCATGGTACACCTGTGTCTGAAAAGGCGCTGTGATTCACTACTGTACTCTAAAGTTGTCCGAGTCCCAACGTTGTTAGTGCGTGTTGACGTTGGGACAAACAGTTGCTGGACTACAGGAAGAGGACAGACAAGGCCTGTCCAGTCTATTAGACCCCCTCCTGTCCAAGACCTGACGTGATCTTCCGCTGGCAGGGTGTGACCAATGTGACTCTGGTAAGCATTTGTCTTGGTCCCATGTGTCCCATACGTCCCAGATGCTGCATGGAAACGTTGGAACCTTGATGGGACAAATAAATAAAACAGAAAAGAAAAAAAGAAACAAAAAATAGCTAAACAAAAACAGATAAGATGAAATCTCACAATCAATAAAAAATTGTGTGCGATTGTGGTGGAACCTAAGTGCTGTGGTAGTGATGGATTTCTATTGTTAGTATTAAAACAAAAAGATATCTAATGCAGTGAAAGTGATACTTTTCTATCAGGACCTCGATAGGGATATCCTCCAGCGTCAGAGTACGACACTCCTCATAAAACTAGGTCATCTCTTATCGCCCCCACCATGTAACCAGTTCTGCACAGCCTACCTGTATGCTCCCCCGTGTTCCCATTGTTTTGTGTGTTCAAGTCCAGAGACAAGACGTTGTGGCACGTTTTCCTTTTTTTTTTCTTCCCTAAGAGAAAACGTTGATTTTCAATCTGAATCTGCGACCGTTTATGCACGGGTTGGGCTGAGCTACCACGCACTGTGATAGAATAGTGCTGCTGACTTTTGGCACTAATTTCCCATGCATTTCGTGTAGTTTCACTCTAAAATTGGTATCACAGTGCTTCTTTTACCATGCTGGGGTCTAGTACTTACCCCTTAGCTATCATGTTACTCGACCACTTCCCTGGCTGATATATTCAGAGAGAAGAAACTAGTTTAATAGATATACATCGATTAATCTCTTAGACGAGACTACAGTTAATCCACTTCAAAACCAACCTCTTGCGTATCACAAAAGGTTGTTAACTTTAAAACAAAAAAAAAAAAAAAATAAGATGATGTAATCAAAATGCAACCAAAAAAACCTTTAACCATGCAGAATAAAACCTTGACAATAAAAAAAAATTGAACCAAAAGAGCGTTCAAGGGGGTGGGGGAATAACGTTGTGTGATAGACTGTATACCTAGTCCTCTTTTCTATAATAATTCTCTTCTAACTGGAGCTGCTTGAGCTATTAGAGCTCATTCTTCTCCATCTAAACTTGCCAGCAATCTTTCTGAGTCCATTGCTTGCCTCACTTGTAACAGAGCCGCTGCTGAAATTGCTGGTCTTACCTTTTGATCTGCTGCTACTCACATCCTCAGAACTTGAAGCGCATGAGTCATTTACACTTCTTGGTATCTCGATAGTGACACCACTATCGCGAGAAACTAAGAATGGCGGTGGTGGGAGTTGTCCACCAACGCTAGAGGTCGAGCTGAAACGGGAGTCAGTCAGAACCTCAGACAATGGAGACTCTGCTCTATGAGAAATGTCATTCTGAAAAGTATCCTTCTCGATTGGCGAACAGTTCTCACTTAATCTAAACCGTGAGATAATCAGCTCATCATCTGTTGGAGTGGGTAGTAAACTGTAGTCACGGTTCACATGATCTTCGATAGGATTCAGTGTCGCAGGACTCAACTCGTGGGATGCCATCGACTTCTTAACATGCGAAATGAACTGAAAGTAAGTGTCTCGCAGGAGATCCTTGATTGCAAACATTGTGGTTTCAATCAGCTCAACATTTGGCAGAGTTGTGTCATCTTGATGTGCCTCCAGTTGAGTCTTGAGTTCAGAAGGTATGTTCACCTCTTTAGGTGAGTCATGAGAGATGAACTGAGAGTAAATATGACGCCATAGCTGTCTCCGTTCTTGCTCCACAAATTCAATATGCGCTTCTGGGTCAGGACAACTGGCCTGCTGCTCAAAGCTCCTTGATGTTAACACATATTGGTTCGAATTGATCAGAAACTCCAAGTTCTCAGAGCAATGTATAGATTTAAGGAAGCCCATAAACGCCACTCTTGAATATGGCGCTCTTGATAGTCCCGATAAGAGTTTCTCTAGACTAGGTGGGGCAATTGTGGCTGTAGCGTCCTCTTCAATAAACTGGTCCTCTGGTGGAGGAGACAAAGGCGTTTGGATATGAGGGTTGTGGAATGTGAGGTCCATGGGAGCGGACATCAACTTTCGTGTACAATAAGTAACGGTTGGTTGTTGTTAATAACGATTGAGTGGGTGGCCAAACAAGGCGAAAAGGGGAAATTGGTGTTGGTTTTATACCGATTCGCAAGCTGGGGGTGAACTGGTGCGCGCGTTGAAAAGTTAAATTGACTGTTGAAGATGCAGAATATGCGGGACAAACCAACCGTTTTTTGCAGCACCTTTCAAAGAAAAATAAATCAAGGGACAACCACAAAAAAAACGGTTACGGGACGAGTCCACCCCGGACAAAAAGAAAAAGGGCTGAGACACTGTTGGAGTTTGACTGACTTTGAGTTTGACTTTGAGAGACAGAGGATATATGATGGTCTAGATGCTGATTTATAGTTGCCGTGAAGTTGCATCTTTATGCCTTATATGAAGTGTTAGGGGTGAAGAGTCTACTGGCTGGATCTGGCCCTCTAAGTGAGTGCACACGTCATCAGGAGGTTGCGCCACAAAAAACTTGCTCTTTCTCTTTTTTGTCTTTTTGACAGAGTTACCTTTTTACCTACATACAGATTAGGGTTATCTTCGCGCGCGAACCTCCAAGGTTGTGAACAATAGTCAAACGGACATTTGGACACTAAATCTTCCCAATCCTAAAGTCTATTGAAAATGTTTTTCGTCAAGCTTCTTTTTTTTTAAGTTCCATTTTGTATTGTTGATTGGTTTAAGGTTAATCGCCAATCTGGCCGATGATGGGCTGGCTGCCTCTACTTCGCCGAATTATTTTTCTACACCATACATCAGCATAATGTCCATCCAACTGGGTCTAGATGCCGTCACAATCAACGAAATTTCCCAACTTTTAAACGGCATGTTTCGGTTGCCTTGATAGGTAAACAAGTTTCCAGTTACAGTGTAGTAATGAAAGCAAAGTTGAGATTAAACTCATCAGCTTCTTCTTGCTGTATTTTTTTTGCATGGAAATTACAAATGGCCCAAGTCAAAAAGCTTAAATTTATGCTAGGTCCAACATTCAGGGGCCCAGACGCCGAGAAGACTAGACTAAATATACTGAAAATGGATTTTGTACTTGTGGACTTCTGTATGTTCATGTGACCTATCGTTTTGGGACTACCCAGAACTAGGTCCCACTGATTGTTGTCATCGGCGGACCTTCCCTATGGTTGGGTCGCATCTACTTTGTCATACACAATATTTACACTATAACGGTTACAACTACATTTATGTGTCAGGTATCAAGAATTTTTTTTATTGTTTTTTTGAGTAACAATCTCTATAAAGCCGTAGCCCAAACACAGAGCCAGCTGTGTGTGTGATTGTTTCGTGTCTATGTTGAAAGAAGACCAGCTCCATCTTATGCGAAATCGCTTTTGAAAGCAGTCGGGTCTTCACTCCTTGTACGCAAGTTTTCTGGCAACAGACTTGAAATTTTCAGACACGCCATAGTCACGCTCATTGGTCCAGATTGGTTGTGTGTTGGAGTTGGAACGGTCAAAGATAAAGTTCTTTCTCAATGGACCGTGCTGAGTGGCAGATTTTCTGTACTCAGAGAAGGACTTAAACGAGTTACCAGCCTGTTGTTGGTTCTTAGTTAGATGCTTAGTAGCGTCTAGGGCGATAGCAGACTTCTTAGATGAGTCCTCGAAAAGTCTTCTGGAAGTGGTGGAGAGATATCTTCTGTACATTTTTCTCTTCTTCTTTTGTCTAACTTGTGAAGTATATCAACTGGACCAGACAGAACACCAACACAGCGCGAGTATACCTGAATTTATACCTGTTCCCCTTTCATCACCCCATTTGTAGAATTTACACGGAGCGCGCTTCTAGGTGGTCATTCATTCATGTTTTTTTTTCGTTTTGACCGTTATTCGCGAAACCATCAGATCTCTGACCAATCAGAACGCTGTCGGCTTGTTTAATTTTTTTTTTATTTTTCTGCCGCGGTCGCGAATGTCGCTTAACGCCAACTCCCATCGAACCCCCCACCGATTTGGTGGACTTGGGTGTGGCTGATGCCCGGTTACGTAATACAAACGGAGGTTCTTAACTCCTCTTGTCTCATCTCTCCTCTTCTCTTCTCCTTCTCTGACAAAAGTTTGTTATTTGCCACAGTCAGATTCAGAACCACCCCAGATAGACGCAGCTGGATGCTGTTGAGTGTGATTTCCCTGTTGAGTGTTGTATTTCAGCCAGTGCTCAGTGCTGGGATTGCTGTTCACCACACTGTTGTGTCAAGAAGTCGGCACTTGTTTCCTCCGGAGATTGATAATACCCACTTACCTTTCATTTTGGCTGGATCTTTCTTCCCTGATGCATTCTACAAGTGCTCAATTTGGGCTAATGCGAGCGAGGATGCACACTGGCCACCATTCCTGTACACTGCGGTCAAGTACCATAATCGGTTGTCGGGAGAAGGAGGCCAAGAAGATGAGTTGCTTCAGTTCAAGGCGTTTCTGTATGGCATCTACACACACCAGGTCGTGGACTCATCGTGGCACTCACTGAGGATGAAACAAGGCCTGATGGAGATGTTTGCTGCAACTGAGTTTCCTGGCAGAGGTTCATTTGACAGAGGACATGCGTTTTTAGACACTGCTGGCGATTTCCTGCAGTTGTACAAAGCTGCTGATACCTCGTTCTATTTAACGCAATGGCTGCTACCCAATATCAAGTTTCTTATTGATGTGTTCCGACTGCGTGGGTTCGAAATCACTGAGAGTGAATTCAGAAGTTGTCTGGCAGTGGGACGGGGGGGTATCGATGGTGAAGTGGCTCTCCGAGAACCTTCTGGCCGGTATGTGCTTCAGGAGTCTCCTATCTTGCCCAAATACTTGGAGGATTATTTCATTGGAGGAATCAGAGATGTGACAAAATCAGTAGAGAGATGCTTGCCCAATCTTAATGCATGGTTTGACGGCCATTTTGAAGCAGTAGGGGACTATTGGAGCCTCTGTGGATCAATTATCAAATTTCACCACCATCCAGATGCTGTTGCCAACATGACAGCTGGTGTATCTACGAGGAGTAACTGTTTGGTTATCAGTCCATATACGTCATTAGCTCAATTTGGGCACCAATTAGCCGTGGGGAATTTCTTCAATGAGCCATCCCTTGCCGTGTCCGACATTGAGGAAAACGGGTCAGTCTACCTTTTCCCACTAAGTGAATTCGTCGTCAACTCAGCCAGCATTTCAAGGTATCTGAAGTGTCACACACCGGTGCTTCGCCAGGATTTCAAGTACACACCGAGACTAGGATCCACCCTGGCTAATTTCAGGATGCTCAACACCGATTTTCTCCTGGTGACTGAGCCTGGATCATCTCTGATACTGATCTACTTCCGGGAGGAGATTGTTCTAACAGTGTACAACTCCAATACATCCACTGGCTATGGATCTGCGGGACACAAGCAGCAGTTCACTGTCATTGGAACCATTCCGTCAGCCGGAAACTGTGTTGATGATTTGATTGTTGGCTCGCCAATGGATGATATCCAAAACTCATCCGAATCAGGGATCGTGAGAATCCTTTCTGGCGAAAAGATACAGCAGCTGGTTCTATCTGGTGTGAAGAAGCGGGTTAATATCGACGAGGTGACCTCGAACTCACTTTCCCTTGGTCGGTTTAAGCTGAAGGAGGGATATGAATTGTTTGGCACTGCTGTTGGTGTTTCTTCAAAGCACATCTTGATCAGCTCGAGAGGACTTGGCCTGACCTTTGTGTATGATTTGGTCTCGTTCCAACTTGTGCAGGTATTGGACCAATCCAATGTCAATGGTCAATGCGCAAAGGGTCAGGTCACGAGAAAGGTTTCCAAGGAGTCTCGGCTGTTTGGTGAGTGGATCAAGACTGGTACGTTCAATGGGATCGAGTACATCCTGGTTTCTGCTGCTGCATATGGAAACGGAAACCCAGGTGCTGTGTTTGTCTATGTTGTTGACCAAGGTGATGAGTCGATTGCGTTTTGGAATATTATCACGATACCAAACCCTTTGAATTTGTACTCAAACTCACAGTTTGGAGCTGCTGCTGCGGTCGATGAGCTAAACGGAGTGGTCTACATTTCTGCACCTATGTACAGGGGCCATGGTGCTGTGTTCAAAATCAGACTGAGTGATGTGTTTGCGTCAAGAGATCCCATGACGGAGATTGTTCTAGGTGGAGAAACAGTGATTATAACCATGGAGAGCTTTGCAGAGACTGCTTCTGTGTATGCAGATGATGTATTTATCGAAGGGAGTGGGTTCAAAACAAGGAATGGGAAAGGCTACACTGGGCTTGGTGAGTCGTTGGAGTTCATCGATGGACGTTTGATTGTGTCTGAGGAGTTCTTTGGGTTTGATGAGCTCTTTGATCATGCGAAACATCTGACTGGAAGAGTGACCATCTACGACACGCACGACGGGACGAATTAATGAATGAATGAATGAATGAATGAATGTTTTCTCTATATACACATAAGATGCATTCTATGTCACGTTGTTTTTGGCTAGCAGTTCTTCATGAACTCTTTTCTTTTCCTCCAGTTTTGCCTTCTTTTCAGCCTCTCGTTGTTGCTGCTTAAGCTGTCTCGCCAACTTTTTGTCATTCTGCATAGTCTTCTTCTCTTTGAGATCCTCAGTCTTCTTTACAACGGGCTTCAAAGTGATTAGTACCCTGTTTTCAAGGACACCTTCTAATTCATACTCGGCTCCTTCAAACAAACCCTTGATGAAGTCCAACACTTTAGTTCTTCTAATTGTTTCCAGTTCATTGATTCGATATGACTGTTCAGGTCCACCGGCAGTTTCTTGTTGCTCAATTTCAAATGCCACATTAAAGCGTGCCAGTTGCTCCTTGGTATCGACCAGAAGCACAACCTTCTGTCCACTCTTTATATGGCTCTCGATCTCGTTTCTCTTTTGGTTCTGCAAGTCGTGGTCACTGATCTCCCAGCTCACCTTGATAAACTTAACTCCAGCATCTCGCTTCTTCTCCCTTGTACGGCCAAACTGTTTGCTCTTCTCCTGTGCAAGCAGCTCCTTGTAGCTTTTCAAACAAGCAGTCTTGTCAAGAACTTTCAAGAAGGGGACCTGTACACCTCCGACGGCTTGCACGTTGGCAATGTCAAAACACTCATTCTCTTTCAAACCAAGAATCAGTTTTGGTAACTTGAGCGTTGTCACTCCAGTCGAGTCTGGTGGGAGATACATCACATTGAACTGCGGGTTGATCTCGAATATGGCCTTGATCTTTGACGTGAGGTATCCAGCCTCAATCTCATCGCTGGAACCAGTCCATTTGAATGTTTCTGGCTTGAAAAGCCCAACTCGAAGCGTTTGTGTTGGATCCTGTGGCTTAGCCACTGGCTCAGACTTCTGGTATCTCTTTTGAGTCTGCTGTCTGGACCTGGTGTTCTGTTGAGGCTTCAGCTGTTTTCCCTGTGGTTTTTTGAACAGCTTCTTATTGTTGTTCTTGTTATTACTACCGTTGATGGAATTCTTCTGAGGTCCAGGAGTATTATTCTGTTTACCTTGCTGCTGATTTGTTCTTGTCATGAGCTGGTCAAGATACGTTGTTGCCGACTTCTTTTTGGACATGTCTATTCCCAGTTTCGCAAATATGTCATCTGAATTCCACCTTTTGGCACTGCTGAGAGTTGCTCGGCTCACACTCACACGCTGAACAACGAGCACTCTATGAAACATGTCGGGTTTGTTTTTGTTAGTTGTCCAGTGGTTTTCTGTTTGCGCTTGAGTGTTTGTTCAGATCAATTCAATGTTTTTTTTTCACCCCTCAACAGATTTTACCGGTGAGAAATGACAGAGGGCTAATTGGCGTATATATGTATATTAGAGAAATTAAAGAAAGAAAGAAAGGTGTTCATAAATGTCTTCCAATGTTAATTTTTGGTTTCGTAAAGCTCTGCTCAATGGTAGTGTCATCCCTGCTCTTAAATGCATGGTCATTGGCAACAACGTCACTCAAGAATATGCTCATCGTTGAATCATCAATAGCACCCTCCTCTTTCAAAACGTTCAAGTGATGCACCAATCCGTCAAACTTTTTATCAACATCCTGTACGCTGGCGTGTAAATGATCCAAGTCGCCGGATTCACGTCTAGTCACAGTACCATTCACAGCTTCGACAAGCTCGTCAACTTTGATATGTGGGAAAGGAGCCTTCAAATGTGCCACAAAGTTCTGGGAAGCGGACCCAAACCCTTGGTTTCCAAGTGGGGACAATGTATATGTGGATGTTCCGCTGTGTATGCTCTCCAGGGTGAATACCTCCCTCTCGCCCAGGCTGATCGTGGAGCCATAAATGGTGGTGATGTTGGTATCAAATGTGACATCTCTATCGGTGATTGGGCCAGAGAGAAGGGAAATAACTTGTGGGTGCACCTTGGTTGATCTCAAAGAGTTCAGCACTACCTCATCATTCAGTATAATCTCAGAGTTATAAGTGGAGGAGACCAAAGAAGACACGAACTGAGAATCGCCAAATAGCTTATACTGTTGGAAATTGGAGAACCTTGCGACAGACGACGTGTGGAATTTGAAAGGAAGCTGGGTCCCATTGACCAGAGTAACAGTAATGTTACTCCACAAATCAGTCGTCTTGTTAGCCAGTACGTTTTGATACAGGTTTGATTGGTCAGTAGAAATACCAAAAGAGTTATATGAGGAGCTGTTGTCATAGCTGATGATCTCACCAATGCAGCTTTCAATCTCTGGAGATTCCCAGTGTAATAGGTTCGCACCGACAATCCAGTTTTCACCAACGTGAGGGCGAACATCCTCACCATTGGTGATCTCAACTCTTAGCTGGGCACCTCCGCCTTTGCCCTTCCACAACTGGGGCAAGAAAGCGGTCAAGTCAATCTCCAAAGGTTTGATATCAAACGCATTGATTCCAATCACCGGTCTCCACAGCGCTGGAGAAATACCACCAGAGTATATCACTGGCTCTGGAGCTGCTGTGCTCACCAGTATATCGTTCAGAAAAACGTTAACGACACGAACAGGACCGTGTCCCAAAAGTTCATGGCCATTTTTGAGGAATTTCTTCTTATAATCGTCCAAAACGTTGGAATACCAAAACTCTTCGGCACCGTTACCAGATGCGTACAGAGCCACTTTCAAAGTGGTGGTATTTTGGGGAATCTTTGGAACGTTGAAAGTCAGTGGTTTGTGAGGGAAAAACAATAGTGGAGTTCTGTTTGGAGCGTGCTCAATCAGTTGAGTGATTCTGTGTGATGGTCTATTGGTGACTCTAAATATGGTGGCGATATCATCATCCGCACCATCGTTATTATCTTCTTCGTTGAAGTAAGTGACGGTCAAACTTGTTTGAATGGCGCCTGTAAGCTTCCCAGATACGAGATTATCGAGCTGGAAAACCAGCTCCAGCTCCTCCTCCCCCTTCTTTTGGAAAAGAGGTAAATACTTGGAGATATCCTTCGACACAGAACTCACAACAGTGTCATTGCTTGGTTCTGGAGTCGAAGTTCTCCAGACTGGGATATTATCAATGAAAATGTGTGCCAAACGATCGTACTGGACACCAGATACAGACATATTCAAAGTGAGCACGACTCTGTTAAACTCCGTGTCCCTTGGTGGAGTGAAAGAAACAACTGCAGGTCTGCCCCAAGAGTTGCCAAACTCATGTTGCAAAATAATCTCAGAGCCAACTTGGTTCGTATGGAGGATTGGCAGTGTCAATTCAAAAACCTCCATTGTATCGTCGCCGCCGTCAACTGACTCGGTAAATCTTGTCGTTGAGTGGTAAGGACACAGTAGCCAACTGCCCCTGAAGGAGATAAGACACAGTGTCATGAGAAACACGACAACTGTTAGAGACAGACGCTGGCGGCTCGTTAAGGGGCGGCGCTGTTTCTGCTGCTGCTGCTCTTTCATTCTTTGAGCTGAACCGCCATGGCTGAACTTCTCATCATCAAAGAGCAGCGACTCCTCACAATCACTTTCAAAATCTCTCATCAATTAGTATGATACCTTTGGAGCGGAGTGAATGTGATGCTTTTTCTTTGTTTGTTGGTGTTGTTTGTTTTTCTTATGGGTGTTGTATTAGTCACATGATCACAGAATATTTAGTCAAATATTCTTCGAAAATTTTTGTTCGTTTGACCCTTGTGGCCAAGTGGACACAACGCCCCGTCAAAGTCTGTACAGACCTGTTTACAAAAGGAACCCACTCCAGGTTCGAAACACACGCAGGTGGGAAATTCGGTGGAATTCACTGTCCAAATAATTCGTTTCTCTTGAGAGAATTCCTAGGCGGGAAACCGCGTGGGCGTGGCCATCAGAAAAACATTTCTGCCTGAAGCGGGGACTCGTTCTCCGCCTAAGGCATTGGGAGGCTACGCGGACAGTTGGCTCCCAGCTTTGTACAAAGCCAGGGGCTCAATTGAGTGCAATGTACAGACTTCGCCAGCAGCACTTATAAAATTTGCAAAAAAATTATATCTTTGCTGGAGTTGAACCCGATACCGATCATTTTGGTGGGGCGTTTTATCCTTTTTGGTGGCCAAGTATATACACATAGGAGGAGGAGTCAGTCAGTTAAATGATTATCAACAGCATCAGACGGATCTTCTCGTCGTTTCGGACAGAGGAAGAAGAACGCCAGTATTCCAGAAAGGCCTTCTTCAGTCTACTGGGCTTTCTAGGCTCATGTGTTTTGTTTTCCTTTGTGGCTCAGAAACTCGCGCAACACCCTAGACAGCTGATAGCTGCCGCAGCAGCTGCTGCTAAGACGAATTGATTATATTACATCATAAGGAAAACAAATCATCAAATCATAATCAAATATATACACGACTCTATCTAACAACTGGGTGCAGAGAAATACATGAACAAACAAACAAACAAACAAACAAAACATCAACAACAACATTACCGCTGCCAAGTCATCAATCCAACAGGAAGTGTTTCGCCATTTCATATGACGTCCAGGAGATCGCCGTCGCTGGCACGTTTGCCACCACCCTTGGTTTGATACCTCTCAAGAATCCCTTCCACCCGTGAAGCTGGTAGATTGTTTGCCCAGCTTTCAGCAGAGTGCTGGAGGCTCGAACTTGAGCATTAGTGGACTCTCCTCTGATTTGCAATAGGGTCTTGATACAATCCAGCGGAGTCGTGATGGCTGCACAGGTAGCACCGGAGAGACCACCGCAGAGACAATGAATAATTGGATCGTATTGGTTTGTAGGGTTGAGGATTTTGGTGGATGTTTCATAAATGACAAAGTTCAACGCCGCAAATGGCACATTCATACTCAGAGTTGTTGGGTAAGAGTAGTAGAAACTCTTCAACCCTTCAGTCCTGTACATTTGTTTGGCTAGCCCAACCATGTTCATCTTGTTGGACCCCAGTTGCATTCTCTGTTTGAGGGTGTCGAATGGGTTCATCAAGGCATCAGCGACAATCGTAGCCGACGAGCCGGCAATGGCAGTCTGGAGAGTGTTAAACTCGTCCCTGTCGTCTTCTGCAATCAAATGTCTCTTGACGAATTCATACGTGGCAAAGTACACAGCGTGAGCGGGACCGGCGCCTATAACCATCGAGTTCAGACCTTTGAAGAGAGCCATTGAGCCCTCAGTGGATGAAATCTTTGTGATGGCATTCAGGATCCCGCTGTAGCTTGTCCCTTTGTTCATAGACTGCATTCTGGTCTTAATGGCATCAATAGGGAACATGATAGAGTGCTCCATGATTCCTGCAAACGCACCAGCCAAAAGCTGAGCACCCATTGTGGCTGTCTCAGGAAGCGCTTCATAGTCAATCTCGACGGAATCGTGACCAATATGGGCATGTTTACTAGGTGTCTGTGCTGCTGCTGCTGCTGGCGGCGTAGTGGCAACAGTAGAAGACATCGCTGGTCTCGGAGGCTTTGTGGTATCTATAACAGGTGCTGCTTTCCCCTACTTTTTACCTATCTATTTCTTTGCCAACAA
Organism: Barnettozyma hawaiiensis; assembly: GCA_003706665.2. NCBI lineage: Eukaryota > Fungi > Ascomycota > Saccharomycetes > Phaffomycetales > Phaffomycetaceae > Barnettozyma > Barnettozyma hawaiiensis. The sequence continues at coordinate 253,539 of PPLY02000009.1, read as the reverse complement.
CGTAGAGATTCAAGTTTGACAAAGTGATGGACACAAAGGTTGATACAGCGCTTGGTGACCTTCTATCTGGTTGAAACAAAAAGCCTTGATGAACTTTCGGTTCAGAAGTCAGAATTCAGGGTGGAAGTTTTTCTTCGACACTCGGTTTTTGTTATATCGTTTCGCCGAGCTTGTGTTTTTTTTTTCTTTGTCACACCTCACTATAGCCGTACATTTTTATTTTTCTTCTTTATTAATTACAAACTCTGATAAGATCTAGAACCCCGAGTTAATTCTTAGTTAGTGAACTGAATGCCTTTCTGCTCTGGAACCAATGTGATTACCGAGCCGGTTTCAATCACAGCCTTCACATTATTAGCCACAATTCTCTCCAGACCCTCTCTAGTCTCGTGGGAATAAGTACCCATGTGTGGTAGAGCCAATACGTTTGGCAATCTCACCAGGTCCAGGTTGACATTTGGTTCATTCTCCAACACATCTAGACCAGCCGATCTAATATGGCCGTTAGTGAGGTACTTGTACAACGCTTTCTCGTCCACAACTGAACCTCTGGCAGTGTTGACAATAACAACACCCTTCTTGGTCTTTGAAAACACCTCCTCGTTAAACAAGTGGAATGTGTTCTTGTTGAGTGGAACGTTGATTGAAATAATGTCAGAAATGGCCAACAGCTCGTCAAACGAGACGTGCTCAGCTCCATCTTCCTCCTCTTCAGGTAATTTGTTTCTGTTATAGTAGACGAATCTTTCAAACCCAAAAGGCTTCAACTTGGAAAGGATGTTTCTGCCAATACCACCTAGACCAACGATCCCCACAGTCTTGCCAACTGGATCGTGTGCCACTTCAGCATGAGCACCGATATGGTTTGGCCATTCACCAGCGAGTAAACCTTGATGACCAGCATTAAAGTTTCTCAAAGCACCCAACAACAAAAACACATGAGTATCAGCAGTAGAGTTGTCCACAACACTAGGGGTGTTGGACAATTGAACCCCTCTTTCACCAAGGACAACCGCATCAACCTGGTCATAACCAGCACCGGTGTGAGACAGAGACACTAAAGACTTTGGCAAATGCTTAATCAACTCCTCATCAAAGAGACCAGTTTTCTCCACAGAACCAAACGTTCTCGTCATGTACTGCACGTTGGCATATTTCCCCTGCAAGTCTTGGATAAATTCCTCCCTGTTATTGGACTCAAGGTCAACAACATTGGCAATTTGGGAGATGGCTTCCCAGTCTTTTTGAGTGTAAGTCACTGGACCACCAAGTCTCAACACAGTTGGCTTAGACATTATATAATTCAATTGAACTCAAAAAATAAGAAGCTGAGGATATGTAGACTGTGTGAGAACAAATGGCTTTTATACTGCCCGTTAACTACTGTGAACGATAACGTTTACAAGCAAGAAACCCCTTTTGGTTTAAAGATCCCTCCTCCTTCCCTCGCAAAGAAATTTTATATCGACCCCCCACGCCGCCGCCGCGGTCAAGTCCACAACAGAGTCTCGGATTTTTTTGAAATCCCGAGTCAAATTGGTCTAAAAATTTCCTAATTAGTCTCGAATTCCCCGAAATTTCAGGGGTTATGGGTTCGATTCTTCCCTGTGTTAATACTTCATTCCTGTATAGATAGCCTATACCCAGTTTATGCACTGGTTGCAGCGCAAAACTCCCAACAAAATCCACTCTGAGTAATAGTGACTATTGAACACTACCGGAATCGTCGCATCTCTTCTCAATCGATCATAAAGAAAAAAAAGTTCTCTTTCCACACCTTATGTCAGGTGACTTGGCTCGAGAACTGGTAAACGCCACACGGTAGGCTTTCTCTCTATGAAGCATCGACAATCCACAAACCAACATCAAACACGAACAACAACAAACAAACAAACAACCTCCTTCTTTATAACAGGGTGGCTAGTACCAAAGTTTCTACATAGGACAGTACCGCATGGCACTGCCGTTTCTGGAACAGCTCGTCACGGATACTCTGCATCAACTCTCGGCGAAACGATCACTGCTGCCACCACCTCCACCACCTCCACAGCCATTGCCGCTAACACGTCTGCTGCACTCCCTCTACGACAGACATTGGAAGAATCAACCCCTGCCAGCGAGGATTCGCATGCTACTACTGGCATCACTCACTCTTGTTTCCGTCTACATTGTCTCCCCTACCATCTCATACTACTTTAAATCCCAAGAAGAGAAACAGCGAATGTTCAGCTCCCGCAGGAAGGATAAGTTCACCACAGGATTGATCAACACCAGAAACGACTGCTTTGCCAACTCATCAATCCAGGCCTTTGCTTCGTTGGATGGACTTAATGTTTACTTGAACTGCATTCTCAAAGAGCACAATGAACTCCTCAAGTTGCAACTCGAAGATACACCTAAAATTCCACTTCACCACGCATTAGCTCTCATTGTTGAGCAATTACAGGAACCAATCACCACAACAAAGGCAGTCTCTGTTTGGCCTTTCCTTCAGGTCATTGAAAGCATCTTCAACTCCAAGATTTCGACGAATCAGAATGATGCTCATGAACTCGTCCAGCTGATCCTCGAAACATTGGAGAATGAAAACATCAAGTTTAAGAAATTTGTCAAGAAGAGCCGATTTAAGCAGATCATCGTGGCAGAATTTCCCTTCAATGGTCTCCTTGCAGATCAATTGACTTGCCTTTTCTGCCAGAACTCTTCAACACCAAGCTTTCACCCATTCAGTGTGTTCTCACTTCCTGTTCCAGCCTCTAAAGACGCAAAACTCACAGATATGCTAAAAAGATCTGAGTCTGAGACTATCACGGGATACAATTGCATACGTTGTAAGATTACTGCCATCCTAAAGATGGAAGCAGCAGCCAAGGCAGCACAGAATGTGGTATCTGGACACACTAAGGTTATTGCAAAACTGCAGCAATTGGATCAGGAGAATATTCCAATCAACTATGACTTACCTGAAGAACTGGAGCAATTCATCAAGGGATACAGTAACGGTACCTTTGTCGCTGAGGCTTTGAAGTCCACCATTGTGAAAAAGACTCTGATTGTCAAGGCTCCGAAACTCCTCACGGTGCATTTGTCGAGATCAATGTTTACTGGGCAGTATTTCACCCGTAATGGATGTCGTGTTGAATTCGAGGAAACTCTGGCGATAGAAATTGATGATGATTTGGTGGAGACATACGAGGCTAAGCTAAGGGCTGCTAAGAAGGGGAAGGGATCCAAGAACGTTTCCGTCCATAACTCCACCCAATATGAGTCTACAGTTAATGGTGGCTCAGACAAGGACGAGGATGAGGATGAAGACATTGTTGGTTATGACGATGATAGAAATGAGCCTGAACAGCTTGCTCGGATTCATTCCAAAGTGCTGACACAGCATGAGGAAGAGCCGCGCAAACCTGAAGACAGATATGACGACCACGAAGCCATTCACTCGCATGCCGAGACACTTGCCTGTGACGAAGAAACTTCCACCCATTTTGACAACCCAGGCGATTCTGATGAGGAACAAGAAGACTCTGAATCGTATGAGGAGGAGTCTCACGAGATTCTCAATAAAGAAAATGTCAAGTATAAAATGAGAGCAATCATCAGACACCAAGGCACTCATAATGCCGGTCATTATGAATGCTTCCGTCACAAACCGCATTTGGTGAAGGATGTGCACCAGGACAAGATTGTGAACCTGTCCCCTCGGATTTATATCCCTGAAGAACCTCCTTCAGAGAGTGCGCCCTTACCGACACCACCAGACTCCAAGGGTGCCTGTACTCTGTATCATCCTGAGCCAAGGTTGCCAACTACACCGTTGCAAAACCAACTTGAAACCACAATCACTCCGCCATCAACATCAGCAGCGAACACTGAAGAAGTGAACTATGACACTGATGATTCCACATCCTCCTTCTCCCGTTTACGCAATAGACTTGGCTCATTTGTGAGCAGACGCTCATCTGGTGCTAACTCCAACAGCTCGCTCTCACGCCGTGGATCACTGGTCACTGGAGGCTCTGCCTTTATGCAAGCAGGAACACCAGCACAGGGATTGGCTAGTGTTACCGAATCTAGTACTCGTGACTCCCATAGCAGGCTTGCCACTTTCCAGATTGGTGATGCTGAGGATGTAGAGACCGTTAAGGCTAAGAAGAACAAGAAGATCTCAACGGTCAATAAGTATCCATACTGGAGAATCTCTGACACCCAAGTTTACGAGACAAAATTGGATGATGTTTTAAGAGAGAGGGCCGGTGTCTACATGATCTACTACGAGAAGGTATGAAAAGAACAAAACTGTTCAAGCTGCATTATCCTTTGCACCTCCTGTCTATACATTTCGACCATCTCTCCAATCATCATTGGATTATGTAATTTCACACTATCTTTTATCGAATTCCGGTTTCTTAAAACCTCGGAAATGAATAGAGGTCAATTCGCGAATTTTTTTTTTTTGTGTTTTTTTTTGTTTTTTGGCTATATGAAAACAAAACAAAACAGCGATTGATTTGATTCTCTTTTTTACCTGAACCACCACCCCCCTCACCCCATCCATCACGATGAGCAGTGATATTGGCGATGAACTCTGTACGAATTCAACTGATGTAAGTGATCTCTCTGATAATATTGTAAACAGACAAAGAAAGAAATAAGCGAGACTAACGCCCACAGGATTTCGGTTTCAAATCATTGGGTTCTATTCAACTGGTTAGTGATTTTAATGAGAAACTGCCATTCAAGAAGATAAACAATTTCGCATATGCCCCACACAAAGGATTGTTTGCTGCCGCTGGTGCTGACGATCTTGCATACGGATCAATTGAATCTCTGAGGGATCATGTGGAGAAGGGCGAATCCTTCCAGCAGAAGAAGCTTGCCATTAGTGGAGTCAACAATGTGTTGTTTACTAAGGACGAACAGTACCTTTTGATCTCCCAGGGCAGTGAGTTGAAATATAATCACATCCAAGGCGATAATGAATTGAACATCACAGCAGCAGCTTTCAAGAGTGTAAACATTCCTGCATCCATTGAGAAAGTCTCGTCATCCTTCAAACAACCAGAGCTTATCGCCATTACAGATTCCAACTTGGACTTCCATCTATTCAACACCACCACAGATACCTTCAAGACAATCAACTCTGGGGTCCTGGATTTTGATTGGTCACCAACTGGTGAACAACTTGTGCTTGCAAAGAGTGATGGCACCATAAGGAAGATCAACACTGACGGAACTGAGTTCACCACAATCGAACAACCAGAAGGCCTGAAGGATGATTCCGTTTTACCGATGGCTATCTGCTGGCTCCTTGATAATCAGCTACTTGTCATCTTTTCAGAGAATTTGGAATATAACGAGGAGGAAGAACCGTTTTATGACTCGAAACTCTTTTTTGTGGAATTCAAGGGCGACCAGTACCTTTTCAAGGAGTCTTATGATGCCGTTGTCGCTTCAGGATCTATCTGGAGGAAGTATGGCCTATACTCTGCATCTTTCAAGAATCTATCCAATTCCTTGACGGACCTTAACATTGTTGCATCCTCTGTCTCTCCCGAAGTTTCTGCCGTTACACCAGTGGAGCTCTTGTCCCCCGGCAATGACGCAGAGAGAGCCTCCCTTCCAATGAATGAGGCTACTAGTAATGACGTTAACCCAATTGGTATGGTTATTGATCCAAGAAATACCAATGGCCCTATCTACGATGTTTGCACCAGCATTCCTGAGACACAATGGTTACCAATCGTGTGGATTCTAGGCCACGATGGTAGATTACATGGATGGTACATTTTCCACATTCATGACGTTAAAAATGGGAGTTTCAAAAAGGAGGGTGTAGTGGCTTATGAGGATTCTTTGTTCAACCTGTCATCAACATCATCGTTACCTTCTTCGGTTATTGAACCTTCGAAAACTTCCTCAAAATCTACTGAGAAACTCTCACCACAGCCTCAGACAATAGTGGATAATAATCCATTCGCAAATTCAACACCTTTTGGTGCATCTCAACCCGCATTTGGATCTTCTTCGACTTTCGGTTCAACAGACAACAAGTCTCTATTTGCATCCAAGGACACTAAATCTGCCTTTGGCTCTTCTGGATTTGGACAGAGCACATTGGGTGGTTCAAGTGAGACTAAGCCTTCGCCTTTTGGCTCTTCTGGATTTGGACAGAGCACATTGGGTGGTTCAAGTGAGACTAAGCCTTCGCCTTTTGGCTCTTCTGGATTTGGACAGAGCACATTGGGTGGTTCA